>JAWNNP010000931.1:600000-968428 GCA_035044805.1 Leucophenga maculata
ACTGCAAGCGGTGCAATTTGAGGATTCTGATTGACCAATGCCTTTTGTACAAGACCAGTTAGATTAGCCAATTGACGTTCCATGTGCTCGACACGCATGCGATGCAAATCTTCCGGTCTGTAAAGATTAAAAATCATTTAATAATTTTGACTTTTCAGCAATAACGAAAAATAAGAAATAACGCTATACCCAGACACCGCTTATATTTGAATATAACTTCGATGATTATTTTACTTCAATTGACGTAGAACATTCCAAAGTGGTTCTTTCTAGCTTCATTAAATAGAAAACTATGAAAGTTTTTATAGGGAAACCCATCAATGAAGCGCTGGTTTTTATGAGCGCTACACTATATAGTATGGTTGGTTCGTTTAACACATATACTTTATCTGAAGAGAACGTAGGAGAGCTTTAATTTGTAAATTTTGATGCTCTATATTTTACAGACAAGTCAGATTGATGAATAACCGGTCGCGAATATATAGCCTATATTTTACTCTGCCATGCCTCTCGTTGGATGTTATATACAAATGCAGTAAAAACTATACCCTGTTACCTTATGGTTGCAGGGTATATTAAACAGTGCAATAACTATAATTGCTTCAATAACACTGTTGACAACGTCGGTTTCCATGCTCCAATTGACGCAGAAAAGTTATTCACACAATTAGTTTACACTATGCTATTAAACTTAAAGCGTACGCGTTCGCCAGCCAAGTGTGACGCCATTCCAACTTAAAGTCAAAATCTTTGAAGACTCTTTTTAGTTACAATTTCAATACACAACGTGCATGTCGTAATGTCTTCCTATTGCAGCGGTAAGTCAATGGCATTGTAAAGCAGACAGAAATCGGAAGCGTTCTTAATTTTCTAGTTATCAATGGGCCACAGTATTTTGGCAACTGTCTGACCGACTTGCCGCTTTCGCAACTATTGCTTTTAAAGAAATCGCTGGACAAGATGTCAACAGAAGAGCGCAGCTTTCATTTGCGCAACGAGAGTGGCTACGTGGATGCACGCAGCTGCAGCTCGAAAGTCAGTGGCGCAGACGACAACAGCGAGGAGAATGATACAACGCCGCAACGTATGGCGCTGATGGCAGCAACAAGCGAAGCTGCTGAGGAGCGGTTAGCTATGTTATGAAACATATATGGCTAACATTTTTAAATCAACTTCGATTTTATCTAATATAGCGGCTACAGCAGCGAACATCACCAGCATCATCATGCACCTGCAGCTAGCGGCGGCGGACACCATCATGGCACTTGGCAACCATCGTGGCAGCTAAAAGAGGAAAAACCCTCGAAGCTGCAAACACTCTTTCAGATCAGCATTACAGCTTTGGCATTTCTATCGTTCGGCGGCTATCTACTTTGTCTGATTGTGCAGGCTATCAAGAGCAAGGGCACCACCTATTTTCATCCTGTGGCTACCACAAGCACGCAAACGCTGAATTCCGGTATAAAAGGCATAACAATTATACGACGAAGTCGCCGCCAGTTAAACAACGATTATAATTCTCTGGAATATCTGACGGATACTGTGGAGTATGCAGCATATAGCGGAACAGCTAATAAATTCAAACAAAGACGAAAACGAAAATTTAATTAATGAACACTGGCTTACCTTGTGGGATCGTAGATTTGATTGGTGCGAGGCATACGACTCGGTCCAACCTTTATTCCGTATAGCGCGTACTGATCCTCTGTTAGCGCAACATCACTACGTAAAATAAATCAAGAGTGTTTCGTTATATATTAGGTATATAAACACTATTCTAAACTCACCTTTGTTCTTCATCTATGATGGGAGCTACAACAGTGCCACGTGTTCCATACTGACTGTAGTAGGGCTCCTCATAGTTAGTTCGCGTTGTGCGTTCCGGTGAACTAGTATAACCATCTGAAAGTTAGCGAGGATATATAAATAATTATACTCAAAGAAAATTAATTTGATTTACGAGAACACTAGACAACAAATGCCAATAGAACACAGCTATGAAAGCACAGATATATAAACCAATGCATAATTTTCCAGTTTTGTTATTTAATGGGGTCTGTCCGACTTAATTTTAAATGCAATTTGTTTTCTTTTTTGTGTTGTCCAGTGTCGAACTTTACACTTAGAACATAATAAAATTACAAATATATAAAAACATAGCAATAAAAAAATGTTACAATCCGCATAACTAATTCAAATTAAGTTTCAAAAGAAACTCTATATAAATTATCCAAGTATTTAGTAATAGAGAGAACTAAAAAAAAATAAAAAATAAAATGAACGAGGGGCAAAGAGTATTTTGTTTCTAACTTAAAAGCTTGAATGTAATGAAAGTAAGATCTATTAAATGTAGAGAGATATAGGGCTGACTAATACAGCGTTGCATAGGCGCAAACTAAATGATCACTATGCAACACTGTACTAGTGCCAAAATAGAGAATACGTTCTACGTAAACACATTCGGCTCTATATACCTGGTATGCTGTATAACTGATCCGGGGAATAGGGAAACAGGGGTTCCATGCTACCCCTTGAATTATGCGACCTTAATGGTTTCACAGGCGCTCCTATTTGTATTTTTGTGCGAGTGTGTGTACGTGGTATAGTGACATTGTGTATTGTTTTGTTTATATGAATGCATTTTGATTTTGGTTATCGAGTACAATAACAATATAATGACAATAATATACAACAACATTAGGATTCATCATCATATGGATAGTCATTGATTATAGCGATATGGTTAAATAATAAACTACTCGATTATGTTAAACATAATTGTTCATTTATTTTATTATTATTATTTTAACATGCAAACTAATTGAGTTCGAGTGGTGGATCGATTGAACCAATGGTTGTTAGATGTTTGTATGTATGAACTCACCTATAGTCACCTTGTTGCGTTCCGAAGAGTACATGCCGCGCGGCAAGGTCTGTGAAGCACCCACATAGTATGGCGCCGCGGCCGGTTGCTTGCCAATCTGCAAAAATTTATTTGAAAAAAAAAAAAACAAAAATAAAAACAAATGAAAAACGATCGTGTTTTTTAATTTTATGATTGATGCGATTTGGCTTCAATACCAATAACAAATTTGAATTAGAAAATGTTGGCAAAAGCAAAATCATTTGCAATACGATGACTTTGCTTATTAACTATGTACAACAAGAGTTGTAGCTAATCGCGCCGAATCACTTTCTGTTTTATTATTGTCGATTTTTTTAATTTTTTATACCATTCACACAAAGTGTGAAATGGTATTATTAGTTTGTCTGAAAGTTTGTAACACATCAATGGAGGTATCGAGTTAAAATAGCCAAGCCCGTTTGATAGTATCTGTGCGTTTTTGCTTTGCTCGATAAACGTATCCAGTTGAAGGCAAGCATATAGGGAATGGATTAGTACTTTTGTATGAAAAACTTTTAATTTAAGTCAATACCGGCATAAATACGATATGGTAGCTTCTTATTGATAGCCGCAAAATATAATTCTACAATGGACCGCTCACTTTTTTTGGTTTAATTTGAATAGTAAAGTATATATATACTCTTGATGCTTGATATATATTCTTGATTGACGAGACATCTACGTACATCTGTCTATCTTGGTATGTATAAATGTTGCGCACATTGTTGCATCGCTGGTATAGCTGCATATTTCACCTTAAGCACATAAAACCGATTTAATATACCATGCCCATTTTTTTGGGGTAGCCATACAAATACGTTAATCAAATTTATCCTACTTCCTACTAATATAATAAATGCGAAAGTTTGTATGTATGTATGTATGGATGTATGTTCCTTTCTTACGGCTAAACCGCTCAACCAATTCGTCTGAATTTTGGAATAGAGATAGATGGGATGATGGAAAAAAACATAGGCTACGTTTTGACAAAATCGGAGGAGGGGGTTGCCCCTCCCCCATATAAGCGACAATCAAAATTTGTCATATCTTTGCATCCATTTAAGGTACAGAGATGAAATTTGGTAAACATGTTAAGAGGATGAGGAGAAGTCAACCTATTAAGTTTGGACAAAATCGGAGGGGGCCTTGCGCCAGTAATTAGATATGCTACTTTTTATCGGAAGATCCGCGGACGAAGTCGCGGGTAAAAGCTAGTGATTTATAATATTCTAAAGAAAATGATATCAGCTAAAGAGTCGATTGCTGCATGCGTCACCTTTTTTGGGGTTATCCCCACACAAACCCATCGACCAATTATAAGATTTTGTAAGTTAATTTTTTTTTACGATATTTACTAAAATGTAAAAAGTCGAAATAATGGTTACTCTTTGAAACATACACTTTTTGGGGTAGCTCGTACAAACCTACAATTTGCAATTTTTTTGGTAGGTGACGGTTTGTAATATGTTGTGAATGGTACTAATGCTTCGGTTCAACCGATGTTAAAGTCTTTCAAGCTTTTTTTTCTTTATTTTTTTTTTTGGCGCAGCAATATTTGGCCTTCGTGCAAATGCGAAAATGCGTGCTTATTATTTGATTAATTTCACTTTTCGGGTTTTCATTTGTTTTTTTTTTCACATTTCGAATCGAATTTTCAATTTGATTTTAATGTTTACTTCGTGGTTAAACTTTTTGTCAAATCAATGCAAATGTACTACGCAACTATTGAATGATAATCACGCCAAGCTTAAACTTGTTCGAGCGCAAATTCAAATTGTTTCATTAATCAAGAACTAAAAATATAAAAAAGATATACGAGAGAAAACGTTTTATTCGGTGGAACCGAAGGTTAAATTCATTTCACACTTGCCTTTTGTTTGTAATTTATTTCGGTTTCAGAGTTTTAGAAAGGTTGCTTAGATGTATATACCTAAGCGTTATACGATATTGTCTGCTATGGGACATTTTTCAAAAGTGGTTCGATAACGACTTATGTTGGATACTTTATTAGAATCTGACGTAATAAACTGTTTACAAAAATTTAGAAAAGAAAGGACTCATCTATGTCGTCTTGACTTTTTTGTTGTTATCCTAATAAATCGTGTACATAAAATATACAACATAAATTCAGATCTCGAACCACTATCGAATACAAAAAGAATCTTATCTTTCATACTGTAAATTTTTAACTAATTATCAGTGTTCCAACGAATAAATTGAATATCTGCAAATATCTAGTCGCTTAGATGTCTACTTGTGTTATGACATACCCCACAAAATATATATTCTTGATCATCATCGTAAGCTGAGTGGACTTAACCATGAAACTGTAAAAGCCAGAGATATGGTCATGAATTTAGTGTATTCCTTTCCATATGCAGCTCGTTTATATGAATCATTGTGGGTGCCCACATCTCCCAGATATTCAGGTATAATATCTTAAATGTATACTTTTTCTAACCGAAAGATTCAATTTACCCTGTAATTTTGCGTAAATATATGTACCAGACAGAACGAAGCGATGCGGAGACCATAAAGTATATTTCAGCATCAAGTTTATATCGAAACGTCAATCTGTCTGGTTGTACGTTTTAACATCAAGAACTTGGAGACTCTAAAAGATAGAACCTTTATATTGGTATACTTATTGTTAGTCTCTCCTATTCCTATACTTTTTAAATAAGTAGTGTCTAAAGAACGTGCCAACACCTCTCTAAAAGACAATATTCGTAAACATCTGCCCCTCCTTTCTGAGTTTTTGATTGAAATAATTGTTGCTTATCTTGTTATAAGCTAAATTCTAATAAATTAATTTATAAAGGTTCTTATCTGACCTGACCATACAAATTGGTCCAGTTTTCTAGATTTAAAAAAAAAATATTTTTTTTGATTTAGTTTAGCTTTTAACAACAACACACGGACCCAGATACGAATAAATCCCCATACAAAATTAAGATTCACTGACAGGTACAGGGTACTTCGAAGTCGAGCAAACTAAACTGCAGCACTCTTTCTTGCTTTAACTTTAATAAAAAAGTTTCTTAAATTTCTCCATGTTGTTGAGGCTACATCTGTCAAATCTGTTGTTTATTATTCAGTCACTAGAGACAAATCACCAAATGGGTGTTTGTTTCGTTGTGACATCATTGCTAGCGTTGCGCTCAATTTACGATTTATATGGCCCGATTTTAGAATAAACCCATTTAAGAAACAAAATTGTCGCATTTAGGACAACTTTCCATATGATTACAATTTGGATTATTTGTTGATATCTCACACCCATTTTTTTATTTAATTTTGACATCTACCTGCTTTTATTGGGGCACCCTGTATAAAAGAAGTCTATGCTAAATTCGAGGTAGTTCAATATTTTATACCATTTATGGATTTTTGTTTTCTCCTTTGTAACGAACTATAATAAGAGACTGTAACAAAACAATTTTTTAGGCGAATCAAGCGATTTACGGAATTGGAAGAAACTTATTCCTTGAGTCAAGTTTCTCTACTTAGAGAAACATTCTCTCAGACAGACAGAAGGAAATGGCGTGCTGATCACGAATATTCGTATATACATTATTGGCTACCCGATGCTTCCTTCGCCATGTTCCATACATTTATTACATTTCAACAAACTCAATATACCCTACTACAAAAATTTAATAAACTTAACTACAATAAGAGAAAATTTTTATGATTTTTCCATTCTAATGCTCAGAAAGGTTGAGTTGGTTTATATGAATAGAAAGGGATTTGCACGCTTATCCAAACTTGAAGGCTCTATGTTTTATAGACTCCCGGCTCTTTTTCATAGCCAGACAAACGGACTTGGCCATATTTACTTTTTGTTGGGGCCATCACTTATAGTGGTTCCATTTGGACCCTAATGGAATATTTTATTAGAATAGCTGAATTGCCAGCTACGAAAATATTTTGTTGATACAAAAACCCAGAAAGGTGGTATATTTGAAAGATGGGGTCGTTGTCAGAAGTTCACATGTAAAAAAGTCATTAACTTGGGAATGGCCAACAATGATTCTTCTGCAAATGGCTTAAGAAGCTCACTATCGCCCGCTAGAACACGTAACTCCTCAACAGCCGTTCTCCACCGGAAAAATATGAAAACTCAGATAAGACACCCCTATGATGACGACCCCCACGCGGACTGTAACGAGGTCGATTCGGTTATTACAAAGCTGAAAAATACCAAAGCAGTAGATTCGGATGGGCTGCCAGCTGAGTTATTCAACACCGGCAACGAAGAGTTTTTTGGAGTATGCACCAACTTTTATGCAAGACCCAATAAGTGTTCTGCGCCAACTAAAGCGGAATTAATCTCTTTTCTATCAGCTTAAAGATTCTGTAGCGCGTTTTATGTAATAGGCCATATAACCATATACGGATTCACCGATATCGACCAGTAACCAAAAATTCACATTATGCCGAATCCCGTGAGTTTAAAAAAGTCACACAACAACTATTTGTCATTTATAAAGCCGCAGATACGATCGAAGTTTTTCGAAGCCCTGTCCGCACTAGGTATTCCGGCAAAGATCGTTCGTCCTTGCATGATGACGCTATCACATACACAAAGCGTTGTCAGAGTGGGGAAAAACCTCTCCGAAGCCTGTGATACCCAGAGAGGTTTTAGGTAGATTTCTGCGCTGCAGTGCGATTTCTTCAATCTTCTGATGGAATACATCTTATGCCAGTGCCCGTACCTACAGAATATGTCGGGCTCGTTCTTCCAAATGATGTCATCGGTATAGCAGAACAGCGAGTCAGCAAGGCGTTCTCAAATATTGAAAAACCGTTTCGGCTCATGGTTTTAGATGAAAGTCAAAATCTACAACACGCTTGGTCCTATACTGTATGGCGCAGAAGATTGGACTGTGATTGAGTCAGATAAAACGGCGTTGCAAGTGTTTGAGAGCAAGACTCTCCGCAGAATGGTTGTTACGACTCATATGAACCGCGAGCTGAATAAGCTATTTGATGATGGTGACATAGTCCAGCTGCATTAACATTGGTGACATCAATCGAATGAATAAAAATGCTCCAGATCGCTTGGTTTACATTGGGCCCAAAATTGATTGATGCACAACGTAAAAGAGAACGACAGGACACTCGTTAGAATGACCAGGTATGGAGAGATGTGCGCGTACAATACCACAGCAGCTGGTACGCCTAGCTAAATGCCGCCATGACCGGACGACAGTTGAAGGCCGACTAAGAACGTAGAAAGGTGGGACAGATTTATATGGGGGCTACCGCTTTAAATGAACATAAATATAAATTTTTATAAAAATTACGTAAGGTAGACCTAATTTGGTGTTTCTATTAAAATGAACAACAAAATCGATAAAATATTTTCATGCAAAAACTTAGAACTAAGAGGTTTGCCTGATACGGATACATGGCCTAGTCCTCATATAAGAGAAAACAAAAGAGGGTATAGCTAGTAAGTATTATTTTCAAAATTTCATCTTATTTCTAAAATGTGGTGCTTTTCATTACAGAATGACATCACATTAAGTTTATAAGCATTGTAGTGAAATTACGAAGGGGCTCATAAACTATAATAGTTAACGATTTAAACACATATATGTACTAGTTCGTAATACATAATTATGTATATCGGAAGTATTGTAGCGCAGTTGCAAATACCAAACAGTCGTGGCTATTTAATTTTACCAACGTCATTACCGAGACAAGACAGCTGGAAGCGAAAGAAGGCGTGCAGATAAATTACAAATTGTGGAACATTGGAACGATACAATAAAACACGATTACGTTGCGGTCCAACCTAACCAAATCAATAATAACAATTAGTTTTTGTAAGTAAATGCAGCCAAATAAAGCTTCAAGCCGAAAAGCTTTAATTGTAGTGTGCAAAGTAAAAGAAAAAGCTTAGCACGCAGAAACATTTTCCATCTATTTTATGTAGACACATTGTCTGACGAAAAGCTCGACTTGGCTTGTCTCAATGAAATCGATGCGCGTTGGCTGGGTCTGCGCATGCGTGCCACCGCGTCGTGTTGCTCAGTGCGAGTGGAGTTGAGTCAAACCGAGTTGAATCAAATCGCTCACCACCTGTGCCACCTAGTTAAACGCGAACCATCGCCAGTCGCGGACGTCTGATCACGGTGATAAAATAGATTGAAGGCGAAGTATTTCACGTACGCACAAAATCCCGAGTTTAATTCGCACACAAATTCCTACAGTAAAATCGCGTTATGACAATTTCAATGTTGCCTTCGTTGCTAGTCCTCCTACTATGTGTGACACAGCCCGGTGTTGCATGGAAGCCTATTACAGGCAACAGCAGTCCTCGACATCAACATGTTGTAGTGGCTGCTGCTGCCGCCGCTACCACACCAGATGATAGTAACAGTGCTGCATCTGCATCTGCAGCTTACACAACTACCTCGTTCAGTCTTAAGCAATCCCATCCTGGCGCATCCGAATCGCAGCCCATTAGCTACAGTACTTTTGAGGGCACAAAGGGCAGCAAAATCGCCGATGACCACGTCGATGTCACTAGTGGCGCTGTAGCGGATGATTCATCAACGCTGCTCAAAAGTGCTGCCGAATTATATTTGGGACGCTCTGTTGCTGGCTCCAGCTCCATCACCGCTAATCAGCCTATTACATTTGATGAGCATGCGTACGATTCGTACAGTTTGGAGGATTTGGATGATAAACATGGCGGTCTGCTAAAGCATTTCGGTGCCAGCACCAGTGATAGTTGCAGTGTTAAGAAGTTTGCCTTTAATCATGATGGCGCTGTAAGCTATGGCAACGAACTGCCAGAGCTGAATCAATTTACCATGTGCTTTTGGATGCGCTTCACCAATCACACTGGTGACCATGTGCTGCTCACGTATGCAGGTAAGAGATGCCTCTGTAATGTAACGATTTTCTTTTATATTTTTTCGATTTAACTTCCTTCTTCAATCGATGATTCAATATGTTTACAAAGTTCAAAACATATCAATGCAATTGCATAATCGACTTATTGTTTTGATGACGGCAGCAGCCGATGCAAAACTAGTCATGTTATTCATTTTCGTAACAATTTTTGTACCAATCTTGGAATGTATAAGGGCAACTTGCCCTCCGTTAGAAACACTATAGGGTGTGATCCGAAAAACGGATAATCTTAATTTCTCTAATGAAAGCCTTCACACAACGTTTTAAGCAATTATTTGTAGCGAAATGGCAGAATTCATCATAATTTAACTAATTTTAAAACTACAAATCGTCAAATATACTGGCTAAATTCTGAGTAATGTGTGTCTTATTCGTTTAACAATTCAAAATCGAGTTATCCTTTTCGATAATGAACAGCGTGCTTGCATGATTTTATTGTCTACCAGCCGTAATAATATACAAAAAGAACTTTTAATACTTATCCTTTACTTCCAAAAGGAACATTTTTTTCTAATTTATATTTTATCACTCTGAAAATAATAATTATTTCCGAAACTTGTTTTTAAATCTTTTAACAACTGGAATTGCTTTATGATATTCTAAACTGGATTATTATGATTTCAATTTCGAAATCTGATATTCGCAAAATGTTTTCGACAATTATGGTCGAACTTCATTCATTAGAATACTGAAAATTCCTTTATTCTTTCATCGAATCGATATGAACTAAATCCCTGTTCGGAGCATGAAATATCTTGCAAAGAAGTAGATCCATTTACTGGTTATCTACACATTCAAAAATATTAATAAAATTAAACTGAATGCTTGTAATGGCAAACTAACAGCTTCAAAAAAATTCATATACCAAAAACTATTTCTTTAAATTTATGTCGGCTTGTTACGGCTAATCTCTGAAACGGCTTTACCAATTTAACGGGACTGACCTGCAAAGTCATATCAAAAAAGCTCAAAAATATCAAAATATCAGTTTTATACACTGCACAAAAATATTTGTGAGCAGAGTTGATTGGGTTTGTTCAAACGTCAAAATGTATTCAACATAATGAAGCAAAAATTGGAGACCGCAACAAATGTGTTAATTTATCTAAGTAACTGAGTAACTGTTTATGAAAATATAAGATTTAGAGACGAACATTTTCCAGTATAAGCAGTATATATAGTTCTTACTAGTATCGACAATATTTAAATCAAAATCAAGTTAGCTTTAGTTTGGGAAACTTTGTCACTTTATTGAGAGCATAGAATTATTAAACACTAAAGCTCAAATATTAATTCATCCACAGTTGCTTAGTTCACTTTCATTAAACGACTCTTTTTTAAGAATTTAACTAATTAATTAATAATCGTCAAACTCTAACAATTTTAGAGCGATCATCAATTCCTCTACAAAAGTTTTTAATCAGAAACTTAAGTACTTTGAGAGACTTGTAAGATTATATAAACAAATTATTTGTAAGCAGAGTATATAAAATTTTTGTGCATAACTTGTGAGATTTATCTCAGCGACTATACGACGTAGAGAAACCCAAATCGTGGTAGAAACTTCCTAAATGCCACAAAATTTTACAAATTTAACTGAAAGTCGCATTCTCCCCAACAATTTTATCACAGTGCTTACTACACACTTTTCCATGTTTTTTAAAGTATGACATGATTTGCCAATTTTCTTTTGTACAAACTACAATGTAATACAAAGTGGGCTGTCAATAGAGATACATAAGTAGTCATTTTATTATAGGCCTTGATTTGCTTTAAGTCTTGTTTTCTACAAACTGGTATAATACAAATAATACAAATACTTTAAACAATATACACAATACAAATAATACATATAATAGAATATCTTTTCTTGTTAGCTTGCCATGAGGTTAACACTAATTTTCATCATTTCACTTCGAGCTTCAGCTTCAATTGTGTTGCCCGGCCGCTTTAAGCCAGTTACAAAGTATTGCAGAAAAATTAAGACGCCAGTGCTTATGACAGCAGATACGCTAAATCTTCCATGATGACGACACGGCGGTCAAGTGAAATGAAAAGTGAATGGAAGTCAACTTCCTGTATTTGCATTTTTTCCTATCGTTTCACTTTGCTCAAAAATGTTAAAGCTCAACAATAGCGCCCGGCTTAATCCGACGCAAGCGTCTAGGCCAGCATCAAATCAACTTGAGTCATGTTAAAAGAAAAAAAAATCGGATGCTTTCCCGCAGTCACACTTGCAGTCGAAGACGACGGCCGAGATGACTGAACCATTGTGTCTTTCAGATACAAAGTGTAATATTGTAGTATCTTGTATCGGTCGCGTCTCGTCGCACTCTCACTACACAAACACTTTGCAGCAGCGCATTACATAAGCGCAATTTTTACCTGTTTCGCAGTGGTTGCTCTACTGTTGTTATTTTGGTTGGTTGTTGTAAGTATCTGTTACTCTGGTTGTTGTATTGAAATTTTCGCTGTTGTCGTTGTTGTAGCAGTTAGCATTTGAGACGATGAGAAGAAAATAATGAATGAAATGAAATCGAAACTTCTATGAGTATTTTCGATTCCAAATACGAGAAGAACAGTGTGGATGGATAGAAATTTAAAGCCAAATCATAAAATTGTCATAAAAGAATAAATGTTAAATTCTGTGGAACCGAAAATTTAATTCTCTTCACGCTTGCACTTTTTTTTTTTTTTTTTTTGATTTTATAAAGGTTGCTAATATTAAACAATTATCATCTTAATATATGTGGCTAGCTAATTCATAGAGCGATAATTTCATAGTGCGAATGAGTGAGGTTAAACCTTAGACCCATGCCTAGTTAGCAAGCACACATGACAGTTGAACTATCAAATCTTAATTAAAATAATTTACAATATTAGCAATTATAATGATACTTACGGACAAAATTAATTTGATTCACCTTTGGTATGTAGTGGACCCATTTTAAAACATTTTTCATTTTGAAAGTATTTGCTTAAATAAATATAAAAACAGACTGTTTTTGTATGGGAGCTATAACTCGTCATGACTATATATTAGTAACATTGATTAGTATGTACTTTCTAATTATAAAGTATCCATACCAACTTTCAAACCATTATCTCAAATAATATGGGAATAGGGCGCATACAAATATACAGACAAACGCTAACACAACACGTCTTGTTGCGCTGATCAGTAATATATATATGCATAAATTTATATATATACTATATACGTTGCCCAATGGCTCTTATGTACAAACTTTGTGAAAAGTAAAAAAAATTTCCTCATTTTGAAAACTGACCATAATATCTTTCGAATTTTTTTTTCTCGGAATATTGAACAAAAGTCATTGAAAAGAAAACTATGTATAGAATCCTATCTTAGAATGTTTTTGAAACTTATATGTAACTACTAATAATAAACAGTTTTATGTTGTGTGCAAGTGTACATCGAAAACATAGAGATGCAATGATATAATAATGTTCATTTATAACATCCGGTCCGGTTTTACTTAACTACCGACGACGGACGGATTGGCAGACTGGTTAAGGCGGACTAACGAAATTAATTTGTTATTGTTGTTGTCATGGCCAAGCCGGATTCAGTAATCAGTCAGTCAACAAGTCTAAACGTGTGTCTCTCTGTCTGTGTGTTTCTCAGTCACTCAGTTAGTTGGCCGAACAGTCCGGAAGTGTGCAAAAAAATCTTAAAAGCTATTGAATAATGCATTTGAAACCATATAGTCTAGTCACCAACTGACTTACATCAATTTCTTTTTTAATTTGAATTTGTAATTTAATTTTGTAATCTGTGCAAATTTTTATACACAGTGAAACCTGTAAAACAAACAAGTAATAAAGCTGAAATCATGAATTTACAATTTTGAAATACCTTGCCCGTTTTAATACTGTACTGTTCCCCTAGACAGACAGAAGGAGTTGAGGCAGACCATACAAAGAGTTTGTCAAAACTTGGAGTTTAAACATTTAGACTCTTCCACTACCTCTTTAAATAACTTCTACTTACTAAACGTGAAAGCCATTTTATAAATGGTAGCCGCTACAAAAACAAAAAATAAATCTTTTGTTAAATTAACTATAAACGCCAAAATTAATGAATATTATATCTACCCATATATTATAATCCACACTTTCTTCATATATTATTAGAGCCTTCATATAAATCTAAAGCTCACAAGTTCGAGCATATACTTTTCAGACAGAGATTATTACATTTTGGTCACAATGTATTAGTATAGGCATATCAAATTTTTAAATGTTTTTCAATTGACCCACTATATTCAAAATGAGAAACCAATTGTGTCTTGAGATTAAGTTACATTAATAATAGTTGATATTGTGTGAATTGCACATTTATGTCACTGTAATTCTACTGCGATTGTTAAGAAAGCAATACTAACATTGCCGCGGACGTTTACCCACTTCAAATTAATGAATAAGTACTAAAGATGTTTTTTTTTTACATAGATCTTTCTTCTATAAAAATTAATACGATTTTTTTTCATATTTTCCGAGTAATGTATAGAGTAAAATAAGTCAAAATAGGAAAACTTAAAGTTGATATCGAAATCCGTTTAGTCTTCAAGAAAGTCACGGAGTTTGCAAACGTGTACAACATTTTTATGTGTAATATTAACATCAATGTTTTAAAAGAATTGGTATTATTAATTTAATTTAACTTAACTCTAAAGTAAAAATTTTTGAGTGGTTGTAAAGCTACCGATCTTGGTAGACAGTTGTGCGAGTTAGATCTAGAAATAATCGAGTCAGCAGTTTTTGGCTCAAAAAAAAAAAATTGAAATCAAAAAACTCCCCCGATTGGTATAGGAAATAAGCAAAGTTCTGCGGAATAGCAAGAGACTGATAAGTGTTGGTCAGCTTCACTACGCGTGTTTTGTACAAAAGTTGTTCGTTTCTGGTCAAGTAGAATAAATACCGGTTACTAAACGGCATATAACCTTACAGACCTTGATGGGTGCATCAAGTAAATTTGACTTGGTGCTCTCGTACACAATTACAATCTACTAAGTTTCAATTCAATCTAATCTTATTTCAATTAACAGACTGCCTAATTATTGTGAGTTGAAACAATATACCTAACAATCCTATTAAAAATGTTAGAAATATGATGTGCTCTTCAATACTACATCATGATATTAGGACAGCATTGTCAATTTCTTAAATGTAGTGAATTGTATCAAATCTTTTTCTTTACATCATCTCTTGTAAGTCATATGATTAAGTGTTAACATCTATGAATTTTCCATTTTGTCTACATAACATTTCATTTGTATACTAGAACATTATTTTTTAAGTGAAAATTCTTTACGGCTAAATTTTAACGTTTTAAGGGGTATCGCGCTAGAGGAGACACGTTAAGTGAAATGGAAGAAAGCGGGAAATGCTCGAGTACCAAACCTAACATGTTTTAAAGAGTGGGGAGAGCGCGTTTGTAGTAAATTTTTAACTTTAATAGTGTGCAAAGTGAAACGGAATTCAAGAGTGGACAAACATTGGTGAGTCTGAAGCATAGAGCATTAGGGCTTATGCATGAGTATAAAAGAGATGCTGTTGTTGCTGCTATTTGGTGAAATAACAATGGTAAAACGGAGGGGAAAATCTTTTGAGTCTGAAGCATAGAGAATGAGTGATTGAGAGAGGTGAGAGAGAAAGGTATATAGTACCGTGCTGTACCGTCTTTTTTGACACAGAAATAACAATAGTGAAACGGAATTCAAGAGGGGAAAAGCATTGGCATATGTGTCTGAAGCATACAGAATGAGAGCTTGAGAGGTGATAGTAAATAGATAATTTGCTGTACCGTCCTTTCGTTTTTTAGACCCTGTACCGAAGGTACAAGAGCCTATTGGGTTTGTGCAAATGTATGTAACAGGTAGAAATAATGGTCGGAGACCCCCCAAAGTTACCCCCATTATGGTCAGGAGTGATAGAGGAGTCGATATAGACATGTCCGTCTGTCCGTCCGTCCGTCCGTATGAACGAAAGGATCTCGGAAACGGTAATAGATAGACACTTCGTGTTTTTTGCATTCGACTAGGACTGCTCCGGAATTTTACAAGTTTATTTTGAAATCTTGCCCCTCCCCCCTTCCCCATAAAATCACCCCCAAGGCTAAAAATTTCTTCGGCACAAAAAAAAGTAAGTTTGCCAGTATAGAGATATCGTCTTTCTAAGCCAAAATCCAAAAAGTTCATCAAAATCGGATAATAAGTGACGATTTTATAAGCAATTGAATTTGAGCGACCCCCCTTTTCGTTTCATACATAAAAAAATGTTTTATAAGGCACTTAGTGGTGCAGTGAGAAGTGGTCATGTGTTTGGTCATAAGCTAGGGGAACATTTAGTGTGTTTGTTAGGCGACCTGTGCTGGTACAGGGCCTCTTACAGTCGGTTACGCCCGACTGTGATTTTCTTACTTGTTTTTTTTTTGTAATACTGAAAAATACACTTTTTATATTTATTTGAAGTAGTTAATATTCTTAAACTTGGCTTAGAAACAAATCCCTATACTTCTTATAGGATAATTCAATAAATAGATTTTGCCAAAAAACCATCAGCTTCACTATTAAATTTTCTCAAAGGATTGTGATTGACCATGTTAAATGATCCGACAAAATCGAAAACAGAACATGGAGCTACGATAGACGCTATATTTGCACGCTATTTTAACAAGGTAGACACACGAATATTTGTATCGAATTTTAGTTATCATAAGCCGATTATAACATTTGTAGCACAAAATAATGCAATAAATGAATAATATTATTGAACACATCTTTGGTGACTATTTTGAAAGATGACTTTTTATTTCCTCTGTATGCAACATACTATGGGAACAATTTTTTATTTTTCCATCATACAAGTCAGCAATGTTATCCCGAAATGCATTAAAAAAAATTTAACTGATCAATCTATTAAAAATGTCCTCTATCTTTAATCCTTTGCCATTGAATATTATTTTCTGTAAACAAACTTTTTAGGTTTTTTCCTTAGAGTACCATTCAATTGGACATTTAAAAACAAGCAACAGCGACTATTTTGTACCTAATATATAGCCTTGATTTTCTACCAATTTTGCTACGAATATATCACAAAATAAGTTTTGAGGCAAGTCAAGACATAAAATATATCAAACAAATTTCGTGTTTTCAACCCTGTGGTGAAGCGGATACGAGGTTTTAAATTTTAAGAAACTCTTGTAACAGTGCAACACATAGAGAGTCTTCTACCGTTATGTAAGTTTCTCTAAACATTCCCACTCATTTTCACTTAAACAGATAGACAGACAAAATTCGAGGGGCGGTACACAACCCGCCGTATAGTTTCACAAATGAGGCAAAATAAGAAAAGTAATTAGATATGCTACTTTTTATTGGAAGATCCGCGGACGAAGTCGCGGGTAAAAGCTAGTATATATATATATATATATATCAAGAAAAGTACGACGAGACGATGTAGCCCATTCATTTTATCTGTCTATCTGTTTAAGTAGTGAAGAACCGATAAAGTATATATATATATGTATATATATATATATATATATATATATATATATATATATATATATATATATATATATATATATATATATATATATATATATATTTATCGGTTCTTCACTACTTCATTCGCTATGTTTGATACATTATGATATTTCAACAATTCCTTAGTAATATGTTCAATAATTAATAACCAACTAACAACGACATATTTTAAAATCTGGAAAAAAGGAAAACTCTTTTCAGCAATGAGAATTGTTTTAAATACTACTACATTCCCATCGTCGGAAAAATGCTAGCAATTCAGGTTAATCCAGTTACAGACATTTATTAAGATTATCATAACAATTTTTTAAACTATCAACTATTGCGCACCTTGCACAACATGCGTGTTATTGCAATTGCACACCACTTTATCTGTACGAGTATATTTACAAATTTATATTTATGTCCATGCGTAAAATTTTGCAATCGTTACAGTTGAGAAAGAACCACGTGAGGTGCAAATCTGGGTATCGAACGCGAAGAATTCCAGTTTTCTATCGATGGCTATTAAAGGGCAGCAAATGTACAGGTATGTAGTGAGGCGAAACGCATTTGAAACGTATCTATGAAATAGCAGTGGGCGACTCGTAACTCACGAGAAATGAGAGAAACAAAAAGCCGCTACAATGCATGGAAAGTAATTGCACATAATTATTATTTAAGCCAAGTAAGAATGCAGCAGTCATGTGGCGACTTTGAAATACGCTGCGCTTGTGATTATTCATGCTTATGCGAAACTTTTTTTTGTTTAAACCGCCCATTTTTATGTATCATCATTTGAATATAAATCACCCAATCCAATTTATAGGCGGTGGGTTTGTATGGGAACTACCTGTATGGGTACTCTACCCTAAAAGTTAGTCCTCTATTCTAGATTTTAACTAAATATTTTAAAAAAAGATAACAAAAAAAAAAAAAAAAACCACCTAGACGGACATGTATAACCAGGCTTATTTATCTAGATTGACTCACCTCGCCGAACTGATCAATAATACATGTACGTTACAAACTTTTTGATAAGGAAGGAAGGAAGTAAGGACAAGTCAATGGTATAAAAAACTAGGGGGTGTTGATATGAGGTCACCGAAACCCCCACTCGCTACACCATTTATACAACATGGTCATTTTAGCAAGCATGTTGGTTTAAGTTATAATTAATTTCTACATCAACTTTCAAAACGGTATCGTATAAATTGAGGAACTATTTTGTCAGTTTACACCATGCAGACAGATCGACGGACAGTGAGAGAACGACTTATCATCGAACCAGTGGACTAGTAATATAAAACACAAAACTTATACGTTTCACTTTTACGATCAGCCTGTCGTATTTCGTGGTATCTGCGATGCTTCCTTTAAGTCGTTAAAATTAGATTGACAAAATTATTATACTTGATTGGGTAGATTTAATTAGACTTTCAAATTATGTCCAGCTACTGTATTACCACACTTTTTACTTAATATTAATTACGCTTCCGTCTGACAGACTTAACTATCCGCTGCGCATGCGTCAGTGGCATCACATTTGCTCTTCATGGAACGGCAAAACTGGCGAATGGCAGGTCTGGCTAAAAGCCGAACGCATTGGGCGCGGCTTTCATAATTCGGTAAGTAAAATCAATGCGATTTAGTAATAGGACTTAAGATGAGATTGCCTAATTGCATAGATGGAGGCTATTTTGTAGCGGCTATGTGGTTTCTAATTTTGTGCTACAATTGAAAAAAGTCGCCACAGTTTGCTCCAGCTGCGATTGTATTGAATTACGCGAAATGATACGCAGTCAAAGCCGTTGTTGTTACTGTTTGAAATATTGGGCAAGTGCGCGCCAGCATACGTTACATGTATGAGTTACTTCGGGCTGAAACGTTGCAGCAAGAAAAAAACATAGTAATAAACTATTTTAGTACGAGCATTTTAAAAGTAACGGCGGCAACAACAATCACAAACACTCGCGTGGCAGCAACCTCATTTCGCGTGTGTGTCTGCAATAGGCATTTATTTTTGTAATTAACCAACGTTCGCTCTCACTCTATCCCTCCTACTGCTAATCATCAATCGATCTTGTTTCAGTTAGTGGGCCATAAAATACCGGCTAACGGCAAATTAAGCTCCGGCGGTGCCTCCGTAACGGGCGAAGTAAGTCAAGGTCTTCACTTCGAGATAACGCTCGTGCAGGTCTATCGAGTGGCTTTGAGTGCTGGCAAAGCACATCGAGATCACAAACATCATCATGCACATCACTTTGATCACGAGGGACAAGAGCTGTCCACGACGACACGGGCAACGCCACCGGTTAGTATAAATAAAATGCTTCATGCTTCTGCATACTATTGATACTCTTCTACAGATCAATCGTCCGCAATCGCAGCATAATTTGCTTGCCAGTGGTCAAATACCGACACGTGTGCGCATAAATCTCGCAAATCCGGCACAAAACAGCATCGTTGATGGCAGTGGTAATGCACCAGCAGCGCAACCTTCCCAACCGCTAACATTAAATACCAACTTTGTCAATGGCCAGATCAATGTTGGCTCGCGTCTAGTGGCGCAACAACTGCTCGGCTTAACGGGTGCACCGCAACACAGTTTTCTGCACAAACCGATTGTTGCAGCGCCAGCGCCTCCACTTGCTCCATCAGCAACAACAACGACCACAACGCATGGACAATTCGATATGCTAAGCAATTCAGCAAATGTACAATT
Source organism: Leucophenga maculata (assembly GCA_035044805.1). Classification (NCBI taxonomy): domain Eukaryota; kingdom Metazoa; phylum Arthropoda; class Insecta; order Diptera; family Drosophilidae; genus Leucophenga; species Leucophenga maculata. The sequence goes on from JAWNNP010000931.1 coordinate 620,114, forward strand.
TGTGGATGAGACGGAAACGCGTATACAATTCAAACGGCATGCAGCGGCGACAACGAAGAAATCTACAACGTCGTCGGCAAAGAAGCTCTCGAAACGAGGCTTGCTGTTGCTCGACGATGGGTCTGTAGTGGATGACGGCCTTGATAGCGATGCCAACGCTGGTGACTACAAGTACGACGGTCTCGCCGAGTTTGGCGGTCAACGCTTCAAGAGTGAATTGTCAACGAAAATGAGCCTTGAAGAAGATATCAGCGAACATGATCGTGAGCCGGCAGAAGAGGAGGTGCGTGCGGTTATGTCGCTGTGCAGCAAATGCGATGTAGAACCATTCCAGGGCGCAATTGTGTTCGCTTGGAAGCAGGTTCATGAACAAATGGACAATGCGCTGAAGGGCTTAAGTGTTGGACGCTGTGGCAACTTCTAGTTATGTACGCTGGCCTTACTGTATATCTGGCCTATTCCGGTATTCAATTTTGAGAATATTTTTTGAAAATGAATTTGTAAACATTACTTTTATTCTTTTTGCGATTTGAATACACTTATTGTGTATTGTGTAAATATGCATTTCGTTAATTAATGCCAAGTGAACTCAAACCGCATATCTTAAAAAAATATCATTTTAATGAATTCATTTTCGCAAAATCTTCTCGAAAACCGGAAACAGGCATCTATGACAGCGGGTTTATGGCGCGGAGCATAAGCGTTTTGTGTGTTGACATTGGCGGCTCTGCGCGTGTGCGCCTAATATAATCACTTTGTACATTTGCTCTCATCAATAACTTTTTTTTTTTTATGTATCCCCCCTGTTAGCTAATAATATTAATAAATAAATATATTTAAATTAATGAAACATACCTTAGATTTGTGGATATGCTGATGTTTGTAGTCAGAATCGAATTCCGGCTCACTGAAGTAGCTCTGTAAAGAAAGATGTCATAAGTTCCAATAAACACAAGAAGTTATACAAATGTAAAATATTAAAATGACAAAAAAATAAGACTGCGACATATTTGGCAGAAAACTCATTTGCCATATTTTAAAAATGCACTCAATAGAATTCCAGAGAAGCCTAAAATAAACTTGCTGATCTGAAAGATGAAGCCATTGATTCTTCCATAAAAATGTTGAACCAAATAAACCAGAATGCAATTTTTGGAAAGTTATAAGTTATCTAAAACGACCATCAAAGCGAATAGTTTCAGTTAAGGACGCAAAAGGAGAAAAAAGATGATGTATTTACTTTGCAATTACGCATTTTCCATTGATTACACAATGACTATACAGGAAGATACGTCCTGACCACTAGGTTCGCCTATCTCATCAGTAATACTTTGTGCGGTTCAAGCTGAAATAAACTCACTTGATGTAAAGAAAACAAAAGGATATGAAGGAATTGACAACAATAAAAGCGCAGCTAATAAAAGTGTGGCAAGCCTGAAAATGAACTGTCCTCATCGGTCAATGAGTTTGCTTGCGATATTCTTAAATATATGGCTAGAAGAATGCTTCCACTACTAGATGGTGTCAAACTTCCTAACTATCAGCTCGGGTTTTGGCGAAAACATTGTACAACATAGTTTTGTTTAGCGGAGTCTCAGCATTTGAAAGAAAGAAAGCAGTTTCACAAAGGACACCTTTGTAAAATAAAGCATCTTACCAGCTCCTCAGAATTATTTTCCCCGATCTTACCAAACGGATCGATTTTTCTTTTGTATGTGAGAAGTGAAAATATGCAGTCGGCGATTAAAGGTGAAAAAGCAGAAGCTCCTCAATGGAACATAGATATGCTTGAGTTCCCATTTTGGTGTTACAAAATTTGTGTTAAAATTAATATAATACTCACACTATTTGTGAAAAAAGCATAAAAAACCTCTCGACGCTGTACAATGAGGTTATAAAATTCACAAAACGTACGATATAACATTTGGGATGACCGATTTGTATTTTGTATTTTTTATTTCGGATTTATTGTAAAATGAAATTAATCTACCTACAAGCTTTCGTCACTTCATCTTTTCAAAGCGGTTTTGGTTTGAAATAAGACATTAGGCCTTGTTATCTTATGTTCAGGAGCGATAGAGGAGTCGATATAGCCATGTCCATCTGTCCGTCCATATGAACGAAAGGTTCTCGGAACCTGCATTGAACTAGGACTTCGCCGGAATTTTACGAGTTTATTTTAAAATTTTTCGTCACTACCATTTTTGTTATTAATTTCCTACCTTTTTGTTGTGAACTGCTTGGTCATAAGCTAGGGAACCATTAAATGTATTTGTTAGGCGACCTGTACTGCTACAGGGCCAATTACAGTCGGTTACGCCCAACTGTAATTTTCTAAATTTTTTTTTATTATCTCAATTCAACTCGAAGGTTTTATTTCGAGACCCCATTGTCACAGCAAAGGCCTCCTCGTGGTGATCCCTGGATACCGATTTGAGATTACATAACCGGGGCTAATTCAAGCGGCAACCTGTACTGGTACAGGGCACTAAGTTTTGTCAGGGTATGAAAGAACCCGCCCGAACCCTTTGATACCAAGAGAAGTTTCAGGCAGGGTGATGCTTTTCAGAGATTGGAAATGACCAGCAACAACAACGTCAGCCTTGAAATCAGGCGAATAATCTCGCTTGCAAATACGTAGATGCTACTTTGAGTTGAGAATTTTAGTAATAAGAAGTAATTTAGACGTAAAATCCTCAAAAATCAAAGATAAAAAGTCAAATTCTTCAAGACTCTGACTGAGATAGACGAAACGGAGTTAGAAGTATTTAAAAGAAAGATTCCCCGCAGGATTTTAGGTCTTATTAGAGTCGGCGGAGTATGAGCTACTCTATGAGGTTGACATAGCATAAAATTCCAGCGCCGGCATTGACTCATTCAAATAGATGAACTTGGGTCGCGTTGGAATGACCAGGTATGGAGAAGTCTCAGCATACTTCCCATACAAAACAACTGGCGCCAGTGCGCACAAACTGCAGCAACTTGTGCCCCTTTCTGAATGCGGCCATTACCTAACGACGGTTGAAGGCCATTTAAGTAAGATAACTAATAATGTTATGATAACAGTGGGCGCACAATTTAATGCTTGCAGAAAAGTATCATATATAAAGTTTTTACAAATCTCAATTTTTTTTTTAGGCCCTGTACCGAAGGTACAAGAGCCTATTGGGTTTGTGCAAATGTATGTAACAGGTACAAATAATGGTCGGAGACCCCCCAAAGTTACCCCCATTATGGTCAGGAGTGATAGAGGAGTCGATATAGACATGTCCGTCTGTCCGTCCGTCCGTATGAACGAAAGGATCTCGGAAACGGTAATAGATAGAGACTTCGTGTTTTTTGCATTCGACTAGGACTGCTCCGGAATTTCACAAGTTTATTTTAAAAACTTGCCCCTCCCCCCCCTTCCCCATAAAATCACCCCCAAGGGCAAAAATTTCTTCGGCACAAAAAAAAGTAAGTATGCCAGTATAGAGATATCGTCCTTCTTAGCCAAAATCCGAAAAGTTCATCAAAATCGGATAATAAATGACGATTTTATAAGCAATTGAATTTGAACGACCCCCCTTTTCTTTTCATTCATATTCGCGCAGTGAGAAGTGGTCATGTGTTTGGTCATAAGCTCGGGAAACATTTAATGTGTTTGTTAGGCGAACTGAACTGGTACAGGGCCTCTTACAGTCGGTTACGCCCGACTGAAATTTCCTTACTTGTTTTATTAGCAAATGTGCAAAGCGGAAGATGTTGGAGAGGCCTTTCAAACGACATATTACATGGTAAAATTAGCAAACCTAATTCTGTTATTTCAGATCGCACTTTTTGCAGAACAACAATAAGTAGAGCAAAAGTCATTGTTCCTAAGCTCCTGCCTAAACACGTACATTCTGTAAAGAATGTGAAACCATTAGTGCAGTTTCTTACACAAATGGCAAAACTGAACTGGTCTAACGGAAGTTCGTCTGTGAAGTTTCAATTTGCTATTAAAAACGACTCTTTTCAGAGGGAACAACATCTTAGTGACTGGTACGCATCCCTAAATGCGGCCACTTAAGTAATCATTCGAAGTAACGTTTTAACTGCATATTTTAAGTAATTCTTTAGTAAGGTAAAGGCTCTCTAAGTGTACAATACAGACCTATATTTTATAGTAATACGATTTGGACAAAAGTATAACTAGGGATTAATAATATCCAAATACATTAATTCTGATGTTTTTAGCTTAAGTAACAAATAATTGTTATGCTTTTCACTTGAGTGTGAATAATAAATTAATGCTCCTACAAAGTTTGCAACACACAAAAGAAGGGCTCAGGACCCCATAAATTATGTAAATATATTTTTAATCAGCTCAACAAGATCAGTCGGTGTACCCACGGTTTGGTTTATGTGACAGCTACCCTTTAAAGTGGACATGGCATACCAACTTGAGAATAGGTTCCTATAGCTAGGGCATAATATAGTCAGACAGGCAGACGGTCTATGTAAATACGTGATCTAGTTGCTATTTTCGTCCAATGTTACTGGAAAACGGAATATTGTATTTTTAGTCTTGAAGTACTAAACACCCTTCTGGCTGTAACATACATTTATACGAACTTATCGCTTTTACAGGGTATAAACATTTCAGTTTGTGCTTTCAGTGTCTATGTCTTTGTTTACTAACCTGGTCCTGATCCCAGTGCTGTTGTGCTTGCGGAAGCGGTTGCGGTATGCCCGGTCCACCTGGCAATATCTGTGGGGGAGCAGCCACCTCTGTCGACTCGAAAAGTCGCAATACGGAACGATCACGTATCTCTCGCAGATGTGAACGTACGTCCTCCAGTTCGTAGAACATATCCTTGCTAGCATCGTGAATATAGATCTTAACATTCGGCCCCTCCAAATATGCCATGGTCAGCTGACGTGGGAACGAACGCACAAAGAGCGCACGCACCGTATCGATTGAAGTGATCTCATTGGGCAGAAGTGCGCGCTTCGTCTCTGAACGATACTGCAAAAAGACGAGGCCTGCAAAAAAATGTAAATCATAATCATTTTAGCTGATACAATCGAACGCAGGATTCTACACACCCAGTGGACGCTCCAGCGTCTTTGAAGGCGTTCGCACCACTGGCAGCGATGAGCGCTGTTTCCCGCCGCGTCGAAAACCAGTGCTTGCCGTCTCGACTTCGGACATTATGCCAGGATCCTCGTCAAAGAGCGGTCCCTGATTGACAACGGGTGCATAACCGCGTTGCGGCTGATTTTTCTTATTTTTTTGTGCTCGTGTACTCATCTAGGAAATTGTACAAGTCTAATGACTCCGAAGTAAGAAAGAAGACTTGCATTGCTTACCTCCAGATCCATGGCACGCTGCTGCATCTGCGGCTGATTGGCACTAGCATAAGCAATCATATCGCCACCAAGTGTGTGTCGCCGTGGATCATCGCGACGCATGGCGCGTCTACGATCGTCCCCTGTAGTCAAGAGTTGCATACAATTTTAAAGAATAAGTGGAAATTAGTTAGCGTTAACTGCATTGGAGTATGATATCGCAGGCGTGTTATAGAAAAAGAGACAGAAAAAAGTTCTGTTTACCATGTTCATTGGGCGGCATTCGTCCTGATTTGGTCTCATTTTGCCAGTCTTCTTCTGCAAAATTTGTTCATGGAAAAAGTAACACCGATGGACTAAAAACAACCACACCATAAAATTTACCTCCTTCACGTCCTTTTCGCTTCTTTTTTGACGACAGGCTGCCGCTGCTGCTGTTACTCTGGTTCGAGGATGTACTCTTGTCTTTGCTCTTCCAACGTATTAGCATTGTGACTGCAGTTGTTGCTGTAGATGATGTGGAATTTGCTTCTTGTTGTTGGTACTGTTGTCGTTTTCGTTCTTTAAATTGCACAGGAAATTAGCACTGCAAACGAGATATACATACATAGATAAAATGGGCTTTCTCTTTGGCTTTTTATTTATTTTTTTTTTTTTAATTAATTCGAGCAGTTGGAGCAAGACAATGTTTACATTCCTTGTCGCCGGCAGGGAAATTCAAAAATCCCGCCCGAGCATACACACGTGCCAAACGAGGCGTATCTGCATGTCCCAAACGAGTACGAGCAAACCAACAATATCCTGAAATGGCGCGTGCGCGATAAAGATAGAGAGAAAGTATATGGAACTAAATGTAAGGACTGTGCCAGATAATAAGTCTAGATTTAAAAAAAAAAAACTCTTTAAAGTTTTCAATCGACAAGTTATTAATATGAACATTTTATACAAGTCAAATTATCATATAACGAATAACTGTAGTATTAACAGTATAATAACGAAATGTTTATTAATGCCTATGTTTTCTCTCAAATGGACGTGACAATAAAAGACCTTGACAATCCAAAATCCAGTCATCAAAAGTCACTTTAAGTCATATAAATTAAAGTTTGTGTATGGCGATTTGAGCACATCGAACCATTAGCACAAATTTATTCGGGAATCTATATCTCAATTTTTTTTCTGTAGGAATACATAATTGCTATTATTGTAAGAGTAATGAGTCAAGAGTGTTGGTAGCCAGAACAAAAAAAAAATTTCTAGGTTTTTATACTACATACATCCAAACTTTAATTAGAAGAACTAGACATAGATAGTCTACAAAAAACTTTACTCTGAATGCAATACAATGTATTAACGTATACTGATGATGTATTTGCACCTATGAACTTTTCGTGAAGTTCGGTCTCTCTTTCGATATGTTAACTAAGTTTTGACATTTCAACAAACAGGCGGAAGGGCACATATGGGTTTATTTATGTACATATGCTTATATGTTGTACATATGTTTATATGTATAACTTGTGTGAATTTTGAATGTTACAAATATTGAGGAAAAATTTATTTTTTTTTTTACTATTAAAAATTAGACAAACCGTTCGTTGTTGAAGAGAAATTGGACTGTGTAGGTACTTTGTCTGAGTACTATTAACATGTTGTCTGTGTACGTACAATGCCATTAAGCAAATTGACTATTTTTGTGACCATTAGAACGTATAGCCCTCATACAAAAATATTGTTAAACCCTGATCAAAATTGAAAATATATATTTTGTTTATGTGGCTAGAAACCCTAAACATGATGTCACCGTCAACCATAATAAATACCATAAGAATGTAGCCCCATACAAATACATGATTTAAAAAAAAAACGTACAGGCGATCTGGAAAACTCTCTTATTTAAGCTGAAATACGGCTCAACATAAGATTATTTTATTTTTAGTACCTATGTAAATGTGAATGAATCGGACAAAAAAAGTTCCACTCAAAAATGAACCGTGCCACGCCCAAAGTAAAATCGTCATTATCCCAAAAAAAATTCGAGCCAGGATGCCATATACATTACAAAGATGCATCAATTAAATAGTAGAGATACTTCAGCTTGGGTATAATCCAAAGCCACCTAGCTCCCTGTATTATTATATCCTCCAATTCATATGGAAGCCATGTGCTAACCACTTTTAAAAAATACATTAAATTAAATACACCACGTTTCCCGATCTGTTCTCCATTAATTCTCTAGTGGGCATAGCATCTGTCGATTGTTGTTTGCTTTCCAATGAATTGTAGTTCCATCTGCATTATTTTGTTTTTAAATAGATGTGTTATGAGAGATATTATATGCAGTGATCACAATGTGACATATGATGACGTGTAGCATCCCACATCAACCATCGCGACATAACACAATGTTAAAATATGTAAGTAACAAATATGAATTTATGATGCTTAATGTACGCACATTTGAAAATTAATTAATTATATACATATTAAAATTGGAGTTGCATACTTTTAAAGCCTTTTTTTGTTTTTTTTTTTTGTTCCGGCTAAACTCTTCCGAGAGTTTTAATGTCTGATAGCTGATTTTAAAAGGCTACATTTATTTATAATCGAAAAGGACAATGCTCCAACGCCTCCCCTTATATATTTGGTAAACAAAATTCGTATTATCTTTGCATCCATTTGAGGTACAGGAATGATATTTGGTATACATGGTACACAAGACCAAGAGAAGATCACATCTTGAGTTCGATCCAAATTGGACAGGGCGATGCCGCGCCCAACATATACAAGATAAACAAAATCTTGACATCCATTTGAGATACAGGAATGATATGTAGAATACATGTGAATGGGATCAGGAGAAGTAAGATCCATTGGAAAAGTGGTGTGCTTTGGCTGTCTATAGGCAACATATATAGACACAACATTGATATTGTCAATACATTTTACGGGGCGCAGCCTAGCGTTCCATGTACAGCTAGTATATATATATATATATAGTAAGAACATTTTTTCGTGTCTCCCACGTAAAGCCGGATTATAGATTTAAACATGGTAATGAAATTAAGTTTTGGATTTCAAGACTTCTGCAAACATTATTATTGCAAACTGTTGAAAGTTTCAGACTGTCTCTACTTTTCTTGCGGCACAATCCTTACTTTGTTGTTGCCACAAAGGAGTAAGCGAGTTGTCTGGAGAAATGTACAAATGCACAGGTATAAGTGAGCGTTAGTGGCAGAGAGAGATATTGAATGATTGAGAGTAATTGCGGCCGTTGAGAAAAACGGATGCTGCGTAAATGTCAAAAGTAAGAGCTATGCAACTTTTATGTGTGTAAAAGTGTAGGCATGTTGCGGAATTTACAGCGCATCGCTATACTTCTCTTTCTGTGTCTCTTTCACCCTCTCCGCATCACAAGCTACCAATAAATGTAATGCGACGCACTGTGAAGGGAAGCTGAAGACTTTTTGAACTAACACTCGAAATGTCGTTTGATTCTTTGTTGTTGTTGTTTATGTACTCCTTTCTTTAAGATTTCTACAGGCTTCTGCTCATTGCTTGAACACTTGCTTAAAGTCACTTCAGTTCACTTATAAAAAAGTTTGTATGCACTTTTGTGTTTTTATATTATTTTTTTTTTTTTTTGTTCTTGATGCCCGGGCATTTTCAGCTCTCATACAATGGTATTGCTCCGTTCTACCAACAGTGCCACTTGGCGAACTTTCTTTTATGAAAAGTGTTTCCATGAAGTATGCATATTGAGGCTAGCTGCATAAATAATTGAGTAGCACTTTAAAATGTACAATATCTATATATCAATATAGCATTTCAAAAAGTTTGTTGCACACACACATTCACTCACAGTTTTTCTTCTCCCGAATCACGCGGCACACGCACGAACGGACGCACGCCTACACAGTGCCACACAGTAGCATCGAAGTATTTAGATATTTACAGATAGAATACGGTTTTTAAACTATTACCTTGGCTTTGTCTGTCGCACGCTCTACACTAATCTTTTACAGTTCACTTCGATTATATTGACACCAAGAAAAAAAAATTAAGAGACAAAAAGCATTCTAATAAATTAAACTACACTTGATTTGGCTGGTGACTTTTGGCTTTAGCGTCGTTGGCGTTATAGTTGAAGCTCGTCTCGCGTTGTCGCTGTTAGCCGCTTTTCCAAACCGTTCGATACGTTGTAAAGCTAAAATATTTCTGGTATATCAGTAAAACAAGTATCCGCCCTAGCAGCAATGGGAAATTTCAGGAGCAACGCATGCGCCATTACAAGTGAAATGCGGCAGCTCCGTGCGTCAAACAAAGAGAAATATTGAAGAGCAACGGTAGTGGCGAAAGTTGTGCAAAAGCACTTTAGTGCACTATCAGAATGGTGGAACCCTTCGTTTGTTTGGCATATGATGAATTATTAATTAGACTTTTCCCTAAGGTAGTAAATAAGGAAATGTACTTACAATATTAAAACGGTGCTTTTCCCTTGGCGCTGCGTCTTAGTGTTGTGCAGCACGATTAAAAATTTTGCGCAGCACTACTATTGCATTTGTACTTAACAGCACTACAACCATACACGTCCTCCAACAAACAGCTGTTCAGCGGCGCTTTGAAAGCTGCCGTTCCATAATTTGGGTAACAATTAAAAGTAACTTTAGTTCGGCAGGTAACGACGACCTTAGAATTCCAAAAACTTCAATTAAAAGTGTCAACGAAAATCACTTAGAAATCATATTCTTGAGTATCAGAATTTTGTTCATGATGTGCCATTGAATAAAACTTTATTCACATAATAGTGGGGGGGGGGGGGGGGGTAACTTAATGATTTTGATTATATATTAACACAGGTATATGTATATAATATTATATATGTATATAACGTAACTGGTTTGCGCTGCTACGCCCCTTCTTTGTCTTCCATTTGTATACGTGAACCATCAACGAAAATGAAATTGTTCAAGTCTAATTTTACAATATTTGATTTATCATGGCGATTCTTAGCTAAGCCTACATGCTCTCCTATGCAGCGCTTTGTGTTTATTTTTTATGAGACCACGTCAACACATGTATCTAGTCTCCGCTCTTCACACAACAGCTTTATCCGATTAGCCCTCGTATCACAACAGCATATTATAAGTGCTTTAATTAAACCAAAAATTGCCCTATTACACTCACCTACTCATCACACACTCCCTCCCAGGTGCTCGCTCACCCGTGAAATACCTATTAGGCAACCGTTTATTACAATCATCCACCATCACGCACCGAAATCTAACGTATAAATATTCGGGAGACTGATATGATACTCATATGAAATATATTAAAAAATATCTGTATTATTATGCGAATTATTATGAGAAGTTTCATGGTGATCGGATGAATTGTGTAGCAATTTATAGACATACACAACATACATTCATTTTAATATAACGGGTGCGCCATATCGAGCTTCGGTATGAAAATATTGAAAACCTTTGGAAAAAAAACAAAAATTCGTGGAAAATGTTTTATGTTTATTTAGATTGATCCTTTAAAATTCATTTGAGTTAGTTTTTGAAAAAGTGTCCTTTTTCGAGCATTTTCCTCTCCTTGAGCTCTGTGATGGTCTTGGGCTTGCTCATGTACACTTTACTCTTCAGATAACCCCACAAATCCGGCGAACTTGCCGCCGCCAGTCGATATCGCCTCTTTTTGACACAACGCGTCCAGGAAATTTTCGCTGCAAAAACTCCATTGTATCGATTGCTGTGTGACATGGGCCCCGTCCTGTTGAAACCAGAAGTTTTCTAGATCCTTTCGACGCATCCACCGATATCGCTTGCCGTCGACTGTTTCGCCTTTTTTGAAGAAGTAAGGGCCGATGATGGTTGTTAAGTTATTCATGGCTCAAATTGTACTGAATTGACGTTTCCAAAACGTACCTACACAAGGCAATCGCTTCACGAACGTCAAAGCTATTCAGTGTTTCTATACCGAAGCTCGATATGGCGCACCCTGTGTGCACTGCCCCCTCAGATTTTAACCAAACTTAACACGATTACTTTTCCCGATCCCATTAACATGTTTAATAAAGTTCGTCGCCGTACCTCAGATGGATGCAAAGATATGTTGAATTTTGTTTATCGCTTGTATGGGGGGTGGGGCACTGCCCCCTCAGATTTTGACCAAACTTAACACGATTACTTTTCCCAATCCTATGAACATGTGTAATAAATTTCGTCCCCGTACCTCAAATGGATGCAAAGATATGTTGAAATTGGTTAATCGCTTGTATGGGGGGTGGGGCATAGCCCCTACCAATTTTGACCAAACTTAACACGATTACTTTTCCCGATCCCATTAACATGTGTAATAAATTTCGTCTCCGTACCTCAGATGGATGCAAAGATATGTTGAATTTTGTTTACCGCTTGTATGGGGGTTGGGGCATAGCCCCCTCCAATTTTGACCAAACTTTACTCGAACACTCTCCTGAATGAACTGAAGTCGGGTTGTTGCCACTACTGTTATTGCAAGAACCATTTGAAACGTCAGTGTATACGCCGCAGAGTGATGAAGGGTTAATGTAGTGTAGAAACCTTGTATTGCCGAGTTGTCTTCGCTGAAGAGGAGGTGCAGCTTTTCTTACGTCAGCGTCTTTATGATCACACTCGGTGAAGGTATAGCGTACGAGATCTCATTGATTCGTATGGTGCAGTTGTTTTGTTGAATAACCGCTGTACCCTTTATATAGAAAGGTATTCTGGAAGAAGACTTGATTAACATTTTTAGTGTGTTGTATAAAAGTATTATGTCCTTCTCTGGTTGTATGATCTGCGGTTGCATATTCTCTTCAATGTTGTCACATGTTTGTTTCTTATTGTTGATTACATTACACCACCATTCATACATTGCACCAGCATTCGGCAATTTTAGCTGTATGTCGTGTGTTATGTTATGTTATGTAATTTGTCTGAAATTAATATGTTATAGTTTGTCATAACATATATTCTTTTTTACCTTATGTTTGGAAAATCTAGCTGTCAGTTTATTGGGTCTGTTTTCTTTTCTGTATACCTCGTCTTTTCCTCAAGAGAGGTTGGGTCCCGTCTGTTAACGTTAAGCTTTTTTATTCTATGATCGGTTAATTTTTCGATTTATTCTTTTGTTTGGGGGTATAAGGTTTGTTTAGATTCATTAAATTTTTTAAGATATTCGTGGACATTATTGAATTTTATCGAATCATCAAATTGAACTGTCCTGCCTGAAAACACTTCGAACGGTGTCGATTTTGTAATTGAATGGATTGAGTTATTGTATGTAATGAAAGTCTCTGTTAATAATTCATCGTGATCAAGAGATATTTTCGAAGTCTTTCTTTCTGCTAAAATAGTTCTATATATTTCGGTGAGGGTAGAATGAAGCCTTTCTACCACTGCATTGCTAGATGACAGTTGAAACGAAGTTATGTGTAAATCAATGCAGTACTGCTTACAGAAGTCTTTGAATTTAATTGATGAGAATTCTGCGCCTTGATCACATATAAGTTTTTTCGGAACTTCATGGGTAGAAATAAAATTCTTAAGAGCTTTAAGTACATTTATGCTGCTTCTTGCATCAAGAGTATATCCTGAAGCAAAGCGTGAGAATTTGTCAATGATTGTTAAAACTTGTTTGTGGTTAATGGAGTATATGTCTATATGTATAATGTCCAATGGTCTTTCAGGAGATTCCGGTGTTCTGAAGACTAGCATCTGTGGTTGCCTATCAAACTTTAAAGTTTGTCAAGTTTTACAGTCATTTATAATTTTAGAAATTTTGCAACGCATCTGCAGGATGTAACACGATCGTTACAGATGTTTGTACGTTTCATCTACTCCTCTATGATTGCTATCCTTGTGATATTTCAGAATGGTAGCGTCTTGTTCATCATTGTTTATCACATCTCTCACAAATTTTGTACATCTAATAGTTTTGTATAATTTTGAATTTGAAAAAAATATTTGTGAAAGATGACTGGATTAGTTTGAAAATTTTATTGGGAGCGAATACTGCTGTTGTTTTGTTTGGTTGCAGATATTTCTTTAGTATATTTGTTATACTATCTTCCTCAAAATTTTTCTCTTTAAAAATCCTTCTAAGTTTTTTTCTATGAGGTGTCACATTTATCATTTGTGAGCGATCATCATTTTCGAACAATAGTTCTTAAAGTCGTTTAAGCACTTTTCTGATATTGGCATGCCATCATTCAGATTTTCATCTGCCGAATGGACAGTTGTAGAGCTCTGTAGATACGAGATACATTTATAACGCGCAAATAATCGACGCGTATATTTTGAGTGTTCATTAACTACTGAGCCGCTCTAGCGAGCGGCTCCCTTTTTATTCATAAAACTTATTTTATTTTTAAACTATTAAAATGCTATCGCTGAGGTTGTAGGCCTCAGCGTAATCTAAACTATTTATAATGTAAAGAGACGCGTAACAGAAACTACTAAACCAACGCGGACAAAAGGCTATTAAAATCGATATTGATCATAAATTAAGTCTTTGCTCTTGTCAATGTAGCACTTGACAACGCTTAGATGGAGCTATTAAAAAGACGACGATTATAAATACACACGCTGCACTTATCAAGTGCAGCTCTAATGCGTATGATAACTGCACTGTGTGTGCGTTGTTCTTATCGGAGAGAGTTTTGCCTCATATCACATGTTTAGGCTTCATGCCTCAACAACAGTGCTTCCCGAAGTACCTAGTGCAGAATTTATGTCATTAAAGTTAGCTTCTACTCTTAAACGACTAAGTGCATCAGCATTCACATTATTTTTTCCTTTCTCGTACTCGTACTCCTCGAGTTTAAGTCTCTATCTTACCAGTTTCGAGTTTGGTTCTTTGAGGCTCATTAGCTATGTTAATGGCTTTTGGTCTGTGACTATGGTGAATTTTTGACCAAAGAGATACGGTCGAAAATATTTGGTTGCCCAAACAATTGCGAGTAGCTCTTTTTCTATGGTTGAGTAATTCGTTTCCGTGGCAGACAAGGTACGACTTGCGTAAAAAATTGGTTTGTCGCTGCCAATTTTTCCTTGTGACAATATTTCTCCTATAGCAAAATTGCTTGCGTCCGTTGTTAGGATGAATGGTTTTGTCAAATCGGGATGCTGCAATATTGAATCATTGCAGAGTAAATTCTTGCATTGTTCAAAAGATTTAATAAATTCCTCTGAATGTGCAACTTTTTTACCTTTTTTAAGACAAACTGTCAGAGGCTGGGTTAATTTGGCAAAATCTTTAATGAATTTTTTGGAGTATACTATAAATCCAAGAAAGGATTTGATGTCTCTCTGAGTTAAGGGAATTGGGTAATATCGTGGATGTTCTTTACTTATTCGCGTCAGCTACACGACTGACTTACTTTATTGTGTTGTACATTTTTTATAACTTAAGTGTAATACATATGTGCTATATATAGGGATGTGTAAATCTAAGTATAACAATTCTCTCCCCAGTAATTTAAAGTTTTCAATTTCATACATACATTTCACTTAAAATTACTTTTATCTTAATTATGTACTTGAACTTAATCTAACAATTTCTTGGGTATCTTACGTTCCCTATTAGATCTGCGTACAGTACATTCGCTTATATTATTTTCATTATTATTAGTTGGTGCTATTACTTCTGAAACTGCCGTCTTATCTACTGGTAAAGACATGTTTGGTGTTACAGTGAGTAAAGGTATAGACATAGTTTCAGTAATTTTCACAGGTAGTGTTGTACTTTTGTCAGTCAATGGTTTTACTGCTTTCAAACTTGATTTTTGTTGCTGACAAGGAATTTCTACCTTTCGTATTTGATCGATATGTCGCTTCCATACTCTACCATCATCTAGAATTATGCTGTAATGCAATTCGCCTAATCTAGCAGAAACTAACCCGAACTTCCACTTTGTACCCCCAATATAATCGCGAACTGCAACTCTTTCTCCCTCCAAAATAATTTTTTTGTTAATTGAAACTCATATTGTTTAACATCATTATTAGGTAACATCAAATCTATACGAGATTGGATTTGACGCCCCATCATAAGCATCGAAGGTGATTTACCAGTCGTAGGGTGTATAGCTCTTCTGTATGCAATTAAAATTATAGAAAATTATTTGTAGTGCATTTACCTGCCACTTACTTATTTTTAATAGTCTGTACGTATCTTTCAGCTTGGCCATTAGTTGCAGGATGATATGGTGCTCCCTGTTTGTGCAAAACTCCATTGCTTTCTAGAAAATTCTTGAACTCTACAGAGTCAAACTGCCTACCATGGTCACTGACAAATACATTAGGAATTCCGCATCGTGCAAAAATTTCTCTACACTTTTGAATTGTAGTTTCAGTTGTCATATTAGATACTACGCAAACTGCAGGCCATTTGGAATATGCATCAACCGAGATAAGTAAATATTTACCTAAAAATGGACCTGGATAATCAGCATGAACTCTCTCAAAGGGTTTTTTTTGGCATACCCCAACCATGTATTGGTAACTCTTTCTTAGGATCAGGTTTTGTAGACTGACATGAGAAACAACTATTTACCATCTTTTCAATATCCTTATCGATATTACACCACCAAACGTATGCTCTGGCTAAAGTTTTCATTATTGTCATTCCAAATGAGCTGTATGTAATTCTTGTAATATTTTCAATCGTAATGTTTTTGGAATGTATACTCTCATTCCCCTTAACAGAATTCCATCATGTAGTGTAAATTCAGTTTAAGGGATACCAAATCTCTCATTATGTTGACATTCCCGACCAAACTTTATACAATCGATCAGTTTCTTTGAGTCTGCATGGAATTTCATTTCTTTTTTTAAATCGTAAACTGTAACTGGCAAATTTTCCACTACTTCCTCTTCAATGACGTATATTTCTTCTATGAAATTAACTGTCTCTCGTACTGGTAAACGTGACATAGCATCTGCATTTAAATTGTCTTTAGACTTTTTACATTTGATATCGTACTCGAATTGTTCGAGATATAATGCATAATGCTGCATACGGCTTGTAGATAGTGTAGTCACCGTTTTGTTTGGAGCCAATATTTGCGATATTGCTCTATTATCTGTAACTAGTGTGAATTTCTTGCCATATAAATACTGATAGAATTTTTTTGCTCCGAATATTACTGCATAGGCTTCTTTATCAATCTGTGAGTATCTTTGCTCTTACTAAGAGTTTGTGAAGCAAAATGAATTGGTCTTTCTGAACCATCTGCTGTAATTTTAATATCGTCTAGGAAGACTGATACTCCCGGTATATCACTCAGCACTTGTTCCATGAGTCGTTGCCACTTTGCTGGGGCGCAAGCAACTCCGAACATTAGTCTTGTAGGCTGATACAGACCTTTATGTGTACTTAAAGTCAATAGATGTCTATCATCAGGGTGTATTTCAAGCTGTAAATATGCTTTTGATAATTCTATTTTTGTAAACTTCATACCACCAAACATTTTACTAAACAATTCATCTATAGTAGGAAGGGGGTGTTCGTCAATGAATAATGCGGGATTTAATGTCACTTTATAATCTCCACAAATTCGTACGTCACCATTTCTTTTTGGTACAACAACAATGGGTGTAGCCCATTCACTTGACTCAACCTTTACCAATAGTCCCTCTTCTACGTGCTTGTCTAATTGTTTCTCAACTGGTTCCATTAAAGGAAATGGCACTTTTCTAGCCTTTAGGCATTTTGGTACTACATCGGCCTTAATATGTAATCGAGTCTGCATGTCTTTTATCTTACCAATTGATTCTGAGAACACTGTAGGGTATTTCTTTATCAACTCTTTTTCATTAAATTGTTGAATTGCATTAACACATAAACTTTCTGTATTGTTATTTAAAACTGCATTCCAGTCAAGTTTAATAACACGTAACCATTCTCTTCCACACAAGGATTTTCTGTTTGACCGTACAATGTAAAGTTTTAAATTTTCTTTGCAATTACGCGCAGTAACATCCACGTATACATAACCTAAACATGCAAGTGCTGTGCCGCAATAGCTTGTAAACTCGACATTTGACTTATATATGTACTTTAAGATTAGGTAAACACTTCTTTGCATCATCTAAATTCATGATAGAAACCGGCGATCCAGTGCCAATTTCAAAATCGATAATTCTATCCATTACATTAATTTTGTACATTATTTTAGAGCTTACATTCAATACATCACTTCTCTCTTCAATTTTGTTCATATCTTGTAAATTTGAAATTTTTTTTTTCATTTTCTGTAATTTGATGCATTTGATTTTTCTTTTCTTTAAAACACATTTTACGTATATGTCCCTTCTTTTTTTTTACAAAAATGACATTCTGCCTCAATAAACTTACATTTATCCGCTTAATGGTTGCTGCTACCGCATCTAAAACATTTTCTCTCATTAGCATTTAACCTTTTGTATGTTGATCGTACTGCGTTTCCCACCTTTTTCTTGTAGCTCTGGTTGTTTCTGTCACACACCTTATTTACCGTATTGCGCGAATCGTTTACTCCTTGCTGTAATTCGTCTTTGCCTTTGTCCGCCAATTCGTATGCTGTAGCGTATAGCGTCATCAACATTTACTGTTTTTTTTTCAAGTAGCCGCTGCTGTATTTTTTTGTTGTACGAGCACTAACCACTACTAATTCATACAGCATGCAATTTCGTTGCAATTCACATTTCAAATAAATTTTTTGTCTCCAAATGGTTTGAATCAACTTTCTGTTTAATGTCAATGATTAAATAGATATATAGGTAGATTAAATGTGAAAATAAAAAAAATACAATAACAGCAATAACCAACTCGGATACCGGAAAGAATTTAATTCATTTAGACTCTAAATTTTAGAGTCTATAATATAAGTCTTAATATACCTGACCACTATTAATACATACACCGCATAATTTTAAGAACTAGTATTGGGTGACTTCACCCTTGTAACGAATAACTTCGTTTATTCGCTTGCTCATTGTGTCAATCAAAGTTTGCATTCATCTAGAGTGATAAAATCCCAAATTTCTTGAATTTTCTGTTCACGTGTGCGTTGTGGGTGATTTCTCAATCTCGTTTTGATTATTGCCCATAAATTACCAATGGGATAAAGGTCTGGACTGGAAGATGGATAATCTCAAAACTCAATATTCATCGCTTCTAACCAGTTCTTGGTCGATTTTGCGGTATTAGATGATGCACCGTCGTACTGAAAGATGTATTCATCAAACGGGGCCAGCTTCGAAATTGAGGTTATTCGTTTTTTTTCCAAAATGTCCACGTACTTTGGAGTTTTCACGGTCCCGTCGACAAAAGGCAGCATTCCGACACCTTTTGATGACATGCAATCCCCCACCATAACACGGTTTGGGAACTTTACAGTGCGTTTAAGACAGTCTTTATGGTACGCTTCACCTTTTTGTACGAATGACCCTACGTCGAGCGTCACCAGCACACACGTGATACATTGATTCGTCGCTAAATATCACGGAATCCCATTGTCTTTGTATCCAGAAACTTTTTTCTTTTGACCAGCTCAATCATTTTTTCTTTTGCTTCATTGTAAGCAAGGGTTTTTCCTTTGAGTGAAAAAATACTTTTTTTTATGACGATGACTTTTAAATGTTGGTTGGCTTCTGGATACCTTATAGAAATGTAATCCCATTGCGTGTAGGTTTTTTCAAGTCCATTCACGTCCTATTGACCTTCCCACATTCTCTGACCATTGTAATGCTACGTTTCGCACTTTACTTCGCCGGTTAGACATGGAAATGCTCACTAATGCCCTTTTATCGCGTGCGGATATCTTTCAGAATCTACCACGATTGCCCACACTCGTGACTATTGAGCCTTTTTTTTAAACAATTTTACAATTGATTGTACAGTAGATCTTGGAAGACTTAAAGAGCTTGCCATTTCACCATAGCTACTTCCAGATTCGATTTTTTAATAATTAAATCTCGAATTTCTGGTGAATCGGGCTTTCCACGTGTCATCTTTTCAAATTTTTGTAAAACACTAAAAACGCACAGCCGAAGATCGTCAAAAATGATATGAATAACGGTAAAAAGCTAATTGATTCTCTTTTAGTTCAACATTCTTTCATTCTTTTCTGTTTCGTCAACAATTGCTGTGTGTATGTATTAATAGTGGTCAGGTATATTAAGAATTAAAACGTAGACTCTAAATGAATTAAATTTTTTCCGGTATCAGAGTTGGTTATTGTTGTTGTTGTAATTTTTTTTATTTTCACATTTAATCTACCTAATCATTGACATTAAACAGAAAGTTGATTCAAACCATTTGGAGACAAAAAATTTATTTAAAATGTGATTTGCAGCGAAATTGCATGCTGTACGAATTAATAGTGGTTAGGGCTCGTATGGTTTCGTAATGCCTTTGTTAGATGCTCACCAAAATTGCATCCAACTGCCAATTTTCGTAATTCAATTGCGAATTCTGCACATGACTCTTCCTATTTCTGTAGACGCATGTTGAAACGAAAATTTTCCATTAGCTCGTTCGGCTTTGGATCGTAGTGCTCTTCCAGTGCGTCCACGATTTCTTTAAGTGATTTATCCTCCGGCGCGACAGGTAAAATTTAATCCGCCAGAATGTAATAAGTATTTGCGCCCATAAAGTGCAACAACAGTTGTTGATACTTTGTTGCATGGCACTCATACAATTGTAATGCGTTCGTGAACCTTTTAACCCATCTTGAGCATGTAGTTTTGTTTTGGTCAAAATGTTCAAATGCGAAGAACGCCACATTTTTATTTTCTGCAGTAACACTTTGACTGTTGGTTGCCATTTTTTTTTAAACTGTATGTGTTAATAACTTTTACTGTACAAAGTCATTTTTTTGTTACTACCACGCAAATTCGTTTCCGCTCGTCGCCAAACTATCGTGGATGTTCTTTACTTATTCGCGACTGCCTTACTTTATTGTGTTGTAGAACTTTTATAACTTAAGTGTAATACATATGTATGTGTTATATATAGGGATGTGTAAATCTAAGTATAACACGGAATTTTCCCGACTGCGCCAGTTATGTCTATGTTAGTTTACACCTAGTGTGAAATTTTAAAAAAATCGATTTCTTTTTCATATTTCGATAAGTTATACCTTTAAAAAAAGTGGTGTGCTAAACTTGTAAAAAAAAATTATATGGGCCTGGAATAGCAGATTATCTGTAAGTATGATTTTAATCCATTTATCACAGTAACAAACGATCATTTTATCGTCAAACGCTTTTTTACCGAAACAGCATTTTTCGAATTTGCTGCAGTGATAACTCGAAGACAAATGATCCGATCACTATCAAATTTTATCTGCATGTTCTGTATATAGTTCTCCATACAATGATGATACTTGATCTGATCAAAAATCGAATTTTGGCAGGCCAAAATCGACAAAAATTTTGGGTAAAATTCAACATTTTTTTTTTAAAAACGCCGCCATTTTGTCAAATTTTTTTTTTTTTTTTCGACTGTGGGTCATTGCACGGACAAGATCTTCTAGTTCAACGGGAATTTTTTTTTTAAGTTTCATCCACGGAGAAGGCCGGAATCACTGCAGCAGTGGAGGACCTTTTTTTTTTTTGCGCCGTCGGAGCGTGTAACTCGAAAAATATTTCATTTTTTTTTTTAAATTATACTGTGTATTCTTAAAATATGTATTAATATACCTTTAAAATTTTAAGACAATTGCTAGAGTAGTTTTTTTATGTGTGCCCCTTAAATAAAAAGTATTTTATTAAATTTTAATAGTTTTTATTTTTATTTATTGTTGTATCAAGGGATATGTTCTTGATTACTTTTCAATCGCGAATGCTGCCTCCTGTCCATTGCGTTTGACTTTTATAGTCGTCGCCGGTTTGCAGAAGCCTTTCTCGTGACGCGTCTGCACTAGTCCTTCTGGCGCCTCAACATGTTGTCGTCAGGTGTTGTTGTTGGCTAGCGTACAGTGAGACGAACCCTGTGATTGTTGACGCTTTCTCACGATACGCTGCTATTTTACCGTTTTGTGCAGTTGCGACGTTTTCTTCGATTACTGACACATTCCCCCGATACGCTGCTATTCGAACTACTGTTATATGTGGTAGCGTCGTTTTCTGCTACTGCTGACGCCTTTCCACGATACATTGCTATTCGCACTACCGTTATATGTAGCCATACACACAGCGAGTAGTATAGCAGCAACGACTCCTGCGATCGCTGACGCCTTCCCACGATAGGCTGCTGTTTCAGGCTGAGTCTAGCATTCTTGCGTTGCTCTATTATAGTTGTGTTTGTTGTTGTGTTAGTGACTTCGGTGGTGCTGCTGGAGAGGGGTAGTGGGTGGTAACTCGCGCACAAAGAAACTAAAATTTGTCGACGATTTTATTGCAGTCGAACCCCGATAATTCGAAATTGCAAGGGGATCAAATTTTTTACGAATTTCCATTTATCGAGGCTCAAAAAAGAAAAATTCGAATAAACATCATGTGTTGAAAAAAAAATTTTAATTGAGGAATTAACGCTCTGACTTGTATGTTGGTGTTTTCAACGCCTAGTTTGAGAAGGAGGGAATCATTAGCCCAACCATCGGAAATTTTAGCCTACACGACACTACCTCCAATAATGGGAAGAGGCCAATCGATTTCGCCGCAAGTCGAAACATGGTAGTTAGTAGTACCAGATTTTAACAACTTAACATCCACAAGGCTACATGGCTAAGTCCAGATCAAATAACACATAACCAAATTGGTCATGTTTTGATTGACGGAGGGCACGCATCGAGCGTGTTGGACGTACAAACGTTACGTGGTCCCAGCGTTGACTCGGACCACTATCTTGTCGCAGCCAAGGTACACACTAGGCTCAGCGTAGTGCACGCCACACGTTCCAACATGCAATGAAAGCTAGACTTCAAAGAACTGACTGACGTCTGACTGAAGGTTTTACGCCCGGAGTTACTTTCTGTAAGGATGACAATGGAATCACTGAGATTATGGAGGAGTCATTTTTCTAACCCACTCGGAGGCGATGAAGCGCACAATTCCGCCGAAAAAGAAATGACACCGGAACCACCTGTTAATGATGGCACTATTGTAGAACCACCGAACTATAACGAGGTCCATTCGGTTATTAAAAAGTTTAAAAATAAAAAAGTGGCAGGCTCTGATGAGTTACCAGCTGAGTTATTCAAGACCGGCGGCGAAGAGTTGGTTTAAACTAAGCACCAACTTTTATCCAAGATATGGTCCGATGAACGCATACCCAATGACTGGAATCTTAATGTTGTCTGTCCTATCTTTAAGAAAGAAGACCCCGCGGTTTGCGCCAACCACCGCGGAATAAGTCTTATTTTCATCGCATATAAGATTCTGTCGCGCGTATTGTGTAATAGGCTGAAGCCATATACGGATTCACTGATAGGATGATATCAGTGCGGTTTTAGACCAAAGAGGTCGTCCAATGACCAAATATTTACATTACGCCAAATCTTGGAAAAGCCACGTGAGTTTAACAAAGACACACTGCCTATTTGTCGATTATAAAGCCGCTTTCGACACGCCGATATGATCGAAGTTTTTCGACGCCTGTCTGCACTAGGTACCCCGGCAAAGATTGTTCGTCTATATAACACACAAAGCGTTGTCAGGGTGGAGAAAAACCTCTTCGACCCCTTTGATACCAAGAGAGGTTTCAGGCAGGGCGATGCTCTGTCGTGCGATTTTTTTAATCTTCTGATGGAATACATCCTACGCCAGAACCCGTACATACAGAGTATGTCGGGCTCGATCTTCCAAAAGGAAGTGATGCTGCTCGTTTACGCCGATTACATCGATATCATCGGCACGCAGGAACGGCGAGTCAGCCAGGCGTTCTCAGAAATGAATAAACAGTCTCGACTAATGGGTCTAGCGGTGAATGAGGACAAGACGAAGTACTTTTGTGTCTTCTCGCACTGCGTCATCGCGTTTGGACGGTCAGTGACGATGGAGAATTTCAACATCAGTATTGTAGAAAACTTCGTCTATCTTGGATCCGAGATAACCAACAACAACAACGTCAGCCTGGAGATCAAGCGAAGAATTATGCTTGAAAACAGATGCTTTTTTGGGCTGAGCAAGCAAATGAGAAGTAAATTTTTCTCTCGAAAGACGAATATCAAGATCTATAAGACGCTGATACACCCGGTCTTATTGTATGGCGCAGAGGCATGGACCGTGATTGAATTTGATGAGACAGCGTTCGAAGTCTTCGATAGGAAGATTCTTCGTAGGATTTTCGGTCCTATTAGAGATTTACGAGTTTAGGTCCCGTATGAACCGCGAGCTGTACGAGCTATTCGATGAGGTTGACATAGTCCAGCGCATAAAATTTCAGAGTCTGCACTGAGCTGGGCACCTCATCCGAATGGATGAAAGCGCTCCAGCACGCATAGTTTACATGGGGGGCCCAAACTTGATTGGTGGACGCCGAAATAGAGGACGACCGGGCACTCAGTTGAATGACCAGGTATGGAGAGATCTCTCCGTACTTGGCAATCAAAACGACTGGCGTGCACTAGACTATGGAGGCTGGCGCACCTTCCTAAATGCGGCCATGACCGGAAGGCGGTTGATGGCCATTTAAGTAAGTAAGCGTCATCATCATCCTCGTCACTATCATTATTGATATGCGAAACTCTTCCAAAATGTCGTTATCTGTCAACATACCGGATACAGCAACGTCATTGTCAATGTTTACGTATTCCTCGAAAGAACTGGAATTTTCAGAGTTCTTAGAAATAGTTGCCCAAAGATAATCTATGTTCAATGGACTATCTTCTAATAAGCCATCGTTTAATATTTTACTGAAACCGCAAGCACGAAAGCAGTTTTGAATACACAACATGCTAATATTTTTCCAAGCTTTATAAGCAATTTGTATAGCTGTTAATATTGTGAAATTAAACTTTTTTTTCATCAATGCTATTAACCAGATTAATAACCATTTCCTTGCGGTATAATGATTTAAAATCTTTTATAATAACCATGTCAAGGGGCTGCTGCTTGGATGTGGTGTTGGATGGAAAAAACTCAATTTTTACGTGGCTTAGATGAGCGTAGCCATTATGCGCCGTATAATTGTCTGTGAATTCCAATATCATTCGATTATTAGCTGCCATTGTGTCATTTAACATTTGAAGACATTCGTTAAATATAGTTGTTGTCATCCACGCCTTCTTATTGTGTCGTCAATGCACTGGAAAGCTATAAATGTTTTTAAAGCACCTTGGTTCTGCTGACTTTCCGATTAGCAGGGGCTTAAATTTTTCGGTGCCATCCATCTTCGTTCTTTACTGTGTTTACCCCCATGACATTTTTAATTTTTAAAGCAATGGGTTCGATCTGGCAAACACTTATAGAACAACCCAGTTTCATCGGCATTAAATATATCCTTTACTTCGTAATCTTTTATCAGATCACTCATATCATTAACAGACGAACTTTCGCAACAAATTTTTTTAAATACGATATTGTGTCGGTGTTTAAAACGCTTTAGCCGACCACTGCTGCCTTAAAATCCGTTATGTTCATAGCTTTTAATAACTCTCCTCCAATGGGAACATTACTTTTACAAAATTGTGTAAACCACAAGAGTAGAGACTTATCTACATTCGAGTATTCAGCATGTTTCTAACGTTTCAGTTTACTGAAAGAGGATGCTT
Organism: Leucophenga maculata; assembly: GCA_035044805.1. Lineage (NCBI taxonomy): Eukaryota > Metazoa > Arthropoda > Insecta > Diptera > Drosophilidae > Leucophenga > Leucophenga maculata. The sequence continues at coordinate 645,156 of JAWNNP010000931.1, forward strand.
GCAGTGAAGTTTAGTCAAAATCGGTGGGGGCTATGCTCCACCCCCATATAAGCGATAAACAAAATTCAACATATTGCATCTTTTGCATCCATTTGAGGCATGAAATTTGGTATACATGTTAATGGGATCGGATGCAGTAATCAAGTTAAGAAAATAGATTAATTAAAAAGATTAAAAAGTTGTTTGATGTTTCTGTTTTGAATAATGATGTAAGAACTGGAGAAGTGTTTGGAGTCGAATTAGAGGAGAATATGTTGTGTAATAAGAATAATGTTTATGTTGTTTCATGTTGTTTGGGCAAAGCAAAGCGTGCCGGGTACAGCTAATAAATTATATTATTTAAAAAAATTCAGAAGAACACATTAAAATAACTTCTATCTGGTTTTAAATTTTGTTTAGGATGAGTACTTTTCAAAATTTAAAGGTATTTGAAAAAATTCAATATGGCGGACAGAATTCGTAAATTGTTGGTACACTTCTTCTTCAATAAATTTTTAATCTTTACTCAATTCATTAAAGTCGCCTAAATCTTGTTACTCGAGGGTTTTCTTCCTCACTTCGGTGCAAGTCTAATTTTATCAAGGGTTGTAAAGACATCGATAATAGCTTTTTTGACCCTATCGATATATATGGGTTTTTTAATATATTTTTTTAAAGTAGTTTGTGCAAACATACATGACAGGAAGAAACATATATGCTGGGGAAAGCGTACACATTCTTAATCTTCGATCAAATTATTCGCAAATGGAATTCAGAACAAGGCTGATAGAGTTCCAATTCAGTCAAAACATTCTCTAACATAGTAGTATTAACTCGAGATCCATGACTTTTTGTTGATTTTAAAGTCCTTCTCCTTTCGCCGACATTTAACCCAACCTTGCTAAAAACACTCTAAACTTTAGTGGACGTTGCTGGAACAGAGAGATATTTTATAGCGCAGGAACCTTAAGAGAACCTCAAAGTGCTCTGAAAAATTTTGTTATGTATTGCAATCCAAAATACATAACCAATTATATTAGCTCCAATATTCCAAAGGATTTGTTACGGAATCTAAATTTCAATTTTGATAATATTGTCGCAAAACTGGAATTGGGTCGATTCGATTGCTGCGTAGTTTTTGTTGCTATATTTTTTAACGTAATTCGAAAAGTGGATTTTGAGTTTTTGGTGATGGGGTCGTACCGAAGGTACAAGAGACTATTGGTTTTGTGCAAATGTATGAAACAGGTAGAAATAATGGTTGGAGACCTCCCATTGTTACCCCCATTATGGTCAGGAGTGATAGAGAAGTCGATATAGCCATGTCCGTCCGTATGAACGAAAGGATCTCGGAAACGGTAATAGATAGAGATTTCGTGCTTTTTGCATTCGACTAGGACTTCTCCGGAATTTCACAATTTTTTTTTTTTAAATTTTATGAAATCCAAACTTCAGCTGAGCATTATAACAGATATTTTTCCGAGAATATAATCGAACTCTTGGGGGCAGTAGCCTTCACGCCTCGCCTGACTGCTCGTGGGGTTCCGGAACAGGTATACAGACTAGTAGGACATATTATGAATTCACCAATTTAAGTTATAAATGAGCCAGATGCAGCTCTAATCGCATTTAACGTTGGTCAGACCATCACACAGCGCCAACTGAGTCCCAGCTGTAGGTCCTAAGGATTCTTAAAATATTGACTCTTCGAACTATGTAATTCATGGTGTGAATGATGAGAACAGTTGTTGCCGCCCCTCAATCTTACACTCAAGCTACCCTGGAAATCCTCCTTCAACGAAAATCCGGTCGACCTATGGGTAAGCTTCCTACAACTGAATTGCTGAAAGAGGCTGTCATAGGCAGCATATAGATCCAGATCAGCCACAGACCTCAAGAACGCTAAAGTATCTAAGCCAAAACAGCCTTAATTGTGAACAAAGGCCACGCAAAAAAAAAAGTACGATTACCACGTTAAAATCAAATAGGAAACTGACAAAGAAACTTCAGGAAAGCATACTATGTGTAACTCATTGAGCAATTTCAATCGGGGCAAAAAAGGGGTCGCGTTGAGTCCCTCGAACTTCGCTAATGGTTACCCAATAGGGCGAATCTGCCTGAAGGAGCGACTCCCACAGCCAGCAGATCATTTACCGAGAAGGGTACCACTTCGATGGTGATCCATTAGCTATGGGTATTTGTTTACAAAATTCGAGGGCTTTATTTTCAATCATATTTAATATCGCCATGAAGAATCGCTCAGAACGGTTCTTTCAATAGACAACAGTATTAAATATCTGACCAAATATATTTCCAGGGATTCAACATAATAGCTGCGTTAGGAGAAATCTCTACTGGGAAATCGGTATGGTAAAATTTTCTTACCTATGCTTACTTTCAGGACTTGAAAAAGGTGTACCACATTCTGGGAAGCAGGGGCGGCTAACTTGATGTGAAATTGGCGAGTTTCAAACAAGCCTTCCCTATTAATCAGCATATCCGCTTCAAAATTTAAGGAACCACCGACATACCTTTCAAGGAAGAGGAATAAGGTCCTTATAAACATTATCTAATCTAGAGCTTAATTTAGATTTGGGTCTCTGTTGCGGCGCATCAACTTAATCAGTGAGCTGGGGCTGCCTGCAGAACAGTTTTACTATACGTTTATTCCACTTGAAACGTAAGCTTCCATTGTGCTCCGAATAATAAACACCCAAGACTGTCGAAAAATTATTAATAAGAGAAGCATTGCGAAGATTTGCTAATAAAAAGTGATCACTTTTCTGAGAGCCGATAGAAAACATTAGAACATCTGCTTTACTTTTCTGGCTCATTCATTCAACACTCATCGTTGATGCCACTTATTATTACAACAAAAGACTGTACATTATCTGAAGTCATTCCAGATAAGACAAGGTTCGCTGAGCAGTTGCGTCATTCCAACCTCACAAATCTCCTAGGGGAGAAGGTATCTTTCCAATTCTACTACAGAACGATTTAGACGATTTTAATGACCCTACGATGCGCCTTATAAAGGTTAGCCTTAATCTGGCTCTTCATACAACGATTATTGCCCAAATAGGACAAAAATCCTATGGCACTAGCTAAATCTTATAGATCTATCAGTCAGTTAACATAAAAACCATAAAAGGGTGTCCGAAAGGGCCGTTATTCTCCAATTTTAATGTCTCTTGTTACAGTCTCAGCAAACTATGGTATAGCGTAATATGATATAAAGATGACTTATTAATCAGTGATTACAAATCACTATCTTAGGAAAATTTAGACCAACCGTCTCTGATGTGATGTGCACAGCTCAATGGTGTATCAACGAAGACCTCAGTATTGTTCTTCAGAAGGCTGTCCTTTCTCACAAAATAAAATTGAGACTTAGCTCCAGTTGATATCCAAAACACAATTTTAAAATTCTCCGATGAAGCCAAACTGGGTGTTACCTTTAACTTCAACCATCATCTACAATTAGTTCAAAGAAAGACTACTAGAGCCGTTTGAACGTCTTTTTGTCACGACTTAGGGTATCTCTCCAAAGATGATCTATACCACAATGGATAGACCCATCTTCTCCTATGCCTCCTTTGTATCCTACCCCGAATTCCTGCAAACATTGCGCCATCAGGTATTATGACAAGCTACAGCCTGCACCTTGTGTGTGACCGCAACACAGGTACCATACGAACATATCTTACTGCCGGTTTTTGATTTGCCCCGCTGCATATTTTCACAAAAAACATGACGGCAATTGTTACACTGAGGTTCCAGACTTTGACCCAGCCACTACACAAATTTTTGTACAAATTGTATACATGTGTTAATGTCCTATTCTTCGCAGCGAGATGCCTTACGTCGGGATAAAAATACGATTGTTACATCGTTGGCTTCAACTATATCACGTTCAGTCGTTAAACGTGCTGTTCCACTAGAATGGCTGGTTTGATATTGAATGTCTCTTGCCAGCCTTTTTGATCTAGCCATATGCGTTTGTCTATCCGTTTAGTTGTTGCAATATTTCACATTATTTATACATTTTACACAAGAAATAGCATAACATGTCGTTTGTCGATTTTCACGAAAATTAAACTAGTTATGTACATTAAAAAAAATGATCAACTGCTAGTCTTCTCATGACTCCCATTGTGACAACCGCAATATTTCATTGATCATATAAAAACGAACCCTATTGTTCAACCACGCTCTACATATACACGCAATCGGTTATAATCTGCTTGATCCACTATATCTACGCTACCCACTGCAAAAGTCTATATAAGGCGACAGGATGTTTCAATGTGCCTCTATCTTTTAGTCTTTAAGTAATAGTTGTTCAGTCAGTCATGTATTTCACAGTACGGACAAATGGACAGACTATGTAAGTTTGTTTTTACAACGAAATATTGGAGGAGCTAGTAACTGACGTAAAGTATCCAACGAAATATTATTGTAATCATTTAAAATTTTCATATGCAAAGTTTACAAAATTTTAGCAAAATTAACGCAGGGAATCAGCTAAGGGTCATTGCGGCATATAATAGATATGCGTCGCGTTTTGGTTATTACATTATCCTGAAACTTTGAGAGCTCGTTGGCCAAAATCTCGTGTGTAAAATTGTAGCGTGCGCTGTGGCTCATGATATAAAGCGAACGGCGAGGCAGCAGCAAATCAGCATAGAAATTGTTCTCCAGCACAGCGGGTGGCTGGGTTCGGTACGCATCAGAAGAGGAGGAAGATTCCAACACTGAATCCATTACTGTGCTGTCTTCGCTTCTGCTTCCAGTGCTCTGATTGTACTTTTCGGCATCTGTGCGTACCAGACGCATAACACAGTCCGAAAGCAAACTTATACCTGATATAGTTGTACCACAATACTATCGATGAAAAAGAAAGAGACAAAACATTGGGAGTTAAAGAATAAGATTACACAGTCGATAGAACAATTTTACTTACTCTAGTGCTATCCACATGCGGCTTGATTACACCCTCTGGCGCCAAGTCAAGTATGTGTATATAGGGCATGATCTCACCATCAAAGGCCAATGTACGTACACGCTCCAGAATAGCTCGATTATGTGGGTACCATTTCTTGCGCTCTGTTTCACGAAATCCGTGAATTGCCTGCAAATTGGCTAGTCAACCGAATTTCAACGAGGCGATGAAAAATAATAACGACGACGACGACTTCGTACGGTGTTTTTTGTAGAGTCAAATCCAAGTCAAGAAAAGACGCTGCTTCGACATGTGAATCCAAGAGCAAGCGTGGTATTATATAAGCCGAGTGTGTTGCACAGTTGATTAAGTGCGCCGTGTTATTATCGCTAGTGTTATGGATACTAGGATCTTAAAGTGTGAAATAACAGTTGATGATGGTACTTCAGTCTGACATGAACAATCCTTACATTTTGTTTTAAAAGGGTAATATGCTGAGTACCATGAGAGCTAAAACACTAACAATTATGTACGTTGTCGTCGACGTCGTCAATAATTATAGAATTGCCTTAAGTATGCCAGCACTTACATCATCCCAATGATCGAATTCATAGCGTAATCGTTTCATATAAGGTTCAATTTCTTTGAAAAGTTCGTTTTCCTCCTCGACGCTAATGAAATCCGTGATAATGCGCATATGTGCAATGAACTCTTGTTGCTCTACGATGGGCCACTTTCCGTGGAATACGGTAAGGTTGTTAGAGGTGGCGCGGTTATTGGCTGCAAGAAGTTATATGCACATTGTAGTGTAATGTAGATGTAGTGTAATGTAGAAATCGGAAAAAGATATATAAGATATAAAAGATAGATAAGTACCGATAAGAATAATATACATTCGCTAAAAACAAGCGCAAAAAATCGGAATCAAGCAATATAAATTGCAAGTATTAACATGCAGTTAGACTGCAACAATATTTGTGAAGTTATACTACTGGTACTATTGTATTATCTAAATTATTCCTCTCAAAAGTTCTTTTAATTATTGTTTTTAAGAGCGGTATTTAGTTTTAAATGTAACTTGTTCCTAGTACATACCTGATATCTTCGCAGCATCTTCTTTTGTATTGGTGCTGTATCTGTTTTTCCGGCATAGTAGAGATGCGCTGCACATAAGATTTCTGCACGTCGCATTGTATTGTTGACGGAAGGCTTGTGTGAGCATGTTGGTACTGATAATATATTTCACTACCTTCGAATTGGGCAAAATACAAGTCGCGTAACCACAAACAGCTGCTTGACTCTGATTTTCAATGAAGTGATAAGCAGCACAAGTAAGCTAATCCTAAAAATTACCAAACATTTATTTAAAAAAACATTTGTACAGCTTGTGAGAAGGGTATAATAAATACCATACTAAAATGTGTTGTGTCTGGGAAACACTCTATCATATGTTTTATGTTTCATTTAGAATAGATAAAGGAGGAGCGTTGTTACTAAAAGAATTTATTTTTTGTTTATTCCTCTGTAAGCGGCCGGAATCAAGTTCAAAATGGATCCAGCATTATTGCGGGAACGCGAGGCGTTCAAAAAGAGGGCAATGGCCACGCCGACGTAAGTGTGAACCTTCCTTTGCGTATTACTATTTATTTTTTGTTTATGCAGCATTGAGAAAAAGCCCAAGTCATCCGAGAGTGTTTCATTGCCGCCACCTAAAGATGATCCCAAAAGAAAAGTTCGGCCTCCAACTGCCAATAAACTGGATGCAACAACGTAAGCTGCTAAACCAATTCCGTATCGTGTCATTAAATTTTGATTTACCTTTAGGTATAAGACGATGTCGGGTAGCTCCCAATATCGTTTCGGTGTGCTGGCTAAAATTGTTAAGCATATGCGAACCCGACACCAAGATGGCGATGATCATCCTTTGAGTATAGAAGAAATTTTGGATGAAACCAATCAGCTGGACATTGGGCAATCCGTAAAAAATGTATGATTGGTTCGATTAGATTAGAAGTAATTGAAGTAAAAACCATTATATTTCTCGCTACAGTGGCTTGGATCTGAAGCTTTAAATAACAATCCGAAAATTGATGTTACAAGCGATGGACTAAAATTTAGTTTCAAACCGGTTTACAAAATAAAAGATGGTAAAAGTTTAATGCGACTGCTAAAACAGCATGACTTAAAGGGACTGGGAGGTATTCTACTTGACGATGTTCAGGAATCACTGCCTCATTGTGAAAAAGTCCTGAAAAACAGAGCATCAGAAATTGTTTTCATCATACGGCCAATAGATAAGAAAAAGATACTCTTTTATAATGACAGAACGGCTAATTTTTCAGTTGATGAAGATTTTCAGAAGTTGTGGCGGTCGGCAACTGTCGATGCAATGGATGATGCTAAAATCGATGAGTATCTGGAAAAACAAGGTATTCTACACTATCAGTTTTATATAGTGCAACCAATCTTAAAATATATTCTTTTTAAGGAATACGTTCAATGCAAGATCATGGACCTAAAAAACCAGTTCCGAAAAGGAAGAAAATTGCTAATAAAAAACGACAATTTAAGAAGCCAAGGGATAATGAACATTTGGCCGATGTATTGGAGATCTATGAAGATAACACTTTAACTCAGAAAGGCGTAAATCCGACATAGAGCGTATTATAGCTTAGTATAAAGTCACATTTAGTAATAATAAAACTATATTCAATGTAGAAATTTGTATTAAGTGCAATTGCCTACAGAGGCTAAAGGGGCTGTCACCGTTAAATTTTTTAACATTCGGTTTTGTTGTTGAATTAAGTATTTTGCTTTTTTGAGGTTACGATATCATTTATTTTAACAAGATTTTATTTAACTTACTGTGTGTGCTTGTATGTATGATCTTGTGTTACATCCTTTTAGGATGACCAATGCAAATTGGCAACTCCATTATGCGTGGATTACTATCGTACACACACTACAAAAGTGTAATAACTCGAAATATAATTAAAATTTTGTTTGGATGCAATTTATTCGTGACTTGTAAAGTTAAATGGCGCCACATATCGGTATGACTTAATTAAACAAAGAAGCAGTTAATGATAGCGAAAATTGTCTCCCTAATAGAACTAGGACTAATTAAGGATAGAGCAACATGGTCGAGTGTAATAGAGAACGAATCTGTATAACTTCAACTGAATATTTAGGAATTTTTTTTACGATTTACCATTCTATTTCATGGCCTCGGTTCTTGAAAAACGAACAAATTTCTATTCAAGTGAAATTTCAAATCAATTATTAGAATTGTATCATTTCCAAGAAAATGATGTCACCCATATTTTAAGTTTTATACTGTTTTAATAACCGTACTTTTTATTATTGGACCGATTTAAAAAAAAACCCATTTTGAATATACCATTTGGTATTCAAAAATCTTAGTTCAGATTTGGTTCCACAATTTTGGAATTCTGTAAATTAGAATTTTGGCTTTCTTTTTTTTTTTTTGACCATTGCTGTTTAGATTAGACTTTTTTTTATTTATATTTCTTGCCGAAATATGAAAAAATAAATATTTATGATCGAAATTGTTTTCATTATTTTTCAAAATATAAAAGCTTCTATAAAAATTTTAATATCATGTGCTGTGAGCATAAAGAACCTTTTTTGGATCTGCTGGCAGCTTACCTATGGCTACCAAGTTATGAAAGCTGAAGTCTACGAATTTAAAGTAAAGATAGATAAATATTTAAATGCCACTAAATGGGAGTGCTCAGCCTTATTCATGGATCAAATTTTAGGATACATTCACATGCAATTCTTATTAAAGTAATTGGAAATTAATGGTTTGTGTTTGTTGATGCTAACAAAAATTCTATTTGAAGATGGCATGTAACTCAAGGCAAGGAGACGATGTAATTTTCTGAGTGATGGAAAATTCGATTGTGAATCATAGTCTGCAATCGGTTGCGTGGCAATGCAATGAATATACGCAAATAAGATATTAAACCATTTAAAATCAGTAAACAGTAAATTCAATAAAATCGTTATTTGTAACAGGTTTATTTTTGTTTGATCTTCTGGTTTTAGTTCACACAGTGCTGTAAAGTGCACTCAGCTTTAATAGTAAATAGTGTTTATTAACAGCACTAAACAGATGTGCACCGCATGTGCCGTCGGTTAATATTATGTATAAAGAAAAATAGATGATATAAAAATGTATCGAAACCTAATTAGTCGCTTGCATTTGATATGCATAAATCAAGTAAAAGTTCCTTGGCGTGAAGTCCGTTTACTCTGTACAACGAGCACTACACGTGCGCGTCAAGAGCAGCCAACAACACATAGTGCTACCGGTAAAGAAAACGAAGGAGGTGATGGCAATGTAGTGCACGACTTCGGACGGATATCGCCGGAGCGTATTCGTAATTTTAGCATTATAGCGCATGTCGATCATGGTAAAAGCACCTTAGCAGATCGATTACTTGAAATGACGGGTGCCATATCACGTAACGCCGGCAATCAGCAGGTTCTCGACAACCTACAAGTGGAGCGAGAACGCGGCATTACGGTAAAAGCACAAACGGCCTCGATATTCCATAATTACGAAGGCGAAACGTATCTGCTCAATTTGATTGATACGCCTGGTCATGTAGATTTTTCGAATGAGGTAGGCTCATCTAATCATTATTTATGTACACATGTATATATGCTAATCGTAATCATATTCTTTTGAAGGTTTCGCGATCTTTGTCAGCTTGCGATGGTGTTATATTGCTTGTGGATGCTTGCCACGGTGTACAGGCACAAACTGTTGCCAACTATCATTTGGCGATGGCCCGTGAATTGGCAGTGATTCCGGTACTTAATAAGATTGATATTAAACATGCAAATCCCAATAAAGTGGTGAAGGACTTGCAGTCGCTATTTGGCATTGAGCCTTCTACTGTGCTGCAGGTAAGCGGCAAATACAAACAGTTCAGTATATATTGATAGTGAAATATTTCTAAGTAGGTTTCCGCCAAGCTTGGTACCGGTGTCGCGCTTGTTTTGGATCGTGTAATTAAGGATATACCACCGCCCCAGGTAAACCGAGACAGTCCTTTTCGAGCGCTTATCTTTGATAGTTGGTTCGATAAATACCGTGGTGCTTTAAATCTTATATATGTGCTTAATGGACAACTAGATCCTGGGCAAGAAATACAATCATTGGCCACACGTAAAGTCTACCCTGTAAAAAGCGTTGCAGTGTTACGTCCGGCTGAGACACAAGTGAATTGTCTGTGAGTATCTCCACGTTTTGTTGACCCGTCTATATAGTGGTAATAAAAGTATCAAACCCATTCTTTCAGCGCAGCGGGACAAGTTGGTCTCATCGCTTGCAACATGCGTAATAGTAAAGAATCAATTATCGGAGATACCATACATTTGAAAAATGAGAAAACTATTGCAGCTGGCACCTATAAGCCACAACAACCAATTGTTTTTGCTGGAGTCTTCCCCGCAGATCAGTCAAAGCATGTTGCTTTGCGCAGTGCGATTGAAAAATTGGTATTAAATGATTCGGTTGTAAACGTTAATATCGACTCCAGTCCCGCATTGGGTCAAGGCTGGCGTTTGGGATTTCTCGGTTTACTGCATATGGAAGTCTTTTGTCAGCGATTAGAACAAGAGCATGGTGCCGAACCTATTATTACGGCACCATCAGTCACATACCGCGTTGTTTTGAGCAATCCCAGAATGATCAAACAAATGGGTAAGGACATGTTGGAAATATCAAATGCAGCACTTTTTCCCGAACCGTCAAATATCGCGGAGTATTATGAACCGCTTGTAACAGGCACCATTATCACACCCACCGAATTCGTTGGCCAGATAATCGGCTTGTGCGTCGACCGACGAGGCCTACAACAAAGCTCGGTAAACATTGACGATGAACGCATTTTGATGAAGTACATATTACCGCTAAGCGAGGTCATTGTCGACTTTAATGATCGGCTCAAGTCTCTAAGTTCGGGATATGCCAGTTTTAGCTATGAAGATTATGGCTATCATAGTACAAATCTTGTCCGTCTTGATATACATTTGAACGGACGTAAAGTAGAAGAGCTTTGTCGAATTGTGCATACTAGCAAGGCTACGGGAGTAGCACGCGATATGGTACACAAGCTTAAGGAGTTGATACCGCGTCAAATGGTGCAGATTGCAATACAAGCATGCGTCGGTAGCCGTGTATTAGCACGTGAAACGATCAAAGCTTATCGCAAGGATGTCACTGCCAAACTGGTAAGTGTATCTGTATACATTTTAATTACTCGTGCAGTGCTAAATTAAAACGACATGAAACAATTTTCAGTATGGAGGTGATGTAACGCGGCGTATGAAACTGCTACGCCAACAAGCGGAGGGCAAGAAAAAAATGCGTATGTTTGCTAATATACGTGTGCCACACGAGACTTTCATTAATGTACTGAAGCGGTAGTATTATTACGATTGTTCCTGCCATCTAGAACTGAATGGTAAGTACATATTATAACAGCTATATCAACTGCACGATGTAAAAATATAAAAAAGACTTAATCTTTAAGATCGTAGTGGAATCTTTTTCTGAATATTATTTTTTTGTGGGAGCCTAAGATAGTGCAATATGTAGAAATGATGTTTTTTTTCAAAATATGTTTTATATGTTGATGAGTATAATACTCCACGCCTAAGGAGACGGTAGTACCGCTGTTCGCGTGTAAAATAAAAATTTTCCTGAAGACGATCCTCGAAGAGGGTCGAAATATTTGAACAATAAAAACCTTTTAGTTTATTTTTTTATATTGGACCTCGAGCCTGCAAAATTACAACACATTACAAAACAATATGTTTTATATTTTGTATTCAAATCTTAAAATATGTATGGGCTCAGTGGCCGCTGGGTGGACACATGCATATTTTTATATTGAAACAATTTTATATCCATCGATATCAACTTGAAAGTTGGCATAGCTGGCTTTTTTTTTTTAATATTCATACATTGTGTGAAATATTTAAAATCTCCACATCCAATCTTACAAACTAATATGTCAACGATTGTGGCTATAGTTCCAATATTGTGGAAATACATAAGCAGACCCAACGACTCTTGTCTTGTGCCTTTGAATACGATCCATATTTACATTTCTCGATTTGATATCGTATATCAAAAATATTGCAGAAATCGACCATTCACTTGTATAATGCATATATTTTATGGGTTGTCCGATGCCTCTTTTAAGGCGTTGCAAACATTGCGACTAAATTGCTACTATTCTGAGTAAAGAGTTTAAAAACGTTTTTTGGTTTAAATTGAACAAAGTGAACTCTTACTTAAGTATAATAAGTACATTAATAACCTAAGCTAATCTTACTATTCTTTACTTTGATTAGAAAGACCAAGCACGGGTTACGTGCGAACATTTAGGTCGATATGAAAAGTTTTAATGCGTAAAGCAATATTTGCAACTGGAACCTCTTTAAGATTTCTATATTACAGTTTCGAGCTGTTCCTTACAATTGTTCAAATTTGTTTTGTATATGAGTGCTTTGTTGTGTATACAGAATTTGATGTCCTGTCCACGAAGCCAGTAATTTCTTAGAATTGTCTTTAGCAACCCTTTTTTAACAAAAATATGTTTACATACTGCGGTATTATGTTTTTGTTGGTTTCGTTCGATAAAATATTTTCTTATCAAGGCTCAGTCACCAAATCCTTCTATCACCTTTCCATATACCGAATGTTCGGTGAAACTGATTTAAGTTTTTGATTTGGTTAATCTCAATTACTAAATATGATCTTATTATTATGGTTAACATTTTGGTCATTAGTTACCTAATTTCAACTGAGTGGTTCGAATAATCTTGAATAAAACTTGAACCAACATTTTTTTTCACAATAAGAAAAATATATAATATATATTTTCAATGTAAGTAAGAACTGCCCTCGAGCCTACTAATACCTAGTTAAAATAGCTAATTGTGCACTATTTAAAATCAATTTAAACCAAAAACATGTTTTTTTAAATATATATAATTTTTTTTTTATACATATATACTTTCAAACATCTAAAAACTGTGCCCAAACATTTTTCCTTATAGCTTAAATATTATTCTTTTCAAATTTTATTATATATGTATATCTTATATGTATTAACTGGTCAGACACATACTGGGTTTTGTCACAGTTTTCCAGTTTTGCAAAGTTAAGTTAAAACGCGATAGATTTTATAGACTTTTTTATTAAAATGTAACTCATGTTCATTACGTTCCCTGGCTTCATGGGATAATGTAGAGTTGACGTTTTTTATTCTTGAATAATTAAAAAGAGAGACCCTGTACGAACAGCTGTTTTTCGTTGGATTTCGCACACACTTGTACATATGCGCTCTGCATATTCGCTTTCGTTGCTGATTCTGCTTCTTCTGTTTTCGCGCTTTTCTTGATTTGTTGTCGAAGATGATCAAAAGCAAAAAAGCTTTACATAAAGTTAAATTTATTTGTTAAAAAAAGAAAACTGCGTTGATTAAAACACTTAATATTTGATTGCATTACTCAAATAAAATAAACGCATTTGACAAATGAGAAATGTGTTAGTTTGCTTAAATTGTTTAATGTTTAAATTGAAAAGATTATAAGAAAACTCTTAGTTAACACTTACAATACAAAAAAAAGTAATCTGCTATTCTGCTATAGTATATTCGTATTTAGTAAGTATGAATATCTTTGCATTTTGTTTACTTCTGACAATTTACGGGACTTTCCAAATTTGTAAAAATCATATTTTTTTCTGTTGTTTGTTTCTTTTATTTATTTTATTTTCCGATCTTGTAAGCGATATACATATATATGTATATACCAAACTAACATACATTCATATATACATACATACATACTTATGTACTTATGTACAAACGCTTGCGGGTACTTCATGAAGTAAGGATTAGAAGACTTATTACCTAAAAAACTATTGGACGTTCTGTTAAAAATTGTATTGCAAAATTGAAAGACAAGGTATGCAAAGAAGTCCGAGTAGAGCTTTGACAAATATGTACCACTGGTTATTTTCCGAGGACTCATGAAGTCCATCTGCATTTAAAATTCCTCTGAGCTTTTTTTATTAAGAGTGAATTCCTCCCAATCATCCCAACCTAACGAGGACTGTGCCTTTCGGTATTGATTGCAAAACTAGTACAAGTATTTTTGAGCGGCTACTACATATGAGGTTGGACCCAACTATATACATAAGCAATTGTAGAATCATAAACACTCTCAAAAATAACATTGTGCGCTGTCGCAGACAAAGATGATAATCAAATTTGTTCAATTAAAGTCCAAATGCAACATGCTTAAGCACCTAGCGTGTCCTGGTTTGCGGTTCTTATTATGGACCATCGTATATCACAATCTACCTCTTTGACTTAGTAACATACATACTCAATTAAAAATCAAATAAGTAGGCGATGGCTCCAGTTCATGATTTCGAAATATCTGCGATTTTTCTAATGTAAACTTATGCAGGCTCAGTATATTTCAAAACAATCTTACTATCTTACGTCTTGTGGGCGTGACACCCTTAAAATTTTAAACGTGTTGTCTACGCACGTATAAAGAGAAGCAACGTTTTCATTGGATTTTACAGTTTCAGAGATTTAGTTGTTTACTCTTAGTGTTAGTTTAATTAACAAAAAATATTTAAGACTAGTTCGGATTGTTTACATAGACTAGACTTTTGTTTTTGATGTCCTACACTTTATTTTGGCAATTACATACATTTAATTACTTAGATGACCTTCAACCGTCGATCGGTCATGGCCGCATTCAGGAACGCACACCAGCTGCTGTAGTATTGTGCGCGCTGGCGCAAGTTGTTTTGAATGCCAAGTATGCTGGGAACTCCCCATACCCGGTCATTCCAACGTGAGCCTGATCGTCCTCTATTTCGGCATCCACCAATCAAATTTTGGCCACCCCATGTAAACCATGCGTGCAGGAGCTCTTTAATCCAATCAAATGAGGGGACCAGCACAATGCCGACGTCGAATAGTTGTAAGTTCTATGAAGGGTATGTTGTTTAACTCGGTGTTGGAATGAGCCATAATTCTGATGTGATGCATTCTGCGTACTGCTACTATTTCCTCTTTATTGTGCGCATCTTGAGCGGAACAAAGCTCTTCTAACATTGCTTTGTAGCGCTCTGAATTCACCGTATCAGTGTTTCCGTCCTTGTTTTGAAATAAATACAGTCCAATGATGCCGCCGTAGCCCATAAGCCGCACCACGCAGTGACAAGAGGTGGATAATACAATCTCCAGTTGATTTTTTTAGCATCGTAAGGGCCAGCTCCTTTTTAAAGCTTTTGTTTTTTTTTTATTATTTGTCTTCGTATTTCGACTAGGAATTTAAGATAAGCTGGAGTCGAGTGAACCTTAAAACTGTATGGGTAATTCGAGATTAACTAAACAACAAAATGATCTATACAAAAAAACCAAGAGAGGGAGACAATAGAATACTTTATTAGAATTGTTTTTTTTTTTTTAGATAAAATAACCAGGAAAACAATATTTGTTTGTTATAGAACACGCTTTTCAATAATTTGTGAATCAGCTTGCATGAAAATATCCGTGCCTGAATGTCATGCTGCTCGATAAATGTTCTGTGGCGTGGAATCTGGGCCTATCTATTTTTGAGACTTCGTTTTTCACTCTTTTGAACGACAGACAGACGGTCATAACAATATAGAGTTGACTTTTATATATACACACATTTGCACAAAGTTAGTATACCCTTGGCCCCCAGGTCAGGATATGCAGTATCATAAAGCATATGGTGTGGTCCATGGAGGTACTTTCATCAGATAGATTTTATTGGGAGGTTCTCGATTATTCTGTAAGTTCACAAGACGAAGTAAACAAAGCAACGTAGCAGCAGTAACTTTAATTAATTTTGACCAATATTGTTAAAGATTTTGTATACATTAATTTTTACATATTTTAAATATTTAATGTTTGTTTGGTCGAAATTGTATATATGAACATATATGTATAATGATCGAATCTATTGAATGTGTCAAAAGAAGTTACGCTCAAGATATTTTAGACTTTGCACTACTAGTTTCTCAGCACATTTTATCAAGTTTTATTTCTGCCTACAGGTTTTGTATGTACATACATATGCACCTTCAGTCACTACTCAAAATTTCGGTTATTTAAGAAACTTTACATATTATACTTGTATATACGTACTTGTATCTCAAAAAGCTTACAGTGTTTTGTGTTCACTGCAATTTAATTTCTTTTAACCTGATCATCCAATCATTATATATACTTGTTTTCCTAAAGACTTTTTGTACAATGATTGCGTATAGTATTATACTTTTGTATTTTAATTTACATTCTTAATTGGAGGCAGTTAGGTTTGAGGTAAAGTTCGAGGTACTTTTCGATGCATCTGTATGTTTGAGCTTGTATTTGCGAGTGCGTGTATATAAGTATGTGATCGATCAGGCAAAACAAAAAATTTAAACGACGACAATGCCATTTTTTATTTTATTTCGTCTTTTTTTTTCTCGAACGATTATACATGAATATGAACAAAAGCTTTCATTTTGTCAACTGATTTCTTTAAACATAAAGAAAATACTGAAATATAAGTAAAATAAAATCAAAAGATTTTTAACACGTAAGCTAAAAAAGTGTACGAAAAGATGTTTTCGTAGTAAACAATTGTGTTTTGCTCTTCGTTCGAGAATTTATTTAAAAGTTTGATTATTTTTTATCAGAGGGCAGCGGCCCCGATACAATAAAACGCTTTGGCTGCTGTTTTCTGTTGTATCTTTGTTTATGTTAAGCTACATATGTAAATATATTTGTATATATGTAAATACATATACACAAGGGCGTACCTAGGGGGTAGGGGGCATTGCCCCCGCCCCTAATTTTTAAAAAGTTCGTTGAAAAATGTGTTTTTTTTTTCTTTGTTTTATTTAAATATTTTTGTTGTACTGAATTAGTGGCTATAGCCCCCTCCGATTTTGACCAAACTTCACACGATTACTTTTCCCAATCCCATTAACATGTTTAATAAATTTCGTCCCCGTACCTCAGATGGATGCAAAGATATGTTGAATTTTGTTTACCGCTTGTATGGGGGGTGGGGCATAGCCCCCTCCGATTCCTCGATAAATGAACTATCCAACACTGAAAGAATTTTTCAAATCAGACCAGCGGTTCCTGAGATTAGCGCGTTCAAGCAAACAAACAAACAAACTTCAGCTTTATAATAACATCTGGGTTTGTATATAGATTCCTACACCATTCATCCGATCACCATGAAACTTTGGGAAGCTATTGAGTACACTCCCATACAGAGTATAGGCATAGTAAAACTATCCTACGGATGACGTTATACCCCGCCCCCATATAATCGATTAACAAAATTCGTCATATCTTCGCAGCCATAATTGCTACAGGGATGAAATTTTGTATACAAGTTATTGGGATCGAGAACAGAATAAAAAACACACTCGACTGCAGATATTAAATATTATTACGTAGGCTTCAAAAATTAATCAGTTCAATTACAGATGGGTGTGTTCTCAGAGATGCTGTGTATTAAATTATCCTTTCATAGAGTGGATGACGGAACGTGATAATCTATATATATAAAAATTGTACGCGGGCGAAGCGGGCAGGGTTCCGCTACATGTTGTGACGTGGTCTAATAAAAGAGAAGCGCAAAGAGTTTCGTAGCAAAGCACGCGGGGCCAACTAAAAATCGTAGAATGCCATAATAAATCAAGTATTATAAAATTTTTCTTCAAATATTTCATTCTAGGCGATAGCTCAACTTTGCAAAGGGAAGACAGCCAGGCAGCCTAACGCGATATCTTGTAGATTCATACCACGTTCTTTCGAACTAGTGTGCTGCGTCTGATTAAATAAAGTCTACATACTAATTTTCAAATCAATATGCCATACATACAAATTTGTGCGTATAAACGCATTATCGTTTTAATTAAATATTTCATGTATTTTTTCCGTCGTTGCCACCTTATAGTTTTGATGTAGTGTGGTAATTGTGAATTATATGACACTCTGTTGACGTCAAACAAATTTGAAGTTGAACTGACTTTGTCTTGTTCTCAGTTTCCAAGTGCGGCAACCATCAAGTCAAGATGAGTTGAACTTTTTTTTGATCACTTGGCCTTATATAATAGTTTTTCATATTTATTTATAAATCCTTTTGAATTTTTTTGCTATTTATTTTTACTGATACATGTTGCCACTTCGTGTAACAGTGGCAACTTTCAGTTCAATTTATGAAATTGTAAGCACCGTATAAACAGTGATTTTGTAAATTTATCAAATATGTCGTATAAACGTGGCAAAACAGAGGGTCTTTGTCGCTTCGGTTACGAATATATGTAAATTCTTTTTGGTTTGTGCGATGGCGCTTTCATAATGCGTTGCAAACATTGTGACTAAATTATATTACAAGTCACACTCTGTATGAAGTGTATAAGAAAATATGTATGTATATATCTATCAACTAGCTTTTTATCACAGTTTTGAATCCGCGCACATACAGTTTGGTTGCTTTAGCGATATCGCGACTAGAGAAATTTCATGAAATGTGTCGTAAAAACTGGACCAAGGGTTTCAATTAAACTAAGCGATGATATGCTGTATGTTTAGGCAAATGTATACTCATTCGGTTTTAATATGAATTTGTCAGACATGCTTGGTCTCCAAATTATACCATACATTCTCAAGGTAAAAGGGTATATGAATGTTGTGCAAATGTATGCAACAGTTTAAAAAAGCTCATGGGCAGCTAAAGATGTAAACAATAAACTTGGATTTTTAGAGTACATATTTTATTCTTTCTTCAAGTAGATTATATGAAGACAACTTGTCAAACCTACTAAACGGTGAAGGGCGTATCCAGCTGTCCTCGAAGGGGGGCTGACTGTTTTTTTTTTTCTTCTTTTTTTTAATCA
Source organism: Leucophenga maculata (assembly GCA_035044805.1). Classification (NCBI taxonomy): domain Eukaryota; kingdom Metazoa; phylum Arthropoda; class Insecta; order Diptera; family Drosophilidae; genus Leucophenga; species Leucophenga maculata. The sequence continues at coordinate 664,079 of JAWNNP010000931.1, forward strand.
AAAGTGGGACCATTAGAACTCATCTACTAATTATAGCCATTAATTCAGTACAACAAAAATATAAAAATAAAACAAAGAAAATTAAATGAAACTGCAAAAATATGAAGTAAAATACACTTTTTAACGAACTTTTTAAAAATTAGGGGGAGGGGCCAATGGCGTCAAATTTTGGGAAAAATTGGAAAACTGACTATTAATTTGCTAGACAATAGCGAAGAGATTCGAAAACTCAAAAGACATTCTAGGGTTACCACGAAGACCTCTATAGTACGCACATATTACTGATGCTCTCATCGAGTTCTAAGATTTGTTATTTTGTTTTGTAAAAATATTATTTAAGACTTATTGATTGATGTTGTGTCTACAAGAGCACCATATATGTATGTATGTTATTTAATTTAGTGTCATCCTAAAATCTATTTAATATCCTAAGGTAGCTTGTAGATCTAAATAATGAAAAAAACTGTGAGAGGGTTTTGTATAAAGTCCGATAGCAAAATAGCTAGCCACATGAGTATTAAATGTTAATTCTCTTTTATTTTTTATTTTAATATTTTAGATATTTATCACGATTGTAGTGTGTTAAAGAGTTCAGTACAACTAGATTGATTTGTCTTTATGTTAGTTTTAATCGCTCTCTCCTTTACGAGAAGCTTTTCCATTCCTGAAAAGATGCAAACAAAAATCGAATTTCCCTGACCCTGAAAACATGATTTCCGCACTCTACGACCCGACGGCCATAGCACACGTTCACATTTGACCGAGTGACTTAGTGAGAAAGAAGGGACGTGCGAAAGAGAATGTTGACGCTGTTCATGGTACCCCAGAGTAGCAACCGAAGAAAGGAAAGAACGAAACGGAAAACAAGGCACCCAATATACACATGCCATATATATACAAAAACAATATGCTCACTATAGTTCTATCTTTGTTGTTCTCGTGTATGTTAACATTATTTTATTGTAGTGCGTCTATGACCTTGAAAACAATTTTGTACTCTTTCCAACTGCAGAGAATGTGCAGCGAAAGTACATTGAAGAGAGGTAGAATTATAACACACACACACGCAAACACACTCATTAATAACTGAAGGAAGCTGCATTTGTATGTACGTGCATGCATATGTTGCTATGCCAAAATGGTGTACCTTAAATTATTATTTCAATTCCTGTTTTTTTTTAGTTTCGTAAATGAAAACAGAAAGTTTTATGCAGGTGAAAATCTGCAGTAAAAATAGTGTTGCAATATTGAACTGAAAAGGGAAAACAAAAAATGGTTTTTTTTTCTTGAAAATTTTTGCAACACTGCAAAACGAACAATAACAACAATACCGCCAATACACAGACGACACATATACAAACAGCTGTGCGCTATAGTGGCCTGCCTGCTCTTTCATTCTATCTATCTCTGTCTTTTGTTGAATACGCAAGCGAACAAAACAAGTATTAAACTAAATGGGTGCTCCAAAATGTAACATTGTATATGAAAATGAACGTTCACGGATATTGGTTTTCATACAAGCTTGTTAAATTTATATTGTACCCATCATTGATTTTAATTGTAGTTCATTCGATTATATTTTTAAAAACTGGCATTTTGTTTTATATAAAATATTCAATACAAAAATGAAGAATTTTAACAGTCAAATATATTTTATAAGTGCGGTCAGAGTTGTGTGATCAAAGTTGTAAGTTGGCTGCCAATTAGAGGAATTCAAATTAAAAAATTTGATAAATACATAGATTTTGATCAAGCTCGCATAATTTTTTAACATAATTTTGGATTGATGTACACACAATATTCAGTTTCACGCAATGACAATTTTAAGTACATTAATTTACAACCATATGCATTTGTCATACAAAAAGGTCGGATGAACTCAAAAATAGCATCAACAATTTTTATTTGAATGAATAGGTTTTCAAGATATAGATTTTTAAATATTTTTTTTTAGAAGAAAGCTTTACAGTTCTAACTTTATCTTGAGTTAAAAGTGCGATAATGCGAATCGTTTTTTAGTTTTTTAATAGCTTCAAAAGCTTAAATGGTGTAAGCTGAAACATTTAAAAAAAAAAAAAAACAGACAAACCCAGTTGACTCAAACAATTTATTTTTAAATTAATTTTGCTTTACGTTTTGTTAGCATTTTTACGATGTAATTGACATATATACGTTTAAAATTTGTGAATAGTTTCCGGTTGGCCATATTTGCCACTTCCATTCTAAATATAAAGAAACAAATTTCGAATTTATGAAAGCAAAACAATTAAAATACTTGTTAGGATCAAAACTTTTATGCACGCACCTAGACGGTTTATTTTGTATTTTATGTGTTCAGACCAGTAACTTCCAATTATATGATAACTTGAAGTTCCAAACCTATTCTTAAAGCTGTATGGAACTATCAAATTTGTCATCCTGACTAGCTTGCGTTGCTGGCGTAGGCCGTTTTGTCTTCGGTTTCTAAGGAAATAAAATTTTTCAAGTCTAATTTTAAAATATTTGTTTTATCATGGGATGCTACGGTTACTTAATAAAATTAATTCTCCCAGGCCCATTTACAAATTTACCAAATTTCATTCCTGTAACTCAAATGGATAGAAAGATATGTTCAATTTTGTTTATTGCTTGTATGGGCGAGGGGCATCGCCTCCTCCATAGGAGTGGGAGTGTACTCGCGGGATTGTACTCCATAACTTTCCAATGTTTGATTAGTGATGTGGTGATTTGACGAATGGTATAAAACATACGGACATGGTTACATCGATTCCTCTTGTTGAGCTGGTGAAGAATATTTATAGACTCTGTGAGATCGATGACGACCACTTTTGGTTATTGCAAATTTCGTAGCTAAATGAATAGACTGTTCACACTATATGTTGAAAAGTGTACAAATATGGCACCGAATGTTAATTTTCTTTGTTTTTTTATACTTTGATGACTTGTACTATTAATAACTACTTAAAATGTTATATAAAAGTTAGAAAAATTATTATAGTTTTGGACATAATTAATATTTTTATGTTTAATTTTTGTCATTCTTACTTAAATGGCCTTCAACCGTCGTTCGCTCATGTCCACGTTCAGGAAAGCGCGGCAGCTTCTGTAATCTTGTGTGCGCTGGCGCCAGTTCTTTTGTATGCCAATTACGAAAAGATCTCTCCATACCATTTCAACGCGTGCTCGGTCGTTCTCTATTGCGTCGTCTACCAATCAAGATTGCGCCCCCATGTAAACCATGCTTGCTGGAGCTCTTTCATCCATTCGAACAAGGTCATACTGGTTTTTAATATTTACAATAGCTAGCTGAACAAAATATTATAATTTTAGATACCTTTCTGAATTCTGACATCCGTCAAAAATAATTTCTAATTGTAAGATCACTTGGCTTTCGTTATGTGTAATATTTTACGCGTCAGCTGTCCAAGAAACAAGACGACGAAAAGCAAGAAACAATCACACTAAATTGATGAAAGCGAAAAGAAAGCTTTAATATTAAATCGAATGTAAATTGTTACAAAACATATTTTCTATGATTTTTACAGATATTTATTGAAAATATTTTAATACATGAAAAAAAATCATCTAAATTTGAAATAAATACATATATTGCAGAAAACATTTCAATTTTTGATGGCCCCACTTTTTGAGGGATCCTATAGTCGGCTCTCTCTTTAGCCAATTCGTTGTTGCAGTTCTCTGTTATACTCCCGTTGTGTTGTACAAGTGTGATGGTGTGTGAACTTGCTGTCTCTGTTTGCGTTGACGCCAACAAGCCAAAATTGTTTTTCCACTTTTTAATACGCGAAGCACAGCAATTGATCACAGAAACAGTATTTATTCTCATTTTGACATCATCATCGTTGTCGAGAATTAACTAAAGACTGCGATTTTAAAACGGTAAACAGTTGGAAATATATAACGTTTATTAAATAGATAAATTATTGTGGAAAGTGTATGGTAATAAATTTTATTAAAAATAATTTGAATTTTTTTTATTGTTGTGCGCAGTAACAACAAAAACAAGGGCATAAAAACTGTGCAAAAAAAATAATAAAGCAACAAAGACACGAAAAACGTAAAAAATAAAATTAAAAAATATAAAAGCAACCAGAAAATAATTTTAGTTAAAGAAAAAAAAAAAACACAAACGTCATCAGCTGTTTTGGCTATTTTCGAATATGTATGTGTTAGTAAAGCGGCTCTCTCTTGTTTTTGTTGGGGTTACTGTTTTTGTAGTCTTCGATTATTTCGTTTATTTTCATTTCGTTTATTTGTGCAATTTAAACAAACAAAAAAATTAATAGAAACTGAAAAAGAAAAACTTAAATGAAATTCAATTCAATAACAAGGTTTTGAAATATGCATATAAACACAGTTTCAATGGAACACAATCGTTAATGCATTCGTTTTATTTCTGCAACTAAGTCCTTGGAATTCACACAAAATTAATTTTTCTTACATGCATGTTAATCTACTACATACTATACATATATGCATATATATGTGTGTACATATATAGATAAAGTACGTGTAAATAGTTCGACAATCAGAAAATAAATGTATCAGACTTTTTGTGGTATTGCCTGGTAGAGGGAGCGAGAAAGAACAGTAGGACAGTTTCGAACGACAAGTGCCACCCCCAGCCGTGGCCTTGACCGCGCACACTGGTGGCTAACAAGAGCAATACGTACATCAGCTGACAGAGTTGCAATACCGACAACGTTCCCAGCATCAGTCAGGTGTTTCGGCAAAATACGTATATATATACTTTCTCTCTTCATTTTCTACACTTCTATTTCTTGGTTTAATCACACAACCCCCGCACCAGAAAAAATTAAACAATTAAAAACCCTATTGTATTTTTGTTGGATTCGACGGGCATTCAAACTAAACAGAATTTTAAAAAAACGCAATTACATTTGTTTTTTAATTTGTTATTGAAATTTCTTTTAGTATTTGTATCTGTGCGTGCAGCTGTGAGTGCTTCTTAAGAGCAAAAAAAATCATAACAACGGAGCGAGAAACAAATATCATACAGTGACGCTAAATTAGTTTAAAAACTGTTCATAATTTTGGCGTTAACACATCAGCTGAGGATAGTTTTTCTTTAGTTTTTATGTACAACTTCTTACGATATATCGAAACGTATGTGTATGTTATATATTTTTGAGTAACAATGTCGAATTTTTTCAACCATAATTTTAGAAAAAAGAATTTTTTTTTTTAATAACTGCGTTACGTTCAATCAATCCTTTTTCGTAAAGGCGGCGTTTGAGTCTAGTCAAAGAAAACAGAAAATTCAAATATTAATTAATTTCGACAAACCCTGCTACAAATTTTTGTTGTATTGTATTCTGTCAGTCAAAATCTTGTTAATCTTTTATTAATGAATGGCAATATGGCGTTTAGTATTTAGTAGTTCAAGATTTTCCAAAATTAAAGTTGGAATTATTTAAGTGGTAATTTTCAAGAAAATCTATGGAACTAACATTATCTATAATTTTTTGTAGTTAAAATATGATGGATCTCGTACTCACCGCTTCCGTCAGGTTCGACTTTTGTAGCGTGGAGTGACAAAAGTCGAATTGATAGGAAATGTGGGTTGAACTATATTTTTGTATTAACAATTTAAACATTTCGAGTATTATTATTTTAGAGAATAGACCCCACTGTGCATAATAGCCATCAAAAACAATCAAGTTCAAGAGAGAATTAAAAATTGTGTAAGGGCTACATGGGATGTTAAAGAGGGAATGGCGAAACAGATATGCAAAAGAGTGCAACAGATATTGTAAAAAGTGAAAGAGAGAGAGAGAGAGAGCGCAAATTGTTGTTATCAATATTTGTTGTTGCTTTTACCATATTTGCTTTGATCGGCACTCTTGCTTGCAATCTATGTATATTTTTCTTACTCTGTTGCTTTCTCACTAATTCTTGTGTGTGGGTATATCTGTGTTTATGTGTTTGTCCCTGTATTTGTTACAAAAATTTTTACACAAAATTAACACAGTAAATTAAATTAAATTGTTGCTTTGTTCTTTTTATATCTTTACAGCATAATATTTAAATAAACTAAACGTTAATACATATACATACATATGTACATACAATACAAAAAATAAAAAAAAAAGTTAAAACAAATTTAATAAAAGGGAAAGCGATAATACAAATTTAAAAACAACAGCATTGGGCAAAATGTTACAAACGAATAAAAAAACAACGACTACAAAATCATTTTTGTTGGAGCAACATCAATTACAACAACGGCAGCAAGTTGGGGTTGCTAATTCTATATATAAAAGCAATAATAACATCAAGTTGGAGCAACAGCCGCAGCAACAGCATCCAGAAGCAAATTGTCGTTATCTCACATTAGATACAAAGGATTTTTGGCAGCCATTGAATGAAATCATTTATACGCCAGATGATTTAAATAATCCCGCATTTACCAACACTTGTAGCAGCAGCAGCAACAACAACAACAACATCAACACCAAAGATACCAAAGCAACACCAACAACTTTAATTAAAATAAATAATAACAACAACAACCAAAAAGATATTCTTACAGTTAATAGAGACGCCGCCATATCCGCCTTCGTCGGTACCACCGCCGCCGCTAAAGGGCCTTCAAGTTTCATGCCACTCACCAGTCAATATGTCACAGCGGCCGCCGCAGAACCAACAATTAAAACGGAAAGTGTCTTGAAACGCACTGTTAACCAGGAAAATGCCTTCCGCTGCATTGAAGATGTGCACAACTATGCAAAGTTGCAGCATTATAGCAACAACAACAGTAACAGCAGTTATATGAACGAGGATGATGATGAAGAAGAGGAGGAGGATGAAGAAGAGGAAGACGAAAATGTCGACGGCAATGACAGCAGTGATTATTTTGATAAAGAAGACGATGATGTAAAAGTGGCATTGGCGGTAAAGCGTAGACAGCAACATCAGGCGTTTAAAGACAAGTATGGAAAAGCGGACATATGTTTTTATGCTACAGGACTACCGCCACAAGAATACTTGAGTAAGCAACTGCGTCATGGACGCCAATTGGCAGCAACAGCCGCTATGGTTGCTTCGAAAAAAGCAGGTGGAAGTGATCTCGATGGCATTGTGTCCTCGCAACGGCAGCATGTTTTTGTGCTGAAGCAGGAAGATTCAGAAGAACATGTAGATGTGGAGACGGTGCCACACATGGAGGAGCAGCAAATCGACGATGCATATAATACCACTGATGCAATGTTAAGCGTCGTCGCTGAGTTAAGTGCTTCGGGGAGCAGTAACGGCGGAGAAGTAGTCGGTAGCTTTGGTAGTGATGTACTAGTCGATACAGCAGCAAAAGCAGTTGGTAACGTTGCTGCTATAATGCGTCCCGACAATCATGCTCGTCGTCCGATGAATGCATTTCTAATATTCTGCAAAAGGCATCGTGCTATTGTTAAGGAACGCTACAAATCGCTGGAGAATCGGTAAGAGATCTACAAGTTTTTCTGCTCGTTATAACAATTCAATAATTAAATCTATTTTGGCAGCGCCATTACGAAAATTCTAGGTGATTGGTGGGCATCATTGGATGAGAATGAGAAACACTGTTTCACTAATTTGGCCCAAAAGGTAAGTCAAGCATTTCATACTATGTTTTCTCATGCTCTAATTTTTTTTTTTTTTGTTTTCTGCATCTCACAGAATAAGGATGCCTTTTTCAATGCAAATCCAAATTTTAAATGGTACAAACTGCCGGCGCCACCATTGCGTACACTTGCCACTCGACCCAGCAGTGCCAACATTACTGTCGAAGCATCTAGTCGGCTGCAAGCAGAGCAGCCCCTTGAGCAACGCAGTTTGTTGACGATAACATTACCGGCAACTGAAACTAATAACAACAGTATGAACGTTAGCCGTCCAAGATGTTATAGTGGTGGACACTATTTTAAACTAGCCGAGGAAACACAAATGGGCAAATTAAGCACTCTAATGCTTGGCACTGGCGACAAGGAGCAAGCATTGCAAGTAGCACTGTGCGAGACAACGCAATTCTTGAGCACACATATACCTGGCAGCAGTAACAATAAACGAGATCATAACCAACAGCAACAAACCACCAATGGAACTAAAATGCGACGTCTGCACTTGCTTGGCGCTGCTGGTGACGGTGAAAGTTCGAGCGATGATGAGTGCAGTGCGGTGCGCATGAAACACAAGTCGACCCGTCGTTGCAAGGGCAAAATCTATGAACAGCTTATCAATGAGGGACATATTGTTGCGAATGTTAAGAAAATTAAAAGCAATGTTGGTAATGTATCGGTAAAATCAGAATACAATATGCATGGCGGTACTAATCAAAATGTAGAAACAACGTTTGATACACAATCGTACAATAATAACAACACTAAGAAAGCCACAGTAGAACGTCGCACAATTTCCGAGTGCAGCAGCGGTACTAGTGAACTCTATGGTACTGGCGAAAATTCTTCCTCATCCAGTTTCGATTTGGAGGAAAAAATCAAAGAGCTGCCAGCGCTCAGTTTGGATGCATACCTGCAGCGCAAGCGTAATACCAATAAACGAAAGAAGCTCAATAGTAAAAAACAGCGTAATGCGCAGCGCAACAGCACAACTACAACGGAGACTAACACAGTCGCTACCAAATTTGGTTCCAGCAAATCCGCTAGAGCGACAATCAAGCAGCAAAAACAGCTATCAATGTACGATAATTGCGGTTTTGGGTCGGAACTTATAAGCGCCGTTGGCAGTCAGAAGCGTAAGGCACGAAAGGAAAGCATTACACGTCGCGATGTCAATGCCATTGAACAGGAGGTAACTTCTGTACTGCCACTGACGACCATCAACGGTTGTTACTTTTTCAATGAATCGCCCAAGTTGTTAGATGGCGCTAATTCCATTGGCAGAAAGTCCACAATTTCGTCCCCGATGTATGTAACTGCCTCCAGCGTTTCTTCATATGCGGCAGCTGCGTCAGCTTCGGTGTTAGCCTCACCACCACTGTCATCATCATCATCGTCGATTTCATTATCATTTGAAAATTACACAGCAGTTGAATCCGCAGCAGCGCCAACGGATCTGGCATCAACTACAATTTCAAATACCTCAGATCTGTTGATCCTCGCTGAAGTAGCCGCCAATCGCACTGAGCTTTCAAACTAGTGCGAATAATTATTGGATGTCTACTGCTTTAAATGTTGTTAATTAGTGTCGTTATGATCATTCGTTGTTATTGTCGTCTGCAATTAATGTACTGCACTGCACTTATTGTTACTGATAAGGTGTTTAAAAAAAAGTTATATAACTCCTCAAACATTTTACTTTCTACCCTCGCCAAAGCCAACATACAGAAATTATGATAAAAGAAAAAAAAAAGAAACAGAAATGTGAAATGGTAATGTGTAAAAAAAATTGCTTATTGCAAGACTTGGAATACTCGGATATAACCTTAATTTATGATGTAATGCTTGTTTTTTTTTTACCGTATTGTAAAATTATACGACACTTATATTGCGTACTAAGTGAGAGCTTTAGTGACTAGATATTAATATTGGATAACTAATATAAATTCAAACTAAACGGTCAAACAGGAAGAAATATTGAATGCTAAAAATCATATTTCGGCAAGGAATATAAAATTTGAAATGGGAAACTTTGATGCCCAATTATTAGGAATTTAATTATTTCAAACTTATTTCTAAATAATTTAATATTTATAAGCTAAATAAAATTGAGTGTCGTATAGGATTGGAATAGAAAACAAGATAAATTATTTGTGTATATTGCAGGCATTGTAAACTGCTTGGAGAAACCATTACATTTACACATTGTCATGTTTATAAGTTTTTGTTTTTGTAACTATTTTTTTTGATGAGGGTCGTAAACAAGTTTTTGCGGTGTGTTATAATTTTTTGTAAAGCCTTTTTTAAATATATCTATATATATATATCTATATATATATATATATATATATATATATATATATATATATATATATATTTCTATATATATATGTATATATATATGTGTATATATATATGTATATATATATATATGTAAATACATATATATATATATATATATATATGTATATATTCTATTCTATATATATTTATATATATATAGCTGTTAAATTTTTTGTTATGAATATCACAATTTTTTTTTGTTTTAATAGGTACATATTTAAGTTTACAAAATGGCTGTATAAATCAAGAAAACTGATTAAAAAAAGCACATTTAAAATGCGTAGTTTCAACACTTTTTTGTGCTTCTTCAAAAGGAGTGAATTAGAAAGAGATAGAGTTTTATTGCTGCGATGGCAGCACAAATGCAAATGTATGTATGTAAGAATTTAGAATAAAAAAAATATTCGAAATATGCGTGTAGTTGAATTTGAAATGGAAAGCCTGTCAACCACACTCTATGGTGTCTATAAAATTCTGTATCGCCTTTGGGAGTTTTTCAATGAAAAATGCTTATGGTTCTTGTTATTTTAGCTAAAAAGAACAAATTAGGTTATAGTAATATTTTCTACTTAGGTCCAAATGTTGAATGAGTTAAAACCTAGCTTTTATATCAAAAAACAATTAATGGTATTACACAACAATTAGCATTTAAGGCGACAGGTCTACTTGAACTCTTCGCAATAATATGCGTTTTATGTTAAATATTCGATGCTCTTCTGCTCATTATGAATGAAGCTGATTCATCCAATATAAAATAAGATATATAAAAATTGTAGCAGTGTAACCATAAGATAATTCACATATTATGGTTCCTTTTAACAGTTATCAGAAGTCACTGTCGACATTACATATTAACGGGAGGCATTACTGTTTTACTACAGGCCAACTAAACAGAATCTATTTGAAATATATAATTTATATTGTAGGAAATAAATACGTACTATGTATGTATTTCACTGAACTTGATTTCGGGCATCAAATAAATCATTCGCTGAAATATGTCAATCTCATCAAAAGCTCATATAGCTCGTGGTTTATACGGGATCTAAACTCGTTGTCGACTCTAATAGGACCGAAAATCCTGCGAAGAATCTTCCTCTCAAAGACTTTCAACGCTGTTTCATCTGACTCAGTCACGGTCCATGCCTCTGCGTCTTACAGTAGGACCGGGAGTTACAGCGTCATATATATTTTTATTTTCGTCTTTCGAAAGAGAGCTTTACTTCTTATTTGTTTGCTCAGCCCAAAATAGCATATGTTTGCAAACGTGAATCTTCAGGCTAACGTTGTTGTTGCTGGTTATATCGGATCCAAGATAGGATGTCGGCGTGCGAGAATACACCAAGTACTTCGTCTTGTCCTCATTCACCGCTAGACCCATGAGCCGAGACTGATTTTCAATCTCCGAGAGCACCTTGCAGACTCGCCGTTCCTGCGTACCGATGATATCGATGTCATCGGCGTAAGCGAGCAGCATCACTTTTTTTTGGAAGATCGAGCCCGACATATTCTGTATGTACGGGTTCTGGCGTAGGTTGTATTCCATCAGAAGATTGAAAAAATCGCACGACAGAGCATCGCCCTGCCTGAAACCTTTCTTGGTATCAAAGGGTTCGGAGAGGTTTTCCCTACCCTGATAGCGTAATCATGCAAAGACCTAGTGCAGACAGGGCGTCGAAAAACTTCGATCGTATTGGCGTTTCGAAAGCGGCTTTCAAATCGATAAATAGGTGATGTGTGTCTTTATTAAACTCACGGGTATTTTCCAGGATTTGTCGTAATGCGAATATTTGGTGACTCGTTGACCTTTCTGGTCTGAAACCACACTGACATTGTCCTATCAGTGAATATTAGAATGCAATCGCCAACTTAGTTTATAAAAGCTATGTAGTCTATCATTGTATCTACTAGAGTAGAAACAGATTTACTCCTCTATAGTTGCTAGATTCAGATCTTTATGTAAGGTGAAGTTTAGCACGTACCATTCGCAGTGAGTTATGGTTCTAAGAGCTTTATTTTGCATAGTTTGGACCCGTTTGCGTGACAATTTGGCAGCAATACCCCAAATTTGAATGCCGTAGCTCCATGAGGGGGCGAAAATTTGCCGATATATTAACATTTTGCGCCCCACTATGAAGAACCCAACAATATGTTTAATAGAGCCGGGAGAACGTCTTTAGTCTTAGCCTGAAAACCGATCACAGACTTGTTGGACATCAATGAAAACGTGTTTGGTGACTCGGTGTCGTTGCTTCGTAGTATCATTCGAAAACCAAATAAATGCTCCGGATTATACTCAGGGCTTCTGAAAAACTAACAATCCAAGCGACAATCAGTTTGATCGGCTCACCGTAATTTTATGGCTTACTGGGCTTGTGGATCCTGTATATGATAGCAAACTTCCACTGTGAGGGGAAGTGCTGCACCCTTATTATACATTTATATACAGGTAAAGCATTTAGGGTGGTGTGGCAAATACCTTCGTAGCCAGAAGCTTTGTTCCTTTTTAGGGTTTTGATAGAACTTCTCACTTCAGGTAAAAGTTTTGACAAGTCCATTTGTGGGCGTCCAGAGAGCTGTCAATTTGAAAAATTTGTTCAAGTGTTGCCAGAATAAAGAGCTGAAAGCGGTCGGCTAGGTGTTCTTCATTCGATCGACACCATCTACTGTTAGCGTCTATAATGGGGACGTGGTGGATTTGTTGCCTTTTAATATCTCTAGAGGTCTTCAAGAGTTAGAAGCGGGTGTCGCATTTGCTGTCCATGCTTTCGAACAAACGTTGAAAATAGCTGTTGCATTGATCCTGCAGCGCTTTTTAAAGAAATTTACAAGCACTTTGCCTCGCAGATTTGTCCCATGAGTGCTGAGATCTCATATATATCTTTCTTCTTCTCAAGAGAGTACGAATATCCCTGGCGGACATGGAGATTTCCATGTAGTCAATGTGTGGGCTTCTTCCGCCGCGGTGTGGGTCTTGTGGCAAAATAAGCCCAATACGAAATCAATGTCTTGACTAGATTTAACCTCCATATCTAAATAGATACAATTTGTAAGCCATCTCTGGAAAACATTGCGATTGATAAGTCGCTCTATAGTTGGGAACGCAACAGCGGCTGCGTCTAGAGTTATTATCAGTGGCAAGTGATCAGAGCTAAGATCTTTACGTGGGGAATACCACAGAAAATGGAAAAATCGATGTTTTCAGGCGAATATCTCGTCAGACCACCGGTTGCCATTGGATGAAGAGATGTATTGTTAAAGTTGGACATTAATGCAGTGAAATCGCTATCACGTAAAGTTAAGTGGGCTGTAAACTGCACCAACTTCGATGACGCCAATGACGGTAGAGACTGTCGTCGAGGACTATATCACATGTACATCATTGTGCATCATATTTCAAATGCGTTGGCTGTCCAGATAAGTTTACGTTTGACGTTCACTTTAATGGCTGCGTGATAATCAGGGCCAACATTTGACTCTGCATATCAACAAATCTTTCTATTAATTTATTTAAAGCAGTGATAGAAAAAATGATCCCGTCTAAGCCTTCATACCGTTATTTGAATCCCGTTCCTCTTGATGGCTGCGATGTAGTTGCGGTTGGGATTTTAGTTGCTGAGGGATTGAATCGAGGTGACCATATGACAATATCTGCATATGTCAGTCCGTTTGTCTGCTTTGAAGGCGTTTGATTTACATGACTCGCACTTAGCACAGTTATTGGAGCCGAGTGTGTGCCACTAAAGTGTTGTTTAGGTTTTGGTTTACCCATATTTATGTGATTACGCAGAGTATACTACTTATAAAGTGGTCAGCCTTTGAAAGGGTGGCTACTCGCGCAGTGAACACAGATGGCGGAGGCTTCCCTAGCGCTAATGCATTAAGCCGATTTATATTTTAATCTGCATTTTACACAGGAGTACTCCTTGCGAGAGTAAATGCCCGTATGCTCCAGCATGCTTAGGTTGTTTAAATTCCTTATTAAGAGTACAGTGGTGTGAACCTTGAATCACTACCCAGACTTTGAGCTCATCAACTTTAAGTACGATTCCTCTATAGGTGTCAGCATCTTTTGCGTATAAGCGGATCACGTTTCCTTGCGTTGATCGCACTTCTATTTACTCAATGTCGACAACTGATTCCATCATTGTTTGTTGGCTAACAATGTCAGGTAAGACAATAGGTGGGAGCTTAGGGCTGATTTCTTATTAGCGGCAATATTGGAGTCTGGTAGTAGGTAGATCGGAATTGCTTACAGTTGTCAGCAATTCCGATCTACCTTCAGAAGCAACGATCTAGATTTTTTTATCATATGCTGGAAGGTATGGACAGCAGCAGTGACGATTCTATTTCGCTATGGAAGGCCACTAGGAGAATCAGAAGATAACTGATTTGGCTCGTACCTATAATGGACGCCTATGGAAGATGCTGCCGATCAGTCTCCTGCCTTCCATTTCGAAGGTTTGAGCAGGGTAGTGTCTTGGGACCTATTCTGTATGGTATCTTAACAGCGGATCTTCCTGTCCCAGATGCAGAGACCATTAGCAATATACCATCCAATATGCTTATTGCATCATTTGCCGACGATGCTAGCGTGTTTTAGAGGCAGCAGGCGCTCTTTCAGAATACCGGTTTAGAAGTTTGGGCTAAAAGGTGGAACATTAAACTCAATAGTGACAAGTGTAAAAATGTATGTTTTGCCCTTTAGATATAAACTCCTCCTCCAAGCCGTCAAAGGAAAACTTTTAGATCTCTTACTAGACCGAAGGGTAACCCTTAAGAATCAGTTAACTGCGCTGGTAGGTACATGCCGCACTAAACTTAAAAAGCTGTCCTGGCTAATCAACATAAGAAGTAAACTTTCGCTGCGAAACAAAAGGACTGTATACCAGCAAATAATTGCACCAACATGGAGTAACTAAGTTCCTGGCTGTTGACGAAGTAGATGTGGTACTACTTTTTGAGACTCATCTCACTAATAATAACGATTTTTATATCCCAAGCTACGTATCACCCAGACAGAAAAGATCATGGTGATCCGGGTGTATTTATAGGCAAATGAATTAAACATAGCTTGTTGGAGCCATATTCAACAAATTATTTGTTTTAAAGACTCTTCAACAGTATTGGATTTCGATTTATCGCACACTGGGGCTCGAGATTGGCTAGCCCAAAGGGAAATATATTACACGCTCTCTATTACTTGGATTAATAATTTGAATTTTGCCTCCTCTGGCCGGCAACGGATCCAAGGAAAATTGTAGACTTAATAGATTTCGCAATTAATCGAAATATCTCTTGAAATTTAATTCAAACACAAAGCTTCAACAAACTTTTATCTGATCACTCTGAATCTTCTCGAGAAGCCAATAATGGGTAAACCATCGATTAAACTGACCTCAAAAAGTAGTAATTGGCTTAAATACAAAAAAATGTTAAGTGCGAATTTACACATTAATGTCACAATAAGTTCTGAAGTTGATATCGAAGCCTCAGTAGACTTTACTTGTTGCCGCTGTTAAAAACTAATAATAAAATCGGCGCCCTCAAGACATAATACACATCCCGTTACTAACCGTGAAATAGAGCGCATAGTCTCTGAAAAAAGACGATTAAGGCGAAAATTTCACAAAGCTAGGTCTCCCAAATCTAAACAACACCTCAAAATAGCAAAACGTAATTTAGATAGACCTCTTAAGTTGGAAAAAAGTCTATTCCAAGGACAACACATCGAAAATCTATCTTCAATTGGTGCAAAAGTTTCCCTACGTAAAGCTCAGAAATCTGTTAAGCCCTCAATCCTTGCAAATCACCTACAAAAAGTGTTCAAGCTTAATATACTCTCAAACTGTTTTTATCTGCCGCAGCTACAGAATATCGCTTACCCTACTACCCCACTGCTCTCAAAACATACTTCAGAGAGCTTAAAAGAGTTGTGTTGAATATACTAAACGCAAACAAGTCGCTAGGACACGATCTTACTATAATGAAAATGATCGTAGAGCTTCCCAACTCTGTTCTTCGGATCTTAGTTAAAATTTTCTATGCAATATGTCTCACTAACTGCTTCCTAACACAATGGAAATTGTCAGTGATAGTATTGATACCAAGGCAAGAAAAAGACAAAACACTATCAGAAACATACAGGCCCATAAGCTTGTTCCCATGTTTGTCAGAACTATATGAAAAAGTACTCCAACACAAACTCAAAGCACATCTGGAAATTAATAACATTAATCCCACGCACCAGATTGGATTTCGGGAAAAACACGGTACCATTGAACAAACGAACCGAATCACGAATGAAATTAGAACAGATTTCGAACACCGTAAATATTGCTCAGCGGTATACCTCAATCTAGCACAAGCATTTGGCCGAGTTTGACGCGTTGGTTTAATTCACAAAATACAACTTTTGCTTCCACAAAATACTCATAAGTTACCTCAATCATATTTAACTAACGGATGCTTCAAAGATACATTGCATTTTCCATACACGCAGGCGTAACTCAAGTGTGCTGGGACCATTGCTATATCAATTATTAACATCAACGTTTGCCGACGACAGTCCAATAATATATCGATCGCGATACCCACGTAAATCCATTGATCTAGGTACTCATCTTCAGATCATTGAGAAATGATTAGCAAGCTACCGCATAAAAGTGGATGGCCAAAAGTCCAAACACGTAACTTTATCTCTAAACAGAGCTACGTGCCCACCGGTCACCCTGAACAATACCAAAGTAACAAAGACCAACGATGTGACATACCTTGGAGTTCACTTGGCAAAAACACAATGAAGCAAAAAAATCTAACATGAAATTAAAAACTGTCAATATGGATGGACAAAGTGCTTCTTTACAATAGCTCCCAACTCTGGGGTAAGCAATATTCAAATTTTTCAAAGAGCTCAATCAAAAATCCTCCAGGTTTACCGAGACGACCATTCCTGATGACATAATTGAGTTTATCACTTCAAACTCCGATCTGACCTCAAAAAACGTCGCAGTACAAAAAATTATTTCAATTATTCCAGAGATATTGCTTCATTCAAACTGAACGAAGAAATATTTCGAAATAATTTGTAATGCTAAATTCTGGCCAGATTTAACTTTGGTACAGGAATACTTACCGTAAAATAGAGGTACATCTCATAAATTATCAAATGAAAGAGGCCTGAAGAGCAAATTAGTCGATTTATATCTTGATGCTGATATTCTGATTTTTACTGAAAATTGATTAGAACCCAACATTTTAAACGCAGAAATTTTGTGTGATAACTTTATAACATATCGAAAAGATCGTTGCATTCGTGAAGGTGGTGGGGTGCTTTTATCTGTAAAATCCAATTTTATAGTTGAAGAGTTTCAGTGTAATTTCCCGTCGAATATAGAGTTTATATGTGTTGTCCTAACTTTTCAAGGACGGACAATTTATATAAACCGCCATCATCTGATTCCAGTATATATGACCAATATGCTGCTGCTGTTGAATTGATTTCAAAATTATTACGCGCAAATGATTTTCTGCTAATTACTGGTGATTTTAACTTATCTAATGTTTCTTGGATGGGTTGTATAGATTCTGAATCAATAATTCCTTCTATTCAGTTGGATTTTTTTGATACGTTAGCAAACATTTCTGTACACCAAATCAACCACATAAAAAACTGTTTTAATAAATTGTTAGACTTAATTTTTATTGACAGCACTTTTGACCCTTGTATTTCTAGAACTTCGCCTAGGTTGTGATACTTTTATAATATTATTATAAAATACTTTGATGATTGTGTTCCAAAATGTTCTTGTCAATTGAAAAGGTTTGGTTAAAGTTAGAAGGGGTGATGTCCCACCCCCTATATAAGCGATAAAATACTCAACATATAGTCTTCCGACACTCAGCCAGACAGACAGTCATATCTACACCACACGCCACAGAAGAAAAACTTGTTGAGGGGGGTGAAAGATGTAAGAGCAATAACTTTAACTTTAAGAAGCAAAGTTCATATAAATATCGACTCGACTATTAATGCTGATCTAGAATTTATGTATACATAATGGAGTCGCCTCCGTCTGGCTGCTACATTAATTTCCACAAACTCATATAAACTTTTACCCTACTGATACAGAATATACGAGTTCAAGCGAACTTACAACTATTTCGTCGTTTGTGCTTTTTGCACCCAAGGCACTCAAATTGTAAGCATTCGATTTTCATTGCATACTTGTAGGAGCGCGTGATGGACTTTCACTTTAATATGTATGTATATATGTATACAATACATACAAATGTACAATACATGTAAATGTACTCGATGGCGACGGCGCACGTAAATCGTATACTTTCGGCGACATGTTATGGCTCCCAGTTCGGCGTAATCCATTTTAGTTCACAGCCGGCCACCCGATGAAGTGACTAAAGAAGAAGAGGTTGAAGAGGTCAAATGGCATAGGCCTCCCAACATATTAACAGTACATACCAGCCGAACACTTCTGCGTCGGCGGCGCACCCAAAGCCGTGGCTCAGCCAGAGGTGGCCATGTGCGTGCCTTTATAGCGTTTCCTCTAGTGGAATTCATGAATCTTCTCAACCATACGTCTCCGCCGTCGCCTTTGAGACAATATTATTTGGGCAACAAGAAACCAGCCACACGCACGCACTCCAAACCCACAAAGCTCCAAAACTTAGTACATTGCATACCTCTGTGTTTCGGCGTGTCAGTCTGTTTGGTTGTGTGTCTCTCTGTGTGTGAATGCGTATCCGAGTGTCCTGCGCTTCTTATCACATTAAAATGAAATTGTTGCTGGTACATTTCTTTTGAAATTATTTGCATGCATGTAGTTATTTGTCCTTGAGATCGAAGCGTGCCATTCGCCTGATTCCTTCGACTTAAGTAAAAGATATTTTGTTTCTTGAATCGATAAAGTGTGGAGTGCCTTCCCTTATTTGCTTACTTCGAGTTGAGGAACATTCGTGTGTGTTTATAGATATATTAGATATTCTATGTAGTGTACATTCTGCAGTGCATATTTAAAGAATTATTTACAAACGGTGATTATAGTTGAGATACAATTTTAAGATGCTTGGAGATCCGATGCTATTAATTGAACTTAATCCGCTAGAGAATCTACCTCCTTTCTTTTTAGTTTTGTCTTTCAAGTCTGCTCAGATGAATTGCTCGAGCGATACTCATGCAGATACTGCATTGTAGTTGCGGCAGCACAGTATATCATACTTTCTACGAATTGATCTTTGTTCGGAAATCTCAAATCGGGTTATCATCAGTAGGCTCTTGGTTCTTGATTCCTCGTGAATTGAAATCCAAGGTAAAGAGATACAGTACCCTGAGCCGACTATAGCCAGAAGTAACTTAGTACCTGTTATCGAGTGGATAATACATTATATATAATGTTCAGTGCTGTTTCCATGTTTAAATATTCACAACAGCGACGCATGCAGAGGCATCCTATGATGGCGACTTGAAGAAGATTCAGTAGTAATTTTTAGATCGTCGAAGCGAGTTGTTGCATTATCGTAGAATGTGTTGGTATGTTTGCTATACCAAGTTTAGATCATAGACATGCGAAATATTGTTTCGAATATTTTCAGTTGATTCTGCGAAATCATTTCCAGTCTGTTCCTTTGCTTTTCAATCGGTTTGTAGCGGGAATCGAAACATGTGTGTAAGTTGCTCTTCACATATAATGTTACAAAGTTGTTGCAAAAAATTTTCATTCATCACATTGATAAATATGTACATGTATGTAAATGACCTTCCAACCTGCTAAATTCGTATCTAATTCTTTACAATATTCATCACGGTGGACATATAGCTTTAGCTCGAATAGGCCTAAACAGCCCAAAATTCTAAATGTACCTGCAAAACTAAAAGTGGGAGTAATGGCAGTGTCACGAACTTTTAGTCTAGAGTTTATATTGTATTAAAGAGCGACAAATCATTAAATGATTTCACTGATGTCACACAGACGCGCAGGGACTTGAAGTTTTTTATTACAACTGATCACGCAGTATGCGGTGTCGACTACTCTATTGTTATGAAGCTCCCTCATTAGTAACCTTTGGTTTAACGCATCTCTATCGATAGGCATCGTTGGTAGCTATATGCATCTGAAATCTTGCTAAGATATCATTCGCTGGAGTAAGCTCGATCCTCCAACCCTTTCAGGTTTCACTGAGCAGCAATGACGTTTCATTCTGGCATTCTACGGTTACAGTGGCGTGAAAAGTATGTCGTCAAACAACTATAGACATGCATGCTTCACAAAACCAGCTTATAGTGGTCCGATTTTGGCATATATGGAATATATACTTATGAATCATGCAAAATATAAAATTTGGCGTTTCTAGCTAAATAAACGAAAACAAAAAAAGTTTTAATACAAAATCTCACTGTGGTTCAGCAGATTTGTATGAGGATTTCCCTTTTAAGTGGTCCGATTTGTACGTAAATGAAATATTTGATATGGATTAAAGTAAGGTAACCCAGGAAAGAAAAGGAAATAATGAAAAAAAATATATAATACCCACCAGAATCCACCTTAGAAACTTTTGTCCCACTTTTCCAATGGATATTACTTTCTCAAATATGTGCGAAGATATTAAGATTTTTGTTTGGCCTCTCTGGCCATGTCCAAACTTTTTATGTAATCTTCTCCTAGTCCCAGTAACATGCATATTAAATGTCATTTGGATGCAAAAATATGAAATTTTTTGTATATTGTTTATACAAAAAAAAAAAAAAACAAGTAAGGAAATTACAGTCGGGCGTAACCGACATTAAATGTTTCCCGAGCTTATGACCAAGCTTATGACCACTTCTCACTGCACGAATAAGTGCCTTATAAAACATTTTTTTATGTATGAGAAGAAAAGGGTCTTTCAAATTCAATTGCTTATAAAATCGTCATTTATTATCCGATGTTGATGAACTCTTTGGATTTTGGCCAAAAGGGGCGTTATCTCTACACGGGTAAACTCATTTTTTTTTGTCCCGAAGAAATTTTTACCCTAAGGGGGGATTTTATGGAGAAGGGGGGGGGGAGGGGGAGGGTCAACATTTTAAAATAAACTTGTAAAATTCCGGAGCAGTCCTAGTCGAATGCAAAAAGCACGAAGTCTCTATCTATTACCGTTTCCGAGATCCTTTCGTTCATACAGACGGACGGACAGACGGACATGTCTATATCGACTCCTCTATCACTCCTGACCATAATGGGGGTAACTTTGGGGGTCTCCGACCATTATTTCTACCTGTTACATACATTTGCACAAACCCAATAGGCTCTTGTACCTTCGGTACAGGGCCTAAAAAGGGTTAAGATAGAATGATAAATGAAAAGGATTTTTCCCTAGAGAAAAATCATAAGTGGTTCCGCCTGAGACTTCAAGTTTCTTACAGTTATGGTAGCAAGTATGTATATGTACCAAGTTCATTTGTGCATTTGTACGACGACCCTATTGACCTTGATCTCAGCTTGTTGAACTATAGCACAAACTCCAGAAAACTTTAAACTTACATTTATTGGTCCTGCCGTCCAGGCGGTAAATATTTATTGTTTTAATTTAATAGTTGTCTACATATCAATATATGAAATTTATATCTTCCGATAAAAAGTAGCATATCTAATTAGTTTTCTTATTTTGCTTCATTTGTGAAACTATACGGGGGGTGGTGTACCGCCCCTCTAATTTTGACCAAACTTAACCCGTTTACTTCTCCTAATCCTCTTAACATGTATACCAAATTTCATCTCTGTACCTTAAATGGATGCAAAGATATGATAAATTTTGATTATCGCTTATATGGGGGTGGGGCAACGCCCCCACCGATTTTGTCAAAACATAGCCTATGTTCTTTTCCATCATCCCATCTATCTCTATTCCAAAATTCAGACGAATTGGTTGAGCGGTTTAGCCGTAAGACAGGAACATACACCAATACATACATACATACAAACTTTCGCATTTATAATATTAGTAGGATATATTATATTGGAAGTTGAGTCTATTGACTTTTTATACAACCAAGGCATCAGCAATTTTTCCTATATGTACTCTTAAATACTGCATTACATGTACAAGTGGTCAGCTCTTCACATTTAAAAATTTTACTAAAAAAATCTCTTGAACTTTAGGACTGTTAGTGTGGCTTCACAGTATAGAGGACATGCAATTTATTCAAATGTTAAACATAGGTCCATATGTATCCCATTCGTTATGCCATATCGGCTAACATCGGCAATAAGAAATATCTATCAAACAATTTGTTCCTGCCATTGTAATTCTATCACAGCATGTGTTCTCATTCTGGAATTCCAATAGCTCCAACGGACCTCTCATTTTAGTTTAAAAGGCGACAGTTTCCTCTAAAGGTTTCATTTGCTATTAGAATAAATAAAGCGCAAGGACATACTTTAAAGGCTGGGCTCTATAAAGCGTGTAGATGCTTACTCGGCAATTATTGTTCCCAAAGTTAAACCTACAAAGTAGTGTAGGTACATTCGGTTTTGATTTAAGAACTTACGTCCCCAAACTCGGTCCACAGTCAGCGACTCCATTTTCACTCCAACTCAATCCACTTTCCGGAACCAACCTGGAGCACCAATAATAAACCGTATAACTTACTATAATACGCTGTTTTCCCTTTAACATTTCGCATTATTTATTTCCATTTTTATATCTCCTTTAAGCAACAGTTAATATGTTTCTTTACATATGTTCACAAGCGTAAATCCAATCTGTATAAGAATTCATTGCAGGCCCGGGCGGCCCGCTCTTGCAGACTTAAGAAGACAATAACAAGCAAGGCGAAAATCTGCTTTGAGAACGGGTTAAGAAATTTCTCAGATACTAGAAAGGTTAGAGGGCCAAGGCTCTTGTCACACTTTTATGAGAGCTTCTGAATCGCCTCTTCAATATGAAAGATGAAACGCTTGGAATGTGCTGTTCCAATGGTAAAGTTTCGCTTTCTTTACATGGAGAACCACTTGAGCCTTTAAAAACTCTTTATTTAATGATACAGATGAGTCTAAGCGATTTTTAAGCAATATCAGAGAGTATAACTCTTGAACAGTAAACATTTAAACAAGCGTATTTTATGAGTGGTGAAGAAAATCAAGTATGTTGATAAATACATTCAGAAGTGTAATAGAAAACTGGCCTGATTGATTATAAAGTAGAACATGCGAGGCATTATAATGCACCGATGTCTTATGAGTTGCAGTTTTGGTTACTGGCGAACCATGTTCTCCACGATACATCGGACGCTCTTGGTCGTGTCTATGCTTTTTTCTGCGCATTTTATTGCATCATATTCGATGTCCAACTAGTTTTAGAAACCTTTAAACTTTCAATGTTCAGGATTGCTGTACAAAGAGTACATGGCGGAAGATATTTTGCGTCGACTCCACCAAGTACATGCAGATATGACTTTCAATGAACACATCTACAACGAAACGCTAATAATTATTGAAGACAAGGTTTTCATAATGGTTGGAAAGAAGCTACATGATTTTGGAATTATTAGTCCTGTACGCGTCAGCGAAAATTATTTTGATAATGAAATGTTGCTCGAGAATTAGACTACGATTTTTCCCTTAGTCACTTCAAGAACAAAGTCCCATTTTTCATCAAGTGTTACGTAAAATAGAAACCGGCAATGGTGCACTATTTTTTCTCGACGCCCCTGGAGCAACCGGAAGAACGTTTTTCCTAAACTAATTAATAATGTCCAAAAATGTCCGTCAGAAAAGACAAAAAGATGTAAGTGGCTTCCGGTATTACGGCGACACTAGTGATGACCGGAGGCCGAACTGTCATATAATGTATGCTTTAAGTGTGGTATGAAAGTACGATGTCTCACAAAAAAACTATATAAGCGGGTAATCGGACTCTATTTACGAGATAGTACAGTCATTATGGGAGAAATTGTAGTTTATTTGCTGGCGATTTCCGACAAACTCTCCCAGTAATCCAAGAGGGTACAGTTGACATCAGAGCCTGTATTAAATCGTACAATTTATGGGTTAACGTTGAAAACTTTATAATTGGTTTGTTAAAAACTCAGAAAGGTGGGTTATTTTTTTATGAGTACTACTTCGTAGAGAGGTGTTGGCACTATCGATTCAATTCTCGAAGTTCTTGTTTATAACCTGTCAGATGGACATGTCTATATCGACTTAACTTTTTGTTGGGAGCAACCTCTTTTAGTAGTCCGATTCGAGCACTAATGAAATATTTCATTTGGAACAAAATTTTTTTTTATACATAAACCAAGAAATTTGGTACAGATTTTTATGGGACTGCCGATTATAGTGATCCGATTTAGACCAAAATGAAATATTTTATAAGAATTGATGTAAAGTAAACCGAATTTGGCGTTTCCAGCTAAATTATGAATATCAGTAAAATGTATGTCCAGATTATATATACTTTATGGGGTCTACCTCGTCTTCTTCTTATTTTCACATATTTGCAATGCAAATGCAAAAATATAAATTTAAAATGTTCTTATGTGGGAGCTTTACATTCTTGTATCATCTAAGTAATTATTGGTATTATTAGTTTGTCAAAGAGTTGTAACGCATTTAAGGGTGCATTGTCGACCCCATTAAGAACTCTCGAACAGCTCGTAAAGATAAGACGTTCTAGCAATGTCTGTCTGGTAGCTATAGCGGCATCTTGGGAGACTAATTCTTTTGATAGCCAGCTGCAACCCGACAGCTTCAATTATTACTTTGGCTATTGCAGTCGTATAAATACTGTAAAATCTACTTTTTGGGCTAGCCCTCAAACAACATTACCGATCGGTCATGGCCGCTGATAGGAAGCGCTCTTCTCTGCAGTAGCATTGCGGCCCTCCTTGTCAATGTCACCTTGGCAGCCCTATCCAAGGTGCGGGTGATATGTTTCCACTGCTCACATATATCTTGAGAAGACGGAGAGGTTTCCCGGAGCAGTCCGGAGAGTGTGTTTGAAAAGGCTGCGGCGGTCTCTTCTGATTGCAGCTTGCCGACGTCTAGCTTTCGTTGCGTGTTGGAACGTGCGGCGTGCACTACGCTGAGTCTAGTGCGTACCTTGGCTGCGACAAGATAGTGGTCCGAGTCAATGTTGGGACCACGTAACGTTCGCACGTCCAACACGCTCGATGCGTCCCCTCCGTCAATCAGAAAATTATCATTTTGGTTGCGTGTAATTTGATCTAGACTCAACTATGTAGCCTTGTGGATGTTGAGGTGTTGTAATCTGGTGCTGTTAACTACCATGTTCCGGCCAGCGGCGAAATCGATTAGCCTCTCATTGGAGATAGTGTCGTGAATGCTAAATTATCCGAACGTTGAAATCACCATGTATGATTTTGACATCGTGTTTGGGACAGCGCTCGTATAGACGTTCCAAGCGCTCATAGAACTCATCTTTAGCATTTAGGTTACGTAGTTTCGTACTCTCCACGAAACTGCATCCAAATTCGTGCTTTCACTTATGACAGCTGTAGTAGATGTGACAGAATGCATTTTTAGAGCAACCCTGTACTATCCATCGTATTTCCTGGATAGCAGTGATGTCAGCCTTGTAGCTTTCGAGGACATCAACCAGCTGGATATTTGCACCATCGCTATTAAAGGTGTAGACATTCCAGGTACATACTCGTAAATCGTGGTCCTTATATCGTTTGCCGGAGTCGTCATCATAGGATTCCATCCAAGGCTTCCTGTTTGTTTTCATTGGAGTAAGTTTTTTTACTTCGGTGGTTCCTAAGCCCAGCGCACCAACCCCTAATTAAAAGGGGCTGATTGTCGCCTTCTCACAGTTAGCTCACCTCCAAAATTCATCAACGCACCTAGCGGACGTTGTGAGCTACTTGGGCCATTTGCAACAAAAATCATTTTTGGCTATTCCCAAGTGAATGACAGTGAACAACTTTTCTCACAATGTGAACTTGTGCAAACGACTCCATCTCTCATTTAGGTTCTTAGGGCTTACAAATATGTATTTTGTTCCTGTAAAAAGTTTCCAAACTCAACGTTTTTAGGACCTGTACCAAGAGATTATTGGTTTTGTGCAAACGTATGTAACAGGTAGAAATAATGGTCGGAGACCCCCATTATGGTCAGCAGTGATGCAGGAGTCGATATAGCCATGTGCGTCTGTTCGTATGAACGAAAGGATATCGGAAACGGTAATAGATAGAGATTTCGTTCTTTTGCATTCGACTAGGACTGCGCTGAAATTTTACGAGTTTATTTTAGAATTTTGACACTTACCCCCTCATAAAATCACCCTCAAGGCCAAAATCTAAAAACTTCATCAAAATCGGTTAATTAATGACGATTTTATAATCAATTTAGTTTGAACAACCTATGCTTATTATGCTTCCGTCCTTCCTTGGGAGAAGTGGGAGGAGCAAAATACTTTTCGTCAAAACCATTTTTGTTATTAATTTCCTAACTTTTTGTTTTGAACTGCTTGGTGCATAAGCTAGGAAAACATTTAATGTGTTTGTTAGGAAAGGATTTAGATCCTTAATAGGTTTAGAAATTCGAGCGGCGACCTGTACTGGTACAGGGCCTCTTACAGTCGGTTACGCCTAACTGCAGTTTTCTTACTTGTTAGGCCCTGTACCGAAGGTACAAGAGCCTATTGGGTTTGTGCAAATGTATGTAACAGATAGAAATAATGGTCGGAGACCCCCAAAGTTACCCCCATTATGGTCAGGAGTGATAGAGGAGTCGATATAGACATGTCCGTCTGTCCGTCCGTCCGTCTGTATGAACGAAAGGATCTCGGAAACGGTAATAGATAGAGACTTCGTGTTTTTTGCATTCGACTAGGACTGCTCCGGAATTTTACAAGTTTATTTTAAAATTTTGCCCCTCCCCCCCTTCACCATAAAATCACCCCCAAGGCTAAAAATTTCTTCGGCACAAAAAAATTTAGTGCACCAATATAAAGTTAACGCTTCTCTAAGCCAAAATCCAAAAAAGTTCATCAAAATAGGATAATAAATGACGATTTTATAAGCAATTGAATTTGAACAACCCCCCTTTTCTTTTCATTCATATTCGCGCAGTGAGAAGTGGTCATGTGTTTGGTCATAAGCTCGGGAAACATTTAATGTGTTTGTTAGGCGAACTGAACTGGTACAGGGCCTCTTACAGTCGGTTACGCCCGACTGAAATTTCCTTACTTGTTTTTTATTTGTTTTGCTTTGCTTGTTAATATAAAATTCTGCAGTTTTTAGCAATTATTTTTTTCCGCTAATTCCACATTTCATGGAATGTCCTACCCCATGGCGAAGAGCTATTTACTGTACTGGAAATAGTGTTTAGCAAATAAAACATCCACAGCACTGATCTAAATAACTATTTATGTTATTTCAACAAGTGGAATATGTTCCTCTCTTCAAAAATAGCTTCAAAAACAAAAGATGAGCGCAGTGTGTGCCATACCAACATTAGTTCTGAACATTATTTACTTTGTTTAACAATTTTTACTCGACTGTCACAGGAGGTTATAGCTTTCGAGTGCACCTATATGTATGTATATATAGGTGATATATACACATATGCATTTTTCCTTACCACGCCTAAACGGCTTGATGTATGGTATATATGGCTTCTATGAATAAAAAAAAAAAATATTTCAATTCAAGTGGTTTAAAGCGGATTCAATGAAAGTATGCTACAAAATGTGTACATAAATATAATATCGTAGCATATATTTGGGCTTTGCATTCGTTTAATTCGTTTTATTTCTTAGTATGTGTTAAATATGTAATTTTTATGCAATCAGAATTTTTGATATATTTTTAATAATAACTTGTATTTGTGTACAATAAACGCATTTCATTTACAAACACATTTTGCACACAATGCCAATCGTGCTTTTGTGCGTAAAGTCGTGTTAAAGTAGTAGCGTTGCTGCAGAGAAGAAGGCGAACAAGTGGCCGTATTCTGCACATCTCTAGACACCTCTTAGACCACGCACTACATCTGTACGTGTGCGAAAGAGATAACCCGCAGCTGTGGTGAATATTGAAAATGTTGGGTGGTGGGCTGGCAGCACTGCCGCCAAGTACTGCTCCGTACCGTACCAAGAGTAATCGCGCAACAGGCAGGCAAACAATTTCAGTATGGCAACGCATATCAACCGAATAGGGCGTCGCAGCGGCAGCAATGAAAATTGTGAATTAAAAGTGTCGCAAAGTGAAGCAGCAGCAGAAATAGCAACCAGACATTGTGCAGCCGGGGTGGCGGCGGCGTCAGCATCGGCATTTTTTTTTTTGAGTTTTGTGCTAATTGAGTAATATAATTATTTCCAAAGAAGTGTAACTTTTTTTTACGTTATCTACATCTGACTGTTGCGTGCGCTATCATGACGGCTGCCGCTGGCGCAAAGTATGTGCATGCGAGCAGAGCCCCTATAAGCACACTCTAAAAACAACAACAAATTCTAATTTCAATATACAGAGAAACCAGTGCATTGCAAATGGATTTCCAGAATCGAAACAATAGCGCGAATAAATTTGTCTGTCCAAGCGATCGGCAGCTGGCGTTGCGGGCAAAGTAAGTATGAGGATGCGTAGAAAGGATATCAGAAGCAAACACTTAATCTATATATTAACATACATATATGCGTGCACAAACACTGATAAACAGTCTGTCTGACAGTATTAACGGTATACACTCTCCTATGTGCAGATAACCAAACGAACCAATATTGTTGAACGATCTATCTGAGAAGCAGAGAAAAACAATGACAAAAAAGAAAATTAGGTAAAACTGAAACTTTTGATACTCCTCACCAATATTCCAAAGAGACACAACTTGTATAGATCCTGTCTACCATCTATTTCATCATTCATTTAGAATGTTTTAATTTAATTAATTTAAATATGTATTTGTTAACTTTGTCTAAAAAGTTCCCAATCTCATCAATGTTCGGATTTGTTCAAGATGCCAGCATTTTGTTTTGTTCGCTTACTGCAGCTGTGTGTTTTTCTCCAGATACTGCCTTGATTATGCATACCTAATTTCATCAGCAATCTGAATTGAGCCGTATGTCGTAAATATGCCTGCTAAAAAATCTTGAATTTCACCATTTTTTGCATGTTTTTACATACTTGTTACCGGTTACATCAATTGATATTATTTAGTTTTATATTTATTAAAATTAGAATTCATTCGTGTATTAATAATTTGCTGTCTGCGCAAAAATTACTGCAATGCATCATAGCCAATAAAATACTCAAAGAGAGCATAAGCAAAGAAAAGGGTAATGTTTAGTGAAAGGCCCTACAATAATCGCTCACACAAACAGATTGGGTGTTGAGCCATGTGCATGCTGGACAGCATTTAAAAAAATTGTGCTTCAGACGTGTGTACACGGCTTCGAAATACATGGGGCATATATTTCCAATTGTATCCGTGGAGGATATTTTACTGGGATTAGTATAAGATACACTAAATTTGTCATTTCGAGCTAAACCTAACTACAACAAGATGTTTCTTTTATAAAAACCAAGAAAGGGAAGGGGCTTTGTATGAGAGCAACCCTTTCAAATGGGTCGATATGGAACAATTTATTAAAGTTGAACTACGAAACACCAAACATGCCATTTTTAGCTAAAAACTTTCCATTTAAAAACTCAGAAAGAAGGTGTTTATTAAATTCTAATCTGAAGAGGAAATAGGCATTGAGCATCCAAACTTGAAGGCTCTATTTCTCAAAGTACTTGTCATTCATAGCCAGACAGACTTGAATTTTCGGATTGATGCAAAATTTATCGAATTTCGGCGAATTTACAACATCAACCACATATTTTATACAAAAACCCAATAAGGTGGGATGATTCTAGTGGTCCGATCTAGACCTTAATGGTTTTATTTTACAGGTATTAACATTGTATAGACCAAATTTGGCAGGTCTATCCAAATTAACAACATCAATCAAAGTTTATTTATACAAAAAGTTAGAGTGAGGCTTGTATGGTATTTGTCAATATGTTGGATTTGGCGGATATCTATTGGGTTTTATAGTTATTAATCAATTCCGAGAGGAAAATACAGAGAGAGAGAGAGATAAAGAAAACATACATTTAGCATAGTATGACATATGACGAATTTGGTTTTCTATTGTTGTGTTTCGTGGCACAAAAATTATTTACAGCGCTTTCCTCTGCGCACATTAATCACACGTACCACAGTTGCATAGTTTGATCTTAAAGAATTTTGGAATAACATATGTAATTCGATATGTTAACCACTATGTATTTACAGTTATATACGGTTAAACAGTTTTTGAGATATGGTGAACTTGGTTGGTTTCTAATATGTGTGTGGCAAAGCACCGTCCATTATTTCATTTTATGATTTTATGATCTGCCAATGAAAGTCCCTTCAAAATCGATTTAGCTGTTTTATAGATAAACCCGGATAAACAGACAGAAGGGTAGACAGGTAGGAGAACTATATGAGTTTAAAAACCCCTTTTTGAATTAATTGTGCTAAATTTATTTCGTTTGCGTGCTATGTTAATATTAGACATCATAATTAATAAAAACTTATAATGAAATATGGACTACCATCCTCAAACCCTCCCACACCAAATATCCTCTTTATCATCCTCAATTCCCTCCCTCCCATTCGCTAACGGCACTCCCACCCATTTAACTCATCCCTTCCAAACAAAGCTACCCAAATACACCTATCTCCGCACCCAACCATACATTATCATGTGCATTGCTCTATAGCCGTACACAGAGTGATGCCTTAAAGTATGCCAAGTTTTGAAAGCGTCATGTCGTCTCAGTTTAACTATGAAGGCGCGACCTGCGTCTAGTATCCTGAATATGTTTTTCAAAGCGTCTCATAGAACTTGGAATGGGGGTTTTTTATTTCCCCAAAGTTGCAGTCATAAACAATGCCAAGTACCATCACTATAAACAATAGGTTCAACGATTGCCACGACACCACACTCGGAAGTAAGTTTATAAGTTAATAAAATTAAATGTCAGAATAATAATGTTTCATTGCTTTTTAACATTGAATTGCTTATCGGATAAAATAATTTTAGTCCCAATTGGAAGTCAAAAAAAAAAAAAACGGAACCGTTGAGATTTCGGTTGAACTCCATTTCGGAAGAAGAACCCCTTAATACAATGATGGGTTTTTCAAAGAATAATTATTGTTTAATTATACGATGTAACATTTCCTGAGAATGGTAATGGAGGTTAATTTGCAGTGCCGCAACATAGTACTATTCTGTTAATATGTGTCTCAATTTCATTATTAAAATCAGCATGGAAAGTTACAAACTACTGCCAGCACACTGACTGACTCACTGTTGCTCATTCAGTGGCAACAGCTTATTCCGCTGTTCTAAATATATATTAATCTAATTTGGGCTAAACAAGTGTCATACAGCGCTTAGGCAGCCAATGCGCAATATACCAATATAGCCCAAATGAATTGTCAATGAATTAATCCGCACTTTGCAAGTAAGGAACGTGAACCAACAATTTGAACTTTAATTGCGCGGCCATTTTATATTGATTTGGTGATGTACAAATAAATTTATTTTTTGTCGTGTTTATTATAATTAATATGCGCTTATTGTTAATGGCTTAATTACAGCCCATACGTTATATACCAGTTGTGTACAAACCCCGTCCCCATTTTTCGGTTTTGTTGTTAATATAGCTAAATCGGTTGCTCACATACATTCTCTGACTTTTTCTTCAAATTCTGTGCGTTGCTACGCCTCGTTTGATATTCCCTCATGTGGAAACGAGGAACTTCTAATGCTCTTTTTATGTATCAATCATCTATTTCAAATAGCTTAACCGATTTTATTTTGGAGGCGTGATTTTAGAATTAAACTTGTTTATTTCTGTACTCTTTTTACAAGTACCAATCCATAGATCCATCTTTTATCCATCTAACTCAAACAGTTTTAGATATACGACAAATATACTTAAGAGACTATTTTTTCAGTAGTTCATCTTTTTCCGGTGCCCGTTTCATACGCATTAAATTATTCTTCTACTTCAAATATATGCTTAGATAGATCAGTTTTGAAAAAATATCGGACAAATACATAGACACTGATCATAACTGTAACGCATACGTTATACCATCAACTAGTCAACAAATTGTAATAAACAACATATAGACAGACAGTCAAACAGACCCCACTTTTTCAATGGATTTTACTTCTCCCAACATGTATACCAAATTTAATCCCTTTATGTTAAAATTTATTAAGTGAAAACGTATATGTCTTAAGCCTATAACAGAATACGCGCGACAGAATCTTACATCCGATGGAAGATAGGACAGAGAACACTGTGATTCAGTCATTGGGTATGCGTTCATCGAACCATATCATGCCTAAACATTGGGGCATACTTCTAACCAACTCTTACCCGCCGGTCTTTAAGCCGATCAGAATCCGCCGCTTTGTAATTTTACAGGTTTTTAATAACCGAATCGACCTCATTATAGTCCGAAGGCTCCACAACAGTGCAATCAATAACTGGTGGTTCCGGTGTCGTTTCTCTATCGGCGTTATTGTGCGCATCATCGCCTCCTAGTAGGCTAGAAACATCCATAATATCAGTGACACCCTTGAAGAATTTATTCTTCTTTCAATTATCAAGCCTCAACTAATGAATATTCACAAAGCTTTAGCTGATCCATCAATTTGAGTTTATACGGATGTACGTTTGAGTTTATACGTCTGTACGTTCAAGTCCGATGCAAAGAAGTCACTCAAATGTTCAATACTTGCGATTTTACCACCGACTTGAAATTTAAGATCAATCATTTCGATGTATAGCGATCGATTACTAAAATCACACAGTCACGATTACATTGACGTAACATGTCAAATAAAAAAGTCAATAATGCAGATTTCAGTCGCTAACAAATACCACACGTCAAAATGGCGCACTATGTATGTCAAATGTGCATATTAGATTAACGCAATCTCTATAAATCCGTTTGCGTTAATGTATGTTATTTGATAAATCATAATGAAACATTTATAAATTTTATTTCCTCTCACTTTTGCTGTTTCATTACAATTTCTTTAAAGGCATGTTTTATACGCAGAACTGAATTGCGACGCTTAAATACATCCGTCAAAGTTGGAAGAGAAAAAAAATTATTGGTTAAATCGAATTTTGTTATTTAAGTTTGAAAAATATGCAACGTGTTCGTTTTTTTTTTTGCCTTCTCCTGCAATACGTTTCCGTTATGTTGTAGTGTTGCTGCCGTCATACTTGAATGACAATTTGAATTTTGCTGTCGCTTAACTGTTTTATGTGTGTGTTTGTGTGGGTGCACATTGAATTTGTGTTGACAATCTATGACAGAGGAGAATTAAAACGCGTTTATGACAATCGGAAAAACAAACAGAAATACAAAAACAATTACAAAATAAAGCAACGAACTTTATGCAACAGTGCACAAAAAAAACACAAAAAAAAAAAAAACGGCAATCACATACGAGTAGATAGCAAGTGGCTTTAGTTATAATTTAATTAACTTTGTCTCGAGTCAGTTCGATCGAGTACCCACTATTTATCCCCCACATCAACCACTTTTAACTACACTACACCATTTACGCGCACACCATGCTATTGCTGCTTGGATGATTGGCTAACAAACGAAAATGATGAAGCTTAATGAAATGAAATTTATGACAATGGCGTGCTATCAGCAGCAGGCCTCAAGGACCAGAGGCACACAGACATATAATACAATATAATTCAAGGTCTGATTGAAAAGTAGAAGCGGGTCGATTTGCTATAAAATTTAATGAAACAAGTTGTGTGCTGGATATCAACAAATTGTTTATTTTATATGAAAGAGCTAACGATGACTCTGACGCATAGATCTATTGGCTTTAGGGGTAACTGTCGTTTGTGGCTTATTAGCGACCTAAAAAAAAAAAAACAGAAGAAAAATTCTAACGCTGGGTGCTAGTATCAGTCGCTTCAGAGATAATTATATACTCTCATATGCCTCGTCCAGATCTAAGATAAGTATACAAAACTTCTTTTATATTCAAGTTTGAAACTTGTTACTAAAACAAGTCGCCATATATATTAAATTCGTCTAGAGTTGACTCCAGTAGCATGCATATATCCAGATTAAACAAATATAATAGAACCTACACAGACCACCGCATCAAATTCAGGAATTATTTTACAGCTGTAGTTTTTGTAGGAGTCGAACTCCTAAAATAATGAAAAAAATAAATAAAATAATGTCCCAAAATTTGTATTCAAAACAACGGCATTATAGAAGTATGAGCGGGGTAGATCCGTGTTCACCTTATTAAACCATTTAAATGAATCCTGCAAATATGACCTTTGTTTGAATATGTAAATAACAACAACTGATTTGCGTAACTTTAATTCTGCACGTACAATTCAGTGGTATGTATGTAATAGACCCCGTTATACTTTTTTGTCTGCAATAAACCATTTACGACCAGATCTAACGATTTCCTGCAAGATGTAACTAATGTAATCTTCTTTAAAACCATGTTTTTTAAGCACTCGCCAAATTGATAAAAACGATTTTCTTAAATTTATTTTAAATCATTACTTTTTAAGAAGTGATTGTGAAAGTACCTACTAAAATCCTGTACAAAGAAAAATATTTTTACAAAAAAATATAAAATGAATTTTTTTTCAAAAAATAAAAAAGACTTCTTTTGAACATGCACTGACTTTGATCGTATGCTCCTTGGACTCGTCTCGTTTAAAAGCATTAAAAAAATAGGACTGGAGCGGTAGGTCCCCCACGAAGAATGCATTAACTAATAAATGTAGCTCAAACAGTCATATCTGTCAATGTTTTAAGCAAAAAGCTCGAAAATTCTAATATCAAATCTTGTTTATACATTTATACATCGCTTGTACATACATATGTAAATATATATCTATACACACATGCTGCGCGCTCGTTGCGCGTGTTTGTTAATTAGTTTTTAATAATGTTGATTATGATGGAAATTATAATTGTTGCAGCCATAAAACGAAATATTCATTCTTTTTCATTGAGTGCATAAACATTTATGCTCATGCATGACAAATATGGTATTGCTGTCAACATCTTTTTCTGGCTATGTATGTAAATGCATGTATTTGTGCATTCTTCACGTACGTACACATGTCAACAGCGAATCTCATGCATATATACATATGTAGGTATGCATACAACAAATATTGCAATATTTTGCGATGTACTCCACCAGCTTTTTTTCGTTTCTCGTTCTAAGCAAACAAAATGCTCTCGAAAAAATAAAAAATCCTAGCAACAGAACAAACATATGCTATTATTTTGTAGCATACTTGGCAGCGCAGTGGTGAGTTTCACAAAGCGGAAGTGTCATGGGGGATTGTATTGGGCAGCTGTCTGGCAACGGAGTAGGGTATAAATAGAGTTTCATTGTGAGAGGTGAAGTAGAGCGATAGACGGTCGGTCGGTCGTTTGCACACACAAAATGTTCTTTTTCAAGGGTGCACAATTGCGCTGTTGCCTGGCAGCATAGAGTAACGGTCTATTAAAACAAAAAGCCAGCGTGTACTTGAAATTCAAATTACAACTCAAGGGAACGCAGCTAGGCAGACATTAAGCACTGGAGCGAGTGGGTGAGTGGAGATATTGATGAAACATTTGGTGAGGTAAAAGAGAGCATGAACATTGCATGAGCCTGATTATGAAAACGCGTTGCCAGATATTGATTGTAATTGTTAAGCGGCAGCTTTAAACAATATTGCATTTCAAATTTTATTTATTATAAAGAACCAATTATTGGGCTGTTTAGATCAATAGGTCTCCCATTTTAAACTACCATATAACATAGCAACTGGCTGTTTTTACTAAAACGCTGGTCAGATCTGTCCCTGTTAAAACTTGTTTATTGATACACAAAATTTTTCGTTTCAAGCTAAACTGAGCCACAACAAAATGTTTTTTATATAGAAAAGATATACAGTAGAATCGCGGAAAACGGTTCTAAACGGTTTTTAAAATTTACCAGACATTGCACAATTACGCTGTCGTTGGTTTAAGAACCATTTATACAATCTTGCCTCAAGATCAGCATATTCCGGTTTATGGAGTGTTTGCTTATGGGCTTTTTCACATGTGTTCGCCACTGCCTCCAAAATTTCTTTACGTTTTTTCTTTGTTTTTCCAGCTCAAAACAGAAAAGAAATTCGGGAAATACTTCATTAGAATTTGAGTAGCGGGCCACCCGTTTTAGAAGTCCTATTTAGACTCTAATGAAATACTTTATGAGGATTGACGCAAAGTATTCCAAATTCTGCGTTTCTATCTGAATTAAGAACAAGAATAAAATTTTATTCATACAAAAACACAGAGAGGTGTGACAGATTTTTATGGTGACTACCACTTTTTAGGTACAGAGAGGAAATATTAAATTCGAAGCAGGCGATGCCTTGCCGCTATAAAAATAGTTTCACAAAATTTTTCATACCTTCGCATCCATTTAAGCTGACGGTTGGTTCGTGAAAATTATGATAATTACATTATGAAATGATAACGCTTCTTTAACAATATACTGGCTATATGTACTTGAAGGTAGAAACTGAAGGATTATCGTTCATTCGATTGAGGAATACACTCTGAGGAATACAATCATCTTCAATATGCACGTTCTTGGAGGAACTTGAAAGACACTTTTAATTTCGTTGTTTAGGCCACTATACGAGGGCGGCACCAAATTGCATAGGCAGTCACATCGGCTGGCGTTAATGCAACTTTATTAGAAAGTGTTCGATGCAGCCAGTGAACGTGCAAATCTAAGAAAATCACACATGTAATATCTCCAAAATATGCAGTAGTGAAAATCTTATAGATAATCGTTTGGCGGCTAACGAGAAATTCTTGGAGGATTTATAACGGTCATTGCAAAATATATATTATAATCGATTGCTAATAGTTGGTGCCTTGACATTGTAGTATATGGACTTTTGGACTTTTATACTGAAGAAGTTGTGCATCAGACTAAGGTTATCATTAGAGTAGAGTATTATCGGATACATTGCTACCAATAGTTTTTATTCCCTTTTAATGAAATAGTTGACCATGCTGCAGTAACTTCTACTCATCCTTTCCATTCATGATTAAAATTGCTGCCTTGCCAGTAGCAACTGCAATAATTCTATGGTGCCAACGGACGCAACGCAGTGTTAACTTGACTAGACAAGTCAGTTAACTAGTCATGGGACGATTCGCTGCATGGCAGTTTTACAAAAGGCACATGCAAATGCCTAAAACATTTGCTTAACAAATCCAGACACAAAAATATCCTACCGGTTTCTACTCTTCTTGGTTCGGTTCCTTAATTTTTAGTTATTAGTTCAACTTTATGGCAAACAACTCTGCTTACTGATTTATTCTGAAATGTTTCAATGGAAAGTTTATTGTTTATTATTTATAATAGTAAAAATAATGGATATTCGTAAATGTTTACGAAAAAACCTCGAGATTCGTAAAAATCATCGGAAACAGAGAATACCAAAAGAACGAAATGGTAAATTAAGCTTTGTTATTATCTGTATCGGGAATGTGAAGGGAAGAAATGTAAATTGGTCTACAGTTAAAAGCATGACTTTCATTCACCCATAACTAAATATTGATTTAGGGCCGGAAAATAGTGTGAGGCGATGTCGCTCGATTCTTTATTTGAGAAATCGAAGGTGTTTGTCATGTAAAGGAGAGCAATCGGGCCAAATAGCTTTAATACTCTGCATACACATCCAAAAAAATTTGTAGTTCCTTGTTTAAGCGTTCAACTCAACTTAAAAAATATTTGGTAAACCACAAAAAGCTTCTAATACATATATACATAAGCTGATGTACGTATCATCTTTTCGAATCTTTCTATGAAACGTTTTTCATACAAAATCCAAAAGTTGGAGATGGGTTGGGGGTTTGTGTAGCGACTACCCCTAAAAGTTCCAGAATTATACGAAAAAATAAACAAACATGGCTAGTTCGACTATTCTCGTCGTGCTGATCAAGAATATATACACATTTTGAGTTCTACGATGCTTTATTTCATGTGATACAAACACATTGACCAATTGGATATTACTTCGCCGGATCCTATTAATATGTTTTCTAAATTTTATATATGTATATTTGTTTATCGCTTGTATGGGGGTGAGGCATCGCCCTTCCGATTCGAATCAAACTTATTGATTTTACTTCTCCCAATCTCATTGTCATGTATAAATTTTGTTTATCGATTATACGGACCATCGTCACCTCTTATATTGACCAAAATTAATAGAGTCACTTATATTTCATCGATCTACCTCAGATGAATGCAAATATATGAAGTATTTTGTATATCAGTTATATGAGGAGCGGGGTATCGACCCCTCCGATTTTTTTGAATAGTAGCGTATGTCCTTTTCCAAAGTTCCCATCTAGTGCAGTGGTTTAGGTGTGAAAATGTAACAAACAGACAGAGTTACTTTGTAGCCACCAATTCTTCCTTATATTCCATTTAAAAAAAATTTCAAAAATGACAAAATCAAACACTCAAAGCAATAAACAGCTGATCAATATGCGATATGCGAAAATGCTCCAGTGCAGGGTATACCTAACTGTTAAGTATACCCTGCTCTAGTGTAAAATCAAATTGCAGCGCATCGCATTTTTACTCAAAATGTTAAGCGAATGAACGGCACCGAAAATGAACTATTCACTACATTCCTTTCTCTCTCGCGCTCTAACGTCGCCTTTCAGTCATTTTGCTATGGACCAAATTATTATTATTATAATAATGTTCACACTCAAGGGCGTATCCAGCTTTCGGCGAAGTGGGCCGCCGCTGTCCTCAAAGGGGGATAACTTTGTAATTTTTTTTTTTTAGTAGGCAAAAGTTCGAAATATGTAGTAAAATACATTTTTAACGAACTTTTCAAAAATTAGGGGGGGGGGGCGGGCCAAGGACCCCCGGATTTCCCCCTGGATACGCCCTTGTAGACACTCTATAACGTATGATATTTTCTGGATGTAATTGTGTTTTCTTTATGTGAGTTAATAGTATTCGAACAAAGCACGATTGTAACTATCTGGCAACACATTTTGCACTGGATCAGCAGAGAGGGAGAGAGAGAAAGAGAACTAAAGAAGTCAACAAACTCGACCGTTTAAATAAAACGATATGATGCAAATATACATATACATGTGTGTATATTCATATACATATATTTATTGAGATAAATACACATAGAAAAGTTGCCCAGCACGTACATATGTGTGTAAGTGAATCCAAATTGGCCTTAAACAGCCACAATAAGAAACAACATAAACGTCGAAATGTAAAATGTTTTAGGACAAAAGAACAGAAGGAGTTACATAGGTTAGCATGTATTAATTAACTTTGAACTTGAGTCACTTAAGAGAACAAAAAACACAGAAACCACATTAGACCACATACTACACCCGTAATATCGATGCTGTTTATATGTACATAAAAACGTTTCAGTCTTTTTTTAATTCCTTTTTTGATTTTTTTTTTTCAGATTGAAAGCCGGCTGGAGTAGTTCGAAGGCCAGTGAACCGCTGCGGCCCGAAGAGCAGGAGGCGATTATATCGGTAATCAAGCGCAATGAAGAGATTGAATCAGCAGAACGACAGCGCGTGGGACGCTTGGTCGAGCGCGTTGAGAAAATAAAGCAACATGCCGTGGAACGTGGACCAAACTGCTGTCGCCTATGCGGCGATACATTTGGGCTTTTGCGACCGCATCGTATTATCTGCGAAGATTGTAAAAAATCGGTGTGCACCAAGTGCAGCGTCGATATTAATATTCGCTATCATACGACGGATCGTATGCGAGAAATTTGGCTGTGTCGCATTTGTTCTGAGACGCGTGAAATGTGGAAGAAATCGGGCGCTTGGTTTTTCAAAGGTTTACCCAACTATGAGATGCCACGCAGTGCCGGTGCAACGCCAATGCATAAGCTAGGCGGTACCACTGGCCGTGGTAGTCTTGTTGCCGGTACGGACTTGCTACGTGCTGTTCAAAGCTGCAGTAGTACACCGACGCGTGGTGCGCGCATAAAAAAGCTGACCATACGTGTGAATGATAGCAGCAGCAGTAGCAGTAATTCTGATGCGGAAGATGTACCAGATGGTGCAGAAAGCGCAGCTGCTGCATTAATAAATAGAAGCGGAAATGGCAATGATGCTTCAACAGCGACGACAACGTCTTCAGGTGCGGCAGTCGGTTTGCAGCGAATGCAGCGTGAAGATAGTTTTCGTTTGCGCACTTTTGGTTCGATACGCAGTTTTATCGGTGGGGATGTTGCGGGCAGTAATGAACGGAAGTTATCCAATGCTTTCTTTTTCAATCGTCAAATATCCAAATCGGACAGCACTCAGCCAGATTTTGACAGCATATCCAACTCTTCGACGATAGCAACAAACATGTCTGCCCAATCCACGTCAGCCGCGCGTCGCGAGAGTAGCTTTACACGTCGCGGTTCTGTCTCATCTTCGTGGTCCATTAGCGATAGTTCCGGTTCGGGTAATTCGGGTTCGGCTGTTACAACCAGTGGGCACTCACAGCTGAATCAACATTGCCGCGATCAGTTGCTCGGCTGGCTAGAGATAGCCATTAGTTATCGCGAAAACTTTCACAGTCTCGATTGTACCATGGTGCGAGCACGAGATTTGCCCGCAATGGATGCAACAGGACTGACTGATCCCTATTGTAAGCTAAACATTGTTACACCAGAGGGTAATACTAAGTATACGCGTTGGCAGCGCACAAAAACTGTGCACAAGACTCGTAATCCGGAGTTCAATGAGACGTTGCAATTTGTTGGCGTCGAGCCGGAAGAGTTGGGCAATTCATTGCTCTATGTGGGCATCTTTGATGATGATAAGTACGGGCATGACTTTCTCGGTGCAGCCAAAGTGTGTCTGTCTACGGTGAGTGTAATTAAGTAGATGATTACAAAGTTAAGCTAACAACAAGTTTCGCTATCAATTATTACAGGTACATAGCACAAATCAATATCGCGTTTCAGTACCTCTCGGCGTCGAGGATCAGTACAGCAATGAAGCTGAAATGACGCAGGAGTGGCCTAATGGCAAAGTGCTGCTATCGCTCTGCTATAATACGAAAAAACGTGCGCTGGTCGTAAACGTTAAGCAGTGCATTAACCTGTTGCCTATGGACAACAATGGCAGCTCTGATCCGTTTGTTAAACTGTAAGTAAAGCTCATGCTACGTGTCATATGCGCTTATTACTAATTCACGCCTTTCCATTATACTTCAACAGTCAATTGAAACCCGATCCGCATAAGAATAAAAAGCACAAAACATGCGTTAAGTGGCGCACATTGAATCCCATTTACAATGAGGAGTTTTACTTCGAGGCGAGTCCGCATGATCTCAACAAAGAGACATTAATCGTTACCGTTTGGGACAAGGATATTGGTAAAAGCAACGACTTTCTCGGCAGCCTACAAATTGGATACCAGAGTAAAGGTGAACGACTGCAACAGTGGAACGACTGCATACGGCTGCCGGACCATTTTCACGAGATGTGGCATTGCCTTGCACCCGAGAACCCAACGCATTGAGCGTGGCGCAAAGCAATGATCTTTATATATATATTTTTGATATATCTACTATGGGTGAATTTATGTAGATACTACTTCTTCTAAATGTGTACAGTGAGTGTGTGTGTGTGAGCATGTATATACCACAATAACTGATCTTTCCAAAATTAGTTGCCAAATCAAAAAAAGAAAAGGAAAATGATTTGCATTTGATTCCTTAATTTAAGTGTCCTTAAAGGGTTTAAGATTTACATACATTACACACATATACATTTGACATTCATCTAATATACAAGTATATTTCTATATATGAATACAATATGATTATACTTTATCTAGTTACTTGTCTGCATTCATATATATATATATATATTTATATATATATATATATTATATATATATATATATTTATATATATATATTTATATATATATATTTATATATATACATATATATATATATATATATATATATAGAGACAGACAAGTTGACATTATTGGTTAACAATAAATCTGCAGCTCTTTGTAGAAAATCTGCAATACATATTTCAAAACTTATAATAAATACATATTAACTTTAATTAAAAATACAAATGTCTTGGATTGTTTCTTTGAACGTGCATCCATCAATATCTATACTATGTAAAAACTTATGTGAGATAAGAGAAACCGCTTACTTTGGTAGAACCGAAGCTTTAATACTATTCACACAAATCTGAATAATTTCTGTCTTTAACTGCTGCAGTGCATATTTGAAATCATCATTCATTCCACATTTTAAATGGTCAGCTTAACTTAAAAACAAGAACTCTGCAGAACCGTTTGCTGAGCTTTGACACACCATGTACATCCATTAAACCTTAAATATGTATGGTCAATTTATTGCTATTTGGATCCGTGTGGGATATTGTATTGGGATTAATGTAAGACTCAAAAAATTTTTCGTTTCAAGCTAAATTAAACCACAACAAAATGTTTTTTTACAATATCGCAGAAAGGGGAATAGATTTGTAGGGGGCAACCCGTTCTATTGGTCCGATATGGATATTTATGGAATAATTTTCTAGACTTAAAATAAGATAAATTAAGTTTGGCGGTTTCAAACATATTTTTTTAAAGAAAACTTCGATTCGACATCTATTTCTTTACCATTTCTTGGATTAAAAGGTAATAGACAGATTATTAGTTTTAAATTATATGGTATAGTTTCGTTTTTCTGAAAAGAATTATTATTTTAAGGATCTATCAAATATTGGTGCGGCGAGTTATTGCGAAGGGGTTCTATGTAATTCAACGTTTTGTTTTGACAGAATGGACAGTAGTTGGAGATGTTTTAATCTAAGTAGTACATTTATGTAATTTCAATGTGTAAGTTTAATAAAGGGCCTGTTAATTACTATATTCTGATTAAAATGCTAAAAAGAAATGTTCGGTAATGAAAGGATACTTACAAGTATGCATGGTGTACATGGAAAGCCCAATGTTTGTTGGTGAACGGTATAATAGAAAGCGACCGAGCACGCTTTGGAATACCCAAGTTTGGTATTAACGGTTGGTATAGAAGCGAACAATGCGCCTTCGTAAGTGCGTTTATGACCGAAAAACGGCGCTTTAAATAAGTAAAGCTTGCAAATCGGCGGTCAAATGTTATGTTGGGGTCAATTTTTTCCTTCGGTTGCTTTCAAATTCGGTTTTAAAACATTGCACAGCAAGTAATTAAAAACGTGTAGTGCGGTGTTGGCAAATCCCAACTTAAGCGTTAAAACTTTTTTTAACCGATCACTTTTGAACTCGCTTTAAATACCACACATAACCAAAAGTAAAATTTTGTGTACGCCTATTCAGGAAATTATTACGATTTATTACATATATAAGGGGTACAAGGCAAACTAAGATCAACTTTTTAAAAGGGCAAACTCACGCCCTCATTAAAGAGTAAGAAAATTACAGTTGGGCGTAACCGATTGTAAGAGGTCCTGTACCAGTACAGGTCGCCTAACGAACACATTAAATGTTTCCCGAGCTTATGACCACTTCTCACTGCACGAATAAGTGCCTTATACAACATTTTTTTATGTATGAAAAAAAAAAATGGAGGACGGAAGTATCATAGTTCGTTCAAATTCAAAATTTCAAAATAAACTTTATAAAATTCCGGTCGAAATTACATCTTTCTATGAATGGAAGCTTCACATATACATATGTATATAATATATTTCAATAAACGTGTTCCACCCACCTTAAGAGGTAGCCCCCATACAACCCCCACCTTAAGACCATCCCTTAGTGGTTATTCCTAATATTACGTTTATTCGAAACAATTCATGAAATTTCCCATTTCACGAATACGCAAAATCGCAGCTAAAAGTGGTGGCAGCACATATCAACAAAAGTAACAAAAATTTCCAAAATAAACTTTAAAGAAATATGAAATATTAAATTGTATAATGCAGAGGTATCCAAAACAGGTTCAAAATACCGCATGTTTGTTGTATTGAGTGTTTTTTTTTTCTCTGTTGCTTCCTAAAATCATAACTTTAATCTTTAAATCAAGTGTTCATATATGGTGCAACAAATACGGGATCATAAGGGAGCCAATAATTCCATAAACATATTTGTACGAGTATCTGAATATTTTTTGCTGGTTCATCATATCCCCACTTACTGATCAATGTAAGGTTTTAACTAAGTAATTCTAAATCCTCTATGAGACGTCTCGCAGTGTGATCCATTAAGTGTTGAAGATATAGTTTAGTCCATACCTCAGTAACCATTGAATTTGGTGGCACATATTCCTGTTTAGTAACTTCAACTTTTTTGTACCCGGAATGAACATTCACTTCATGATGAAAAGGTTATATGGAAACATATATGTATATGTTTATCAATCGCTATTTAAGAACAAAAAATACTTATTATTAATGCAAACAGAATAGCGCCATTTTATTCTCTCTAAATCACTGTAGCGCGCAAAGATTTAACAGTAATTGATTGGATGTGTGTGAAGAGTTTTAAATCTTCGGTTTTACCGAAGATAAAGTTTTCTCTAGCTTATACATGAAATAATCAATGCTTTTCCGGCAGGATTGTGTGCTGCATTCAACATGATTAAAACTCCACTCGCTCTACTGACATTCTGTGAGTAGCCTAACGATTCTGTGAAAACCCATTTCACTTTTCATTTTTATTGGATTACAGTGTGAGACATTGA
Source organism: Leucophenga maculata (assembly GCA_035044805.1). NCBI lineage: Eukaryota > Metazoa > Arthropoda > Insecta > Diptera > Drosophilidae > Leucophenga > Leucophenga maculata. The sequence continues at coordinate 708,918 of JAWNNP010000931.1, forward strand.
AGTGTGTATTCACTTTTAACTTTTGTGTTTTGCAGTTTCAACCAATTCGTAGATCATCTGTTCCCGCTTCGTTATTAATATTTTTCAATTTCACATTGTTTCCGGAGATTTCTGTATAACAAAAACAGCGATTTTCTTGTTGTACTTACTCGAGCTGCTTAATCCACACACAGGTTGTACATTTATTTATAATATAAAATGTCAATTTTATTTTTTCTTGCTTGTTTTGAAGAAAGAAAGAAAAAGACAGAGAATTCTAGAATTAAGAAGAAATAAACAATTGGGAATAAATTTAAGTCAAGTTGAAATTTTGTGTCTACCCCTTTAAATAATACCAAATATTGTTTTACATAACCAAAAATTTACAATGCCTTGTTACTTATATTTTGCCTGCAACGAAAATAATTTGCCGCCAAACAGTTAGTAGAGTTGCCAGAAATTTGAATGGCTTTGTTTAAAAAAAAACCATTCACATTTTAATTACGTAAAAGAAGCTTGTACTTTAAATTATTTTTTTCTTAAGTTTGTAGTAATTTTTATTATCTTTTTTAATATATAAAATAAATTTTACTATTTTTTGTGCTACTGCATGTTCATCATTCTTCATGTTAGAACGGCAGCCATTTCACATATATTGTCTATCGGTCAGAACATATCATCTATCGGTCAGAACATATCGTCTATCGGACAGGAACATATGATTGCATGTATGAAAATGTGGTTTGGCCAACCAAATTTAACCCAAGCAAATATGACACAATTATATTATGTTATAAAAATTGTGTTCTGGCTCAATGAAAATGTTACAAAAAAACAAAACAATTATAAAACATTACAGAATAAAATTAAGTTGATTACAAGTATCAGTTGGCCGTTTATTTACTCAAAATTGGTATTTATTTTTCAATCCACTTGTCCAACGGAATGCGGACACGGGAGCGGGCTACTTTTACTTTTGAAAAGTACAATGGATAATTTTTGCGAAAGTGAAAACGAGAGCAGCCTGTTTGACCTTAATTCATGAGCAACTTTGAAGGAATTAGTTTGGTCTTAGCTTACTTTATACTTTTTTCACTGGATTCGTAGGTGATTTTCGGGTCGTAAACATAGATCCAAGTCTCAAACCTGGTAGTCATTGTTTTAAACACATTGATGCGCGGTTTTTTTTCGATGAATTAAGTGTTAGTGGAACTCACCGACATTAGATTTTTCTCAGGCAGACAATATGGATAATGGACTGATCTAAATGAAATGCTGTTCAGTTTGTATTATAGGAACCTCTTTCTAATATACATCATGTTTTTCTATAATTTCAGCATTCACCACATCATCTGCGCAAAGTTTTGACAGCTGTAATCGTTTATTATTATCATCTGCGAATCGAATAATTGAACAAAATGTTTTTGAGCACCAATAGTGCCTTACAGCAATGTAATAATCAGAGAAGTATTGACTTAATATGATTGGCGAACCATAAAGTGGCTAAAAATTCTTGAAATGATTTGATAGAACAGTGAGCGGCAATTATGATAAATACATGGATTATGAAACAAATGAACATAGATCGGTGTTGTCACCATCTGCGATAGATAAAGCGAAGTGAAGCATGACAGTGATATGCTTGCTTGTGTCGTTCGATGTGTGGGTCGTAAAACTGCAGTTCACAGCGATAGCAGATAAACTAGAAATAATATCTAGATATAATATTTCAATACAATATACAATACAGTCCACTTAGTCGAAAGAGCATAATCTGTGCAGCCATAAAACACTGAGCTGCTGATAGATATATGTTTAAAACAAACATAAACTGCTATCTGTTGATGAAGCAAAGTACCCCAGCGGACACACATTGTTATATGCTGATAAGGACATCGCGGCGCAGCTATAGATTAAGACAAACGCTATATTTAACATAGAATAAAAATTGTATATAAGTATTAAGTAATGAAATAATAAAACAGTATCTTACAGCTACTCAAACCATGCGTGTAATATAACAACCTGTGTACAGATTGTCTTTATACCATCAATACAGACGATTCCATTAACATAGTTGCTTTAAATACATCCGAATAGGCACAGCTGTAATAATCTAGACTTTACCACTCAAAGCACGATTCTAGCCCCTGTTCATATTGAATTCTTTTGCTTGTGTTTCTTATCTTCATATTTAAAAGCAATAAAAATTAATTATTAAATGCATTCAATGCCAGCACAACAGCAACTTGATTTGTATTGAACTGCGCGGGGTAATTTAGCGGAAAATAACAGTTGTACGTATTTCTACGAATGAAAGATGAATTGATCTCAATTGTGAAATCGGCCACGTGCTTTATTGAAAAAAAAGTTCCAGTTTATATATAATATAACTTTATTGGCCTAACATTTTTTATGTGATTAATGCAAACTGCATAAAACATCTAAAAATACATCATATACAGACATTCGAATTTAATGGGTTTATATATATATTTATAATGGGATCAGAGAGGGTGTACATATACACTTATGTACGGACATAATAGGAATTCGAAGGAGTTTTTAATTTAGACAACACACGCACGCACAAGGCCGATGCAAGTCGCAGGCAACAATACTTAACCAAAAATGGAACTTGTACTTATTTCAAGTTCATAATATTCATAGTCTTTGTAGCTTCCAACGATTTTAAGTGTTGACATTTAACTGTCTTAAGTACTTCATATAAGTATTGCAAATGTACATACAGACACTGATTTGGAGTATCGTAAGAAAGGAACAATAAGGGTATTCCTTTAAACTTGAAAACCTTAAAATTTGCTAGCGCTGCCTATTCATTTACTGCCGCCCATTTCCTTTATGAAATTTTTTTTTTAAGATTTTCTAAACAGAACTCTCGCACATCAACAAGTAATGTGTACCCATAGGGTACAAAGAGCAAATGTATATAACCGCCTAAATGAAAAGTGGAAGAATATATTTTGGATCAATATCAAAAAATCGAGTCGATATGAAAATACCCGACTGTATGGCTATCTGTACGAAAAACTAGAACTACAAGAGATAGAGCATTCAAATTTCGCTAATACCAGTTTACCTTAATACCAGTTTTAAGTTGTATGAGTTTTCTTTGTTTGGTATATCGTACGTTAATCCTAATGTGCTATATATGCACATTAGGATTACATAGGTGCGAATCGGATCACTATAAGTTGGTGTATATTACGTCCATTCTACTAATGTAAGCCTACATATGTTCACATGTAATGGAGCCAACGATACCAATCTATGGTTCAAATAAAGAACTTTGGACAAGGCATAGTGCGCGTTTAGGTCGAGCATAATCGACAACAGCATTTTTTGTTTCTTTTGCTGAAAGGCAACACTGCACAATCCGCGTATTTTCTAGAGCATATTTACTCCAAAGATTTGATGGAAAAATTTACGATTAACGTAATTTGACGCGGTTTTCAAGGTTGTTTCGAGTTTAAAGGAATACTATAAACGTGTATTTAAATCTAATGGGACTATGTATAGGTTGTATGCTATAACGCTTTCAGATTTAAACGATTTATATACGCTTTCCACCTTTAATAATCACTACTTCGATGTGTAGGTACTCATATAGAGCGCTTCTTGCTGCTGCTGGTAAGCCCTTGCTGTTGCAGTTGATGGTTTATTGTTCGCATTGGAGGAAGAGCTCACGCCACTGCTACTGCCCACTGCGTTCGTCGTATGTTAGAAAAGACGTTTTTCATAGGAAAAAAGACCGTGCACATTGCCTTCAAGCTGTGCGGAATGTGTGCGTTTCATAAAACGCAACTGACCATTGTAGATCATTCGTCTGTAAAGTAAATGAAACAGATTAAATTTATATCACACTATATGTACACAAATACAATGTATCAAATCAGTGGGAACACTCACCTTAACTGACTCACTGAGCTAGCGCCAATGTCTTGGCAACTGTGCTGAAGTCCACACTCTAAATACGGTAAATAACGCAATACTGAACCCTTATCGACAATGCTGCCGCTAACGCCCTGCGCCACCTTCATTTTGTCCATTTCATTGTGGTAGTAACGGGACATAGCCGCGCCTTTGGCATCGCGACGTTCCATTGCCTCCAGAGAACCCATGCCGCGGTATTTCTTGAGGCGCACACCATCGGAAAAGAAATACTCACCCGGCGCCTCCGATGTACCAGCGAGCAGTGAACCCATCATGACAGCGCTAGCGCCAAGTGCAATCGCTTTAACTATATGTCCAATCGATTGAATACCACCGTCGGCAATTACGGGCACACCAAACTGCTTGGCATACGTAGAGACCTGATAGACTGCGGTAGCCTGTGGACAGCCACAGGCCATTACCTCTTGTGTAATGCAAATAGAACCGGAGCCCATGCCAACACGCAGACCATCAACGCCAGCGTCGATCAGATTTTTGGCTTGAGCGCGTGTCACCACTGTGCAGAGTATAATAAAGGTAAGTAATTAAAAACCAAACTTGTTTCATGCTTTTTAAGGGCCAGTTTCATAGTACCGCGATAAGTACGAATTGTGCTAAGCTCGTGTTAGCTGTCATATATAGCGAAGAGAATTAATTAAAATAAATAAAAACTTGATAGTTGCGGCGGATATAAAGAAACTTAAACATATGTCGAAAGTATGAATCTGGCCGTAAGCGTTACTAGAACTTTGAAAATGATATCAGTTTATCAGAAATTTTGTAAAGCATTAAAGGGCTCATTTACTGCAAGAATGTCAAAGCTAAATAAGCGATATGCCCCGGATAATTCTTGGAGTAGCTCCCCTAAACTTTTGTATTTATGTATCACTTTTTATTACACATAATATCAAATGTAAATTCTATATGGACTTATGGATGGACGCTTTACAAACCCACCACCCACGCTCAGGTTTTAAGGTTTTAAAAAACATTTTTTTTTTATATCTGCTAGGTATGTATAGATTTTGAAACTTCATGTGAAGGGTATTAAGGCTTCGGTTTTACCGAAGTTAACGTTTTTTGTTTTCGACTTACCATTTCCGCCAATCACCTGCAAATCGGGATAGGTTTGCTTTATGTACTTGATACACTCGACTTGATAAATAGAATTGCCTTGCGATGAGTCTAGTATAATGACATCAACGCCATTAGCAACAAGCAGTTTTAGACGTTCCTTATCTTCAGGTCTTGTACCAATCGCAGCGCCCACCAACAACTGTTTGTTGCTATCCTTTGAAGCGTTGGGATATGAACGCGCCTTTTTCAAATCTGTTCGTGCAATCATTGCAACAAGTTCGTTCTTCTCATTCACAATTGGTAGTTTGCCCTTCTTACTTTTTTCCAATATAGCATTGGCAGTGGGCAGTGTAATACCATTAGGTGCTGTTACCAAATCTGTTGTCATAATTGTGCCTAACTTGATTTCCGGTTGATTTTCACGAAAATCAATATCTCGCGATGTAACCATGCCGAGCAAACGTCCACCAAGCTTCCCGTTTTCCGTTATGGGATAACCAGTAAAGCCATTTTTACGACGAGCCTCGAGCACATCACCAACGGTGTTTTCCGGCGACATAACCGACGGATCGCGCATAAAGCCATGTTTGTACTTTTTAACCTTGTGCACCTCCAAAGCTTGGTACTCCGGCGTGCAGTTGTGGTGTATTATGCCAATGCCACCACAAAGCTGCGCATTGGATGCATGTGAAAATCATATATAGAGGCGCATAAGTATTAAATTACAACCACAACTAGGTACAGCATTGGAACAGAAAGCCACAGCAGAAGCGGCTTACGTTCTCCTTCAGCCATATCATATTAAGAAATACAATCGTTTTATAAACTCTCAATTTTAAAATACTTACAGCCATGGCAATTGCCATCTCTGACTCGGTAACCGTATCCATGGGCGATGAGACCAAGGGTGCACGCAATGTAATCTGCTTGGTCAACGGCGAACTAAGATCAACATCCTCTGCGGTAAAGTCAATGAAACCGGGTAATATGAGAAAATCACTACACACAAATAGAAGAGAATTTTTTTTGTTTATATTTTGTATTTTTGATAAATAAAACGAGAAATAATGATTCGGTCGTGAGTTCACGAATTCGAAATACCCTGAAATCTTTCTTATTTAGACTTAAGCAGACTCTACACTATCTAATACAATCTTAAATTTTTTTTTATTATAAAACAAAATATTAAAAAGAAAAATACAAAAAATATTTTTTTTTAATTTCGTCTAAATTGATATGAAATCTTTGCATATAAAGGACAAAAAGCTGTGGATGAGCGTGGCATCCACACCATTTTGTAACTTTAGCTGAGTTAAAATAATAGCTAAGTTCTCAAACTAGAACTCTTAAACACTTATAGTTTCTAAGATTAAGTCATTCACATATACGAAACGGTGGACGGACGAATATAGCTTTATCCACTATACTTTACTTGTAGATGTTGATCAAGTATATATATACTTTGTAGGGTCTGCCATGCGTTCTTCTGTTTGCTAAATACATTTGCAAATAGTTAATGTATCCTTGGTACAAAAAAAATAAATTTTATACCCTGCTGACATCAAATTTTTTGTTAGGCCTTGATTTTCGTTAATTTTGCTTTCTACAAATTATGTTACCATGAAAATTTAATTTGGTCTGTGATATTTTTATGTGTCCCATATTCTTCCTTCGCTATTTTACATGCATTTTGAGATTTAAACAAGCTCAATATACTCGGCTACAAACATTGTTTTGTAGGGGTATATAATAATTTTGCGTCTAAAAGACTTAATCAAATGAGAAAGATAGCCGCAATCAATTGAGCTCATCTACAAATACTACAAATTTGTAGTACATATTTTATATTGGTTTGATCTGTATCTTTGCGTGTTATTTTATTAGGATTGGTCTAATATAGCTTAAGTAAAAAAAAGTTTATCACTTAAAATGAAAAATGGGAGTCGGGGCGAGGTAGGGTTTAACAATCAATGCAAGTTCTCCCCTCTATTTTGTATACATACTTCATCTATTTGGGCCTTAGAGTCTAGAAATTCAAAATTTGGGGGCTCATAATCAAAACATTTGTTTATATACCCCTTTGATTCGTAAAATGTCATCATATTTATGATCTAAACAATAGCCTACTGTATATCAGTCGAATATGTTTTTAGTTACTTACTTGTAAGTTAAGCCCTCACTATTAGAGAAAAGCTGGGCACACGATAGCCCATCCTGCAGGCTTTCATCTACGCCACCGTTTTGTAATGCAATTTTCGTAGCAGCCACTGGATCCATGTTTTCGCCGCTATAGCCATTGGTGCTGCCGTTCGACAGTGTCGACATTTTTTGATGCTACTATGGGTTGCTGATTATACTTGGCTTTCACTCACTCGCTTACTTTCTGTACGTATATGTTTTTCGTAGCAGATGCTACACAATACAAATTCAATAGAATGCAAATATGTAAAATGTATAATTTTGGCACAAATTAAAAACTGCGACAGCGGAGAGAACAGCGCTGTTTTGTTGTTTATTGTTGTTGTTCGACTGAATATTTACGTCTCGTCGTGTGGCGTAATTAAATAAATAGATTCTCTTCACAGCAGCTGGTAAGGCGAGCACACTTCTGGCAAGTACACTAACTGGCTCTTTTTCAATGAAGGCAACTACAACGATAGGTGTAAGTAGCGGTGGTGCAGCTTTTGAAGCGGCTGCAGTCCGTGTGATTAAAATCAAATATGTATATATGTGTGTATTTGACCACGTTTCGCAAATATTTCAAAAGAATGTAAAATCTTTATTTGTTTCCTGTAATTAAGAAGACATAACAAAAGAAAACTTTGTTGAATGTTGCATTTCATTAAGCTACATATGTATATTGAACACCATACAGCTGCAACGTAAATTAATTTTCTCTTTGATTAAAACCACATGGTTTTAATTATTTACCGTCTCTCCGAACCAATGGTTGACTCAACTCAGAATCTGAGAATGAACTGAATGAAGCGAAAAGAATATGAAACATCGGCAATGTGTCGACTATATATCGGTAGAGGAAGTTTATCGATATCAATTGAACGGCAGAATATATCGGCATAAGTCGATATATCGCCATCATACGTTAATGCATTTCTTCCATCTCTTGTTGTGGTCAACTGTCATTTCTAAAACTGTATTTGTACATTTTTATGTGAACAATGTGGAAAGGCAAGATGAGTTGGAAAAACTGCGTTTACACGATCTTTCCGATGTTGCCTGGCAAGATGAATTAGAACGCCTTTTGATTGTCGTCACGTCTCATCTGATTGGCATATGAAAGGCATACAGTTTTTTTTTTTTTTGGTAATTTTTAGTGCATTATTACGAAGAAACTGATGAAGTCTTCCGTTAAATTTGAAAAATATCACTTTAGAAACTTATCACTTTAGAAACTTTCCAAACCAGTGGAAAGTAACCGGGGATGAGGCAAGCATTTATAATTAACGTGATAGAACGAATTCCTTTGCGTGGGAGTGTTTTGAGGCATCTATTATCAATGTTTTCTAAGCCGCTGCTTTCAAACGCTTGAAGCATACAACCAAACCAAAAGAAATTGGTTACGCTTATATTCCGTAGCCCATAACGGTGATTTGGGTATTGATGCGCGCAAATGTTTTTTTCGGAATGAAAGCGGATTCTGCTAAATAATCTTATGCTTACTAACTCAAAAAAAAGAAATTTTGTTTATTTTTATTGGGACACTAATACAATTCCTAAAATTTGTACACTAATGACTTCAACAACTGATGTTTGCGGGAAGGGTAGTAAAAAGTGACGTATGTTCTTTTTAATTAAAACAGTTACACCTCCTTCTCTCATCTCAGATCGATCGCAACTATAAGAAATATATATAAGATGTTTTATAGAAATTGTTGAGTTTAGGCAAGTTTTTGATATTAGGTATATGTCATCGTCTTCATCGACTAAAAACCTAAAGAGTTCTTCTTTTTCATTTCTAATACCTCTGGTATTCGAGGTAATTATACTAATTTTATCTAGCATTATGTTAATAATTTGCAAGCAAGGGAAGTAATGGCTTCAAGGCCCTCTACCGAAGGCACAAAAGTCTCTTGGTTTTGTGCAAATGTACATAATTGAATTTGAACGACCTATGCGTATTATGCTTCCGTCCTCCATACTTTTCGTCATTACCATTTTTGTTATTAATTTCCTACCTTTTTGTTTTAAACTGCTTGGTGCATAAGCTAGGGAAACATTTAAAGAGTTTGTTAGGTAAGGATTTGGAGCTTTAATAGGTTTGGAAATTGTTGCTCTAATGTTGCTGTCAATAATTTCAAGATTACTAGCGCCAGCTGCAAACGATCAAGCCCAAACCACCGCGTTTTCTTGTTGCTTTCAAATTTTCCTTCTTTAGCTCAGTATTTGGTTTTCGCCTGCCATATGTCATCACGTCTGACCCAAATATACTAAATTTTGATTCGTCAGCAAAAATAACACTGTTCCAGAAGTCTAGAGATTTGGTGATACGGTTCTTGGCGAATAACAATCGGTTTGCTCGACTCTTTTTGTTTATAAATGACTTTTCAAAGTATAAAAATCAATAAAAAAAAACAACAAAATTAAGATCGTGTGTACAAGATTACGAATTATTGAATTAGGAAATTATCTATTGCTCTTAAGCTCCACTTCGTGGTTAAAGACGGTTCTGTGCAAATATCAACAGCAGGCGCAAAGCATTTTAAACAGACAGGCAAAGCTCATTCTCATTTATGTTCCACGCCAAGCAAGCTCATAATCCACCAATGCTATCAAATGCAGTGGCTTGTCCCAAGCTTTTTAGCCAAGATGTCTCTCCGTCCAAAAGAACCTGGATCTCACCGTCAAAAATTTGGCGTAGCCGAAGATACTCGAATTACTAAGTTATTGAATGCCCACTTCGTGTATTCTTTCATTTTGAGGGAAGTGAACGAGTCTGTAATTGTATTTGCGTATACCAATACATATGTGTATGCCTACTACGCAATGCATTATTGTTTCTTTTTCGTCTTTGTATACGAATTTCCTATCCACAGAAGATTCGAAAATATTCGAAAGCAACCTAAGTCTAATTCCCACTCATTCAATTCGTTTTTCTTCGTTTAAATGGTGTGCGACCGAGCCTTACGTGAGCGTACACACTCACTCAAACTTTTTTGGCTTCGCATTCAAATGAAAATGGCTTTATTGTTTTTCAAAATATTCTCCATGAAAATGTATGCATTTTGCATTCGCTCAAACCAAATTTTCGAAGCACTTTTAACACTCCGAATCAGAAAAAAGTTCACCACGCAGTTTATTTCTTATGTTTAGGGATAAAAAGAAATTATTGGGTGATACATCAGTGCTGTACGGCCGATGAGCCATCAATTCAAGATTTTGAGTACTTAAAAACTTTCTTATTTTAGCCGATGTGTGAGAGAGCTTGCATTGCCATGGTTGAGGGAGACTTCAGGAAAACAAATGGTCGTGAAAAAAGTTGTGAAAAATAGTTCAACGAAAACCTTCCCTTGAAATTTCCATTTTTTGGACCAATTTATTTTTTCAACTCACTGTAAACAACACAAATAGCGCCTGAACATATAAACGTTGTGAGCACGTTCATGCAAAAAATGTCAAACTTTATTTAAGTATTGTCAGATTTAACCAATTGGCATTAGTGTTGCCACTTTCCGAAATGTAAATAGTGCCCCTCGTATTAGGAGGGGACATCAATAATTGGCACCGAGATTGCAGCTGCTATAGATCCAATTGTTGGGACACGATCTTGCAACAAAAAATGGAATCTTATAATATTATTATGATTTTTCCTGCCGACCACATTTATGTTCCGCCAAACAGTAGAGCACAAGGTTCTACGTTGGCTTTTTTTCTGATTAATTGTTCACAACTTTTGCCTCATGACAGAGCTATTTAAGTTCTGACCACCTTCCAGTCCTCGTCTCTCTCTTTAATGGACCAGTCACCATGGATAACATCGTGATTTATCTCAAAAAAGCGAACTGGGTGCGCTTTTCTAGATACAAGATTAACGGATTTATAATGGATTTCAATAACGTCATAACAGAAGCAAAATTAACAAGCATATTCAAAAATAGGATTCGTTTTATCCCGAAACCTCTGCCCAATATTCTTTAATTTATGCAACGCAGAAATAGTTTCCGTGGGAGTTGGCATCGTTACAGAAATCGAGAATGTTTAGCATTAACTGAAATGAAAACTTATGTCTTAAAACGTTGCCAAAGAAAGGAGTCTGTAACCATAGAAGCGAGAACTCGCTCACGAATGTCCCAAGGCTCACGTGTGAGCCAAATGCTTTAACATTTTCTTCATTTGGCTCACTCTGTGAGCTAACAGTGAGCTAACAGCACGCAAATTGCTCACGGTTATGACGTTTGTTAATGACAATTAAGTGCGTCTAGCGCTACACACATTTTTATGAGGAAGGCAAGGACTTTGTGTGTGTATGACTGCAATAAATGATAGTTCTTCTCTCTTTTGTTTTGTTTCTTCATTTGCACAGTGCAGCAGGTACAAATTTTATAATTGAAAGTTATGAATGAAAAAAAAAAAATGAATCCATGAAACATACGCTGTTGACGTCATCCTTTTTATCACATAATGACATAAATGTAAAGATCCTCTTAAGCGATCAAAAAACAAACCGAGTTCCTTCAATTGCTTGAAATTGACCTGTCTTCCTGCCATCTGTATGGTACGCAGGTGGTATTTATTATAGTTTCAAACCAATCGGTAGGGTAAATATTTATGGTATAGTAATAAAATAATAATAAATGTTTCATGGATTCATTTTTTTTTCATTCATAACTTTCAATTATAAAATTTGTACCTGCTGCACTGTGCAAATGAAGAAACAAAACAAAAGAGAGAAGAACTATCATTTATTGCAGTCATACACACACAAAGTCCTTGACTTCCTCATAAAAATGTGTGTAACGCTAGACGCACTTAATTGTCATTAACAAACGACATAACCGTGAGCAATTTGCGTGCTGTTAGCTCACTGTTAGCTCACAGAGTGAGCCAAATGAAGAAAATGTTAAAGCATTTGGCTCACACGTGAGCCTTGGGACATTCATGAGCGAGTTTTCGCTTCTCTGTCTGTAACATACACAGTACATTAAATTATATACCAAAACCTCGCATGCGTGTAACCCAAAAAAAAGGAGAATGGAAGTAGCATTTGAAATACGGGGCACGCAAGACGGTACGGCTCTAGCTCGTCGGCAACCGGGGTGGGTTAAAGATCCGTATTTCAAATTTGAGTTTTAAGCAGCGTATTTACATTCAATATATTATTAATTTTTCTCAAAATAATAAAAATTGCGTGCGATAACAAAAAAAAAAAAGACACGAGGATCAAAGAAATAAATGCAACAAAAAAAAAAAATCATGCTCGCTGATGTTTATGCGGCATATTAAAAGAGGCCCACCCTACCATGGTCACAATATCCGACAATAAAAATTATATGTGACCCCATATGTATTTTCAATCTCTAAATTTATCCATCACACTAGAACCGGGCAATAACAAAGACAATTAATGCATATTAAAAAGTCAGAAACTTAATTTGAAAAATAAAACTAACTTTAATTACTCTCATTTGAAAAAACATAAAAAAACAATTTAAATAAATAAATTCATAATAAAAAAAAAAAAATTAATGATAAAAAAAAGGAAGGAAAATAAACTTTAATCTAATCTCTAATTTAACCTAAAGTGCATTGGTCAAAGAATCTTAATAATTTGTGAATTTTTGCAGTAAATTAATTCAAAAATAAATGTTAAATAAAAAAAAAAAAAAATTGAGCAAAATATAAATGATAATTAATTAAATCAATATAATATTTAAAGAAAAAATTATGCTGCGTGGTTTCCTAAAATTTGTTATTATTAATTAAAATAAAATTCCGCGATCGACATTGAAAAACAATTTTTAAAGAAATTAACGTCGCGTAAAAAAAAAGTAAGGATATTATATGCCGCTCCCATTCCGAGAAGGGTATTAAGCAAAAAAAACTCGTAAGAGCAAAATATTAATAAGCGTGTAAAACGCTTACGCGAAAACTAGAAGGACAAAAAAAAACTGTAAGATGAACAGTAACTAGTTGCGCGGACAAACGAAATAAAGAGTAATATGAAAAAAAGTAATAGCTCTCACTTACCTGTTATCCCAGCGTTGAGTGATCGATCTCTCATGCTGAAAAAGTGGATGAAAGTTTCAGCGAGGGGAAACGGGATTATACGCGCCAATTTTACCGCAACCAACGCTTGCACAAATTATTTAATAAAAAAAACAACAATAAGAAAGATAATATGCTGACTCCCTCACACTTACGTTACACATTATATTTCATATTATATTGATTTATGTTTTCATTTTAATTATTTTTGGAAATTTTAATTTTGGCACATATTTTTTTATGCAAATACAATTTGACCCCTATTATCTTTTTTTTCTTTAATATAGCTTTAGCTGATCAAATTAGTATTTATATTTCTTTACTGAATTTACTGCTGCAAAAAAAACCCAAATTATGCCGACTCGCGCACTGTACAATAGTTTATAGTAATAAAATAAAATAAAATTATGTATTTACGCAAAGAAAAACTTAAAATGCACATTATTAGCAAAAAAACTTTTAATTGAATTTTCCACTGTTTTTTTCCAAATTTAAAATTGGCACACTGTGCTAAGACAGAAAAAAAAGAAAATTGAAGCGGCACATTAGGCAGGATTCTTTTTGAACTTTAGAAGGTTAAAAAAAAACCTAATTTCGTTGCAGATTTTTCATATTATTTTCAAGACTGATTATTAATCAATTTTTATACTATTATGGCAATTTTTTTGTGGGTAACACTTCATTTTTTCCACTAAATATATTCTCGACGTATGTCGTTGGCAAGCGTCGGCGACGATGAACGGTTTTACGTTGATTGGCCTGCGCTCAGCCGAAGACTAAATGAAGGGTAGCGATCGTGATTAATTTTCAGCTTGGCGATTTATTATCCGAGATAAGCCGCCTAATCTGCAGTTGCGAGATAATCAGAAAGAGAAAAAAAAAAGAAACAATATTCTATGCAAAAAAACGAAAACATATTGTAATGTGCAATAATTACCCAATTTTGGACTAGGCGCTGGTTTGCTTTTGCGAAGAACAAAATAATGCGCGTACTTAATGCAATTGTCTTACTCCTTTTTTCCAATAGGACTATTAACGCAGTTTTTTTTTTAAATTTATTTTTTTAATTTTACTTTTTTAATCTTTATGAAAATTAAAATAATACAAGAGGCAATTGGTATCGTATGTATGCCTAATATGCAAGCGTGTGTACTGGTGAACGGACACAATTGAAAAGGAACGAATCTGCATACGTTTGTTCAATTGTCACCTCGGAGTTGCTATCTATACCGGAAATGAACCTTGTTGACATATGTCAAAACTATGCCTTTGCCAAAAATTCACAATAAACAAATTTCCCTACTGTTGTATGAGCATTGAAATTGACGGTTTGTAACCTCATACTCTAAATAAAAAAAAGTAATAAAAAATGAATAACACATAGGTTTTTTTTTTAAACCAAGGCGACAGGGGCCATTACAATTTCCCCCCTGCCAAGATCATAATTTGGGGGCGGGACGTCCACAAAATATGATTCGCCTGGAGCCAATTTAATGCCATGAACTTCATTGTTTCATATCTTTAGCATGGAACTTCCCAATAAATTTACCTTGTAAGTCTTCAAGTTCGTAATAACTATTCCCTAGTTTTTGTCGGACCCGTGCCTTTAAAAATGTTGGGGCTAACTTTGCATTAAAACCTTTCACAAAATTACTTTGAGCAAAATTACGACGATAAACTTCTTGACCTACATTGAAAGATACATTGGAGCTGCGCATGTTGTAAGTTTTTTCATTACGTATTTGCTGATTTTGCATGTTTGTAATCGCTTTATTCCGCATTATACATAGAGAATCATCCCTATTAAGTTGAATAGTCCTATCTTCAAGGACATCTAATTGTCGTAACAAGGAATAAGTTGACCCATTTAATATCATTTGCTGTCCAAACATTAAGTAATACGGAGCAGTACCAACAGCTGAATGATTACTCGATCTTAATGCACAGGATATACTGCTAAGTTGCTCGTCCCAGTTGGATTGATCAACACACACATATGACTTAATACCAGCAATGACAGAACGATTAACTCTTTCGGCGGCATTAGCCTGTGGAGAATGAAGTGCCGTAAAAACATGACGAATTCCATATTTTTGCATTAATGCAGCAAAAACTTGCGATTTAAATTGGACGCCATTATCGGACACAATTGTTTCTGGTATTCCAAAACAGTGGAAAAGCTCCTCCAAATAATAAATGACCACATCTGCTGTAAATTTCTTGACGCCCTTTAAAAACGGGAATTTCGTAAAATGATCAAGGACCACAAATATCCCTATGTTTCCCGATGTTGAACGAGGATAAGGTCCCAAAAAGTCAATAAAAAGTTTCTGGAATACTCTACACGTTCCGCCAGTTTTGCCCATTGGTGGACGTAAAGTTTTATTTGGATGCTTTGTGCTTTTGCAAATTTCACATGAGTTTATATATGCTCGCACATCACTCACCAAATTTGGCCAAAAATATAATCGTCGTATTTTTTCTACAGTTTTGTTAATTCCGCAATGAGCTGACAGTGGGTCGTCATGAGCGGACTTAAGAATATCAGGAATTAACTCCTTTGGCAACCAAAGCTTCCATATCGAATGGTCATACAACCGATCGCCGGTAGGATGCTCAGTGCGTCGGAACAAATAATCATCAATTATTTTAAGATCAGGCATATGAGATAAATTGTGTTTTACTTTTGCAATTCGATCGACATAATCAGAAGTTTGGAAATATTTTGCATTAGTTTGAAGAAAGCTTTGTGTGTCTGATTCAAGAGCAGATAAATCATCGGTATGTGTCCGTGATAGCGTATCTGGAACTACATTTTTCGAAGCTTTCCTATGCTCAATTTGAAAACAAAATCCTTGCAGCTTCAGAGACCATCTAGCTAATCTCGAGCTGAGATCACTCTGTGACATTAGCCATTTGAGTGACGCATGGTCGGTAATGACAGTAAATTTGTGACCCTCTATGTACGCACGAAATTTCTTAATAGCCAGTATCGCCGCTAAGCACTCTTTCTCGGTTACAGAGTAGTTACGCTGAGCTTTATTCAACTTTTTTGACATGAACGAAATTGGAATTTCGTCACCAGTTCGATTAACTTGAACTAAGACCCCTCCTACACCCGTATGACTAGCGTCACAATGAACGAAAAAAGGCTTACTAAAATCGGGACTATGAAGAACAGGGGCTGTGCACATATGTTGCTTGAGCAACTCAAAAGATCTCTCTGCCTCGACTGTCCAAGTAAATTTCTTTTTTCCCTTCAAAACATCAGTAAGCGGGGAAGCTACTGAGGCATAATTGCGTATAAATTTGTTATACCAACCCGTCATACCAAGGAACCTTCTCAACTGCTTATGCGATCGGGGGGTTGGAAAGTCGGTAATAGCTGATATCTTATCGGGATCCGTACAAATTGTACCGTTGCCAACTAAATGCCCAAGATATTTTACTTCTTTGAGACAGAACTTACTCTTCTCTACATTTATCGTAAGTCCAGCATGCTTGATACACTCAGCCACTTCTGACAAAACTTCCATGTGCCGATGGAACGAGTCAGATACAATCAACAAGTCGTCTAAATAAACGAATACTTCGTTCCTTAAGTGTGGGCGCACAACCTTGTCCATCAACCTTGACATTGTCTGCGGCGCGTTGCATAACCCAAAAGGCATGACGCGGTATTGATAGAGCGGGCGGCCAGGTACTGAAAATGCGGTCTTATCCCTAGAAGCGGGGTCAAGGGGGATCTGCCAGAAGGCGTCCTTCAGATCTAAACTTGAAATGAATTCAGCTCTAGGAAGCCTACTTATAATTCCGTCTATATGTGGAAGTGGATATGCGTCCTTTACAGTGACTTCGTTCACTTTCCTACTATCGAGACATAACCGAACTTTGCCTGGCTTTCTTACCAGAACTACAGGAGAAGACCAAGAACTTTCGGACTCTTCAATGACTCCTAAGGCGAGCATCCGATCTACCTCTTCATAAATTAGCTTTTCTATAGCCGGAGACACTGGGTAGTGGCGCTGCTTTATTGCCTTAGCTGAATTGACGTCTATAACATGCGACAATAATGACGTTCGCCCCAAACCTTGCTTGGCGAATGAAGGAAATTTTTCAACCATTTTGCGTAATTCTTTGTGTTGAATGTCTGTTAGTGATCTTAACTGAACATCGTCTAAAGACGACAACTCAAGATTGGGTTTCATAAAATGAGCTGGTAAAAGATCATATAGGAGCCAAAAATCTATCCCCAAGTATAAGTTTTGGGATAAAGACGGAATAATGAATATTGTCATCTGTTTCGTTATATTTCGAAAAGTAACATCTGTTACAATTTTGCCAATTATCTGCTGACAATTTCCATCAGCTGTGCGTACCGCAGACTTAATTGGCTTAAACAATATATTTGCAACTATTATTTCTTGAGCGAAATTTCCGCCAATGCAAGAAATAGAAGCCCCAGTATCCATCAATCCATTTATGGTGCGATCCAAAACTTTGACCTCTGCGAATGGACGCTGATCATTTGACTTAGTTAAGATGGACGACAGAATTCTTTCTTTTTCTGATTCAACCATATTAATAAAGGTACGTCGTCGAACTTTTGATCGTATATAGCCGCGAGGTAGAAAAGTTGGTCTTTCAATATCAGTTGACAATAATTTGTTATCAAAATTCTTTGAATTTCGTAGGGAGTGATCTATGAAATCAGACGTATCTGTCGAAATTTCACATGTTGATTTGGCCGGGAGAATGTCTACATCCGAGGCTATCTCGGAAGAGTCATTTAATCGGTCATTGTGCCCTTCGACCGAAATTGTTTGCGTGCACCTAGTGGTTGTGCACGCCCAGGCAGGTTTTTTGGACCATTGCAAGACTTGCAGTCGGGTTTGTATGTATTTGGAGCCCCGCATCCATAGCAAAATATCTGTCTTTCAGATAGGCATTCTTGGTAGCGGTGACCTGACACACCACAATTCCAGCAGGTTAGAGAAATAGCATTTATATCCTCAACCTCAGCATCGATTTCTTCAACTACTTCAGATACACTCTTTCTAATCAAAACTGGCTTAGAAGGTACTGTAATTTTGCGAAACTCTTGTAAAAAATGTTCACGCTTACGCACAATTTCTCGCAATTGAGAAACTGAGTTAATCTCAATGTTAAGCAATTCATGCTGAACCTCAGGGAGTAGATTTCGTCTTAATACTTCTACTAGAGATTTACCGGTTAAAGGTACTTCTAACTTATCAGTGAGTTCTGAAATAGCTTCATAAAATTGGTCAAAAGACTCATTGGTTTTTTGCTTACGGTCTCTGATGAGCTCTCGAAAATCTACATCCGTTCGAGTGTCACGATACTGAGAACGAAGAGCAGCACAAAGATGATCCCAATTAACTACATTCACCGTTTTGTGGTATCGCCAATACCATTCATTAGCCTTTCCTTCAAATAAGATGCTGGCATATCTACATAACAAATTGAAATCTCCGCCTAAAGCTTGTTCGGTTAAAGATTGTACGCGATATAAGAAATTATCAACCGAAATTCCATTCTGACTTCCTGAGAACTTGAGTCTCCAATTGTTTAGTATGTTACTGACCTTGTCAGGTCTTGAGTACAGCTCAGTGTGAGTTTGCGAACCTAGATGAGACTGAGCAGAATTATCTATAGTTCCTCCACGAATATTATTTGCGCGACCACCACTTGACCGACTTGTATGAGGTAACCCTAGTAATTGGTCCAATGATTGTCGCTCTACCAATGGTACGGTTCGAATACCAGTTTGAGTAACAGGAGACTGCCTAGTGCTCACTGAAGCTGAAGCAAATCTTTCAGACAATGCTGTAATTTGGGCCTGTTGTGAACTTAAGGCATCATCTAAAAATGATTTAAGCATTGACTGATGGTTGTTAACAGACACCATAAATTGATTTAGTGAAGAATTAATAGCATTTGAAACTAGGCTAGCTAAATCAGGTTGTTGAATGGATACACTTGGACCATCGTTTGGCATAGGATTCGAAATGGGATTAATCTGAGAACCGTCGAGATTCAATAAATTGTTTTGTGGACTATCATCGGGTTCATTAATAATAACCATATCATTTACTGCTGCCTGCTTCCTCGATTGAAGTCTGGTATTATGCAGTTTAGTTGTGTTAGAACCACCCGGAGTTGAAGGCGCTGAACTAGCGGCACCTGGCCCTGACTCAAAAACATGTTTGCAAACAGGACAGTTTCTTCGATTCTGGCCAGGTTTTGTAAAACATAGTATATGGAAATAGTGCTCACACGCCGTCTTTAACAATTGTGTTTGAGATGTTATCGGATTACTGCATATACTACAGTACAGCTCTTTGGCTGTCAGATCCTCACAGCTATGGGTAAGAGACATAATGGAATAAAAAAAAATTAGATACCCTACAACGAAATAGGAAAAAACTCAATTAAACTAAAAAAAATGGGAGGTAAAAAAAATAAATTCAAAATAAAATAAAAAAAATTAACGATAAAATATGCCCTTATAAGCCCGATTCCAGGATCAGGATAAGAGATTGAATAATACTACAAAAAAAATAAGTTCACCTTGACCACAATTGTAAATAATACCACTATTAATCAAATTGTTCATTTAAGAAGCGGCTTAGTTTTCTTTAAGAAAATAAACTAAGTCTCCAGCCGCAAAAAAAAATTGTTCTTTCAGGCGGTCAGAAGTCCAGCTTAAAAAACCAAATCATCTGATCTCCAGCTTGACAAAAGATACATGAACAAAATGAATAAAAAAAATGTGAGGAAGAAAAACAAAGGAAATCAAAGAAGGAAAAATGAATTAAACAAATAGTGATTCAGCTTATCGGCTATAATTCCGCCATTACAGTATATATAGTCTCCGAATATGCTTTCCACCATTTATTTAACTAACCAAAATCACAGTTGGCTATAAAGACATTTGTAAGCATATATAGTCTCCAAACTGTAAAATTTTAGAATGAGGATATTGTTCCTTAGTATCGTTTAATGAGTATTTGTGCTACTTCGGTTTTACAGTCAATTTAGAGACTAATAAAATCTCCAGAAGTCAGCAATAATAAGCACTGAACTGCAATACATTGGGTTTACAGGCCTTTGCGAGCCAACTAAATCTCCAAATGTACGCCGTACTAGGAAGAACGAGGTAAAAAACAATAAAAAGAAAGGAGGAGGGAAGAAGAAAAATTGAGCCGAAACGAGATGGGGATCGAATCCATGCTACCAGAAAAAGAAAATATATATATATATATTCGAACAGATGGACTATTTTACTGGGCACGTTTTCGGGCCCCACGTTGGGCGCCATTTGTTATTTAAAAGAAAAAACTAATAATAATATATATATAATATCTAAATATAATATAAATATAATATATATAATTGTAACATACACAGTACATTAAATTATATACCAAAACCTCGCATGCGTGTAACCCAAAAAAAAGGAGAATGGAAGTAGCATTTGAAATACGGGGCACGCAAGACGGTACGGCTCTAGCTCGTCGGCAACCGGGGTGGGTTAAAGATCCGTATTTCAAATTTGAGTTTTAAGCAGCGTATTTACATTCAATATATTATTAATTTTTCTCAAAATAATAAAAATTGCGTGCGATAACAAAAAAAAAAAGACACGAGGATCAAAGAAATAAATGCAACAAAAAAAAAAAATCATGCTCGCTGATGTTTATGCGGCATATTAAAAGAGGCCCACCCTACCATGGTCACAATATCCGACAATAAAAATTATATGTGACCCCATATGTATTTTCAATCTCTAAATTTATCCATCACACTAGAACCGGGCAATAACAAAGACAATTAATGCATATTAAAAAGTCAGAAACTTAATTTGAAAAATAAAACTAACTTTAATTACTCTCATTTGAAAAAACATAAAAAAACAATTTAAATAAATAAATTCATAATAAAAAAAAAAAAAATTAATGATAAAAAAAAGGAAGGAAAATAAACTTTAATCTAATCTCTAATTTAACCTAAAGTGCATTGGTCAAAGAATCTTAATAATTTGTGAATTTTTGCAGTAAATTAATTCAAAAATAAATGTTAAATAAAAAAAAAAAAAAAAATTGAGCAAAATATAAATGATAATTAATTAAATCAATATAATATTTAAAGAAAAAATTATGCTGCGTGGTTTCCTAAAATTTGTTATTATTAATTAAAATAAAATTCCGCGATCGACATTGAAAAACAATTTTTAAAGAAATTAACGTCGCATAAAAAAAAAGTAAGGATATTATATGCCGCTCCCATTCCGAGAAGGGTATTAAGCAAAAAAAACTCGTAAGAGCAAAATATTAATAAGCGTGTAAAACGCTTACGCGAAAACTAGAAGGACAAAAAAAAACTGTAAGATGAACAGTAACTAGTTGCGCGGACAAACGAAATAAAGAGTAATATGAAAAAAAGTAATAGCTCTCACTTACCTGTTATCCCAGCGTTGAGTGATCGATCTCTCATGCTGAAAAAGTGGATGAAAGTTTCAGCGAGGGGAAACGGGATTATACGCGCCAATTTTACCGCAACCAACGCTTGCACAAATTATTTAATAAAAAAAACAACAATAAGAAAGATAATATGCTGACTCCCTCACACTTACGTTACACATTATATTTCATATTATATTGATTTATGTTTTCATTTTAATTATTTTTGGAAATTTTAATTTTGGCACATATTTTTTTATGCAAATACAATTTGACCCCTATTATCTTTTTTTTCTTTAATATAGCTTTAGCTGATCAAATTAGTATTTATATTTCTTTACTGAATTTACTGCTGCAAAAAAAACCCAAATTATGCCGACTCGCGCACTGTACAATAGTTTATAGTAATAAAATAAAATAAAATTATGTATTTACGCAAAGAAAAACTTAAAATGCACATTATTAGCAAAAAAACTTTTAATTGAATTTTCCACTGTTTTTTTCCAAATTTAAAATTGGCACACTGTGCTAAGACAGAAAAAAAAGAAAATTGAAGCGGCACATTAGGCAGGATTCTTTTTGAACTTTAGAAGGTTAAAAAAAAACCTAATTTCGTTGCAGATTTTTCATATTATTTTCAAGACTGATTATTAATCAATTTTTATACTATTATGGCAATTTTTTTGTGGGTAACACTTCATTTTTTCCACTAAATATATTCTCGACGTATGTCGTTGGCAAGCGTCGGCGACGATGAACGGTTTTACGTTGATTGGCCTGCGCTCAGCCGAAGACTAAATGAAGGGTAGCGATCGTGATTAATTTTCAGCTTGGCGATTTATTATCCGAGATAAGCCGCCTAATCTGCAGTTGCGAGATAATCAGAAAGAGAAAAAAAAAGAAACAATATTCTATGCAAAAAAACGAAAACATATTGTAATGTGCAATAATTACCCAATTTTGGACTAGGCGCTGGTTTGCTTTTGCGAAGAACAAAATAATGCGCGTACTTAATGCAATTGTCTTACTCCTTTTTTCCAATAGGACTATTAACGCAGTTTTTTTTTAAATTTATTTTTTTAATTTTACTTTTTTAATCTTTATGAAAATTAAAATAATACAAGAGGCAATTGGTATCGTATGTATGCCTAATATGCAAGCGTGTGTACTGGTGAATGGACACAATTGAAAAGGAACGAATCTGCATACGTTTGTTCAATTGTCACCTCGGAGTTGCTATCTATACCGGAAATGAACCTTGTTGACATATGTCAAAACTATGCCTTTGCCAAAAATTCACAATAAACAAATTTCCCTACTGTTGTATGAGCATTGAAATTGACGGTTTGTAACCTCATACTCTAAATAAAAAAAAGTAATAAAAAATGAATAACACATAGGTTTTTTTTTTAAACCAAGGCGACAGGGGCCATTACAATTTCCCCCCTGCCAAGATCATAATTTGGGGGCGGGACGTCCACAAAATATGATTCGCCTGGAGCCAATTTAATGCCATGAACTTCATTGTTTCATATCTTTAGCATGGAACTTCCCAATAAATTTACCTTGTAAGTCTTCAAGTTCGTAATAACTATTCCCTAGTTTTTGTCGGACCCGTGCCTTTAAAAATGTTGGGGCTAACTTTGCATTAAAACCTTTCACAAAATTACTTTGAGCAAAATTACGACGATAAACTTCTTGACCTACATTGAAAGATACATTGGAGCTGCGCATGTTGTAAGTTTTTTCATTACGTATTTGCTGATTTTGCATGTTTGTAATCGCTTTATTCCGCATTATACATAGAGAATCATCCCTATTAAGTTGAATAGTCCTATCTTCAAGGACATCTAATTGTCGTAACAAGGAATAAGTTGACCCATTTAATATCATTTGCTGTCCAAACATTAAGTAATACGGAGCAGTACCAACAGCTGAATGATTACTCGATCTTAATGCACAGGATATACTGCTAAGTTGCTCGTCCCAGTTGGATTGATCAACACACACATATGACTTAATACCAGCAATGACAGAACGATTAACTCTTTCGGCGGCATTAGCCTGTGGAGAATGAAGTGCCGTAAAAACATGACGAATTCCATATTTTTGCATTAATGCAGCAAAAACTTGCGATTTAAATTGGACGCCATTATCGGACACAATTGTTTCTGGTATTCCAAAACAGTGGAAAAGCTCCTCCAAATAATAAATGACCACATCTGCTGTAAATTTCTTGACGCCCTTTAAAAACGGGAATTTCGTAAAATGATCAAGGACCACAAATATCCCTATGTTTCCCGATGTTGAACGAGGATAAGGTCCCAAAAAGTCAATAAAAAGTTTCTGGAATACTCTACACGTTCCGCCAGTTTTGCCCATTGGTGGACGTAAAGTTTTATTTGGATGCTTTGTGCTTTTGCAAATTTCACATGAGTTTATATATGCTCGCACATCACTCACCAAATTTGGCCAAAAATATAATCGTCGTATTTTTTCTACAGTTTTGTTAATTCCGCAATGAGCTGACAGTGGGTCGTCATGAGCGGACTTAAGAATATCAGGAATTAACTCCTTTGGCAACCAAAGCTTCCATATCGAATGGTCATACAACCGATCGCCGGTAGGATGCTCAGTGCGTCGGAACAAATAATCATCAATTATTTTAAGATCAGGCATATGAGATAAATTGTGTTTTACTTTTGCAATTCGATCGACATAATCAGAAGTTTGGAAATATTTTGCATTAGTTTGAAGAAAGCTTTGTGTGTCTGATTCAAGAGCAGATAAATCATCGGTATGTGTCCGTGATAGCGTATCTGGAACTACATTTTTCGAAGCTTTCCTATGCTCAATTTGAAAACAAAATCCTTGCAGCTTCAGAGACCATCTAGCTAATCTCGAGCTGAGATCACTCTGTGACATTAGCCATTTGAGTGACGCATGGTCGGTAATGACAGTAAATTTGTGACCCTCTATGTACGCACGAAATTTCTTAATAGCCAGTATCGCCGCTAAGCACTCTTTCTCGGTTACAGAGTAGTTACGCTGAGCTTTATTCAACTTTTTTGACATGAACGAAATTGGAATTTCGTCACCAGTTCGATTAACTTGAACTAAGACCCCTCCTACACCCGTATGACTAGCGTCACAATGAACGAAAAAAGGCTTACTAAAATCGGGACTATGAAGAACAGGGGCTGTGCACATATGTTGCTTGAGCAACTCAAAAGATCTCTCTGCCTCGACTGTCCAAGTAAATTTCTTTTTTCCCTTCAAAACATCAGTAAGCGGGGAAGCTACTGAGGCATAATTGCGTATAAATTTGTTATACCAACCCGTCATACCAAGGAACCTTCTCAACTGCTTATGCGATCGGGGGGTTGGAAAGTCGGTAATAGCTGATATCTTATCGGGATCCGTACAAATTGTACCGTTGCCAACTAAATGCCCAAGATATTTTACTTCTTTGAGACAGAACTTACTCTTCTCTACATTTATCGTAAGTCCAGCATGCTTGATACACTCAGCCACTTCTGACAAAACTTCCATGTGCCGATGGAACGAGTCAGATACAATCAACAAGTCGTCTAAATAAACGAATACTTCGTTCCTTAAGTGTGGGCGCACAACCTTGTCCATCAACCTTGACATTGTCTGCGGCGCGTTGCATAACCCAAAAGGCATGACGCGGTATTGATAGAGCGGGCGGCCAGGTACTGAAAATGCGGTCTTATCCCTAGAAGCGGGGTCAAGGGGGATCTGCCAGAAGGCGTCCTTCAGATCTAAACTTGAAATGAATTCAGCTCTAGGAAGCCTACTTATAATTCCGTCTATATGTGGAAGTGGATATGCGTCCTTTACAGTGACTTCGTTCACTTTCCTACTATCGAGACATAACCGAACTTTGCCTGGCTTTCTTACCAGAACTACAGGAGAAGACCAAGAACTTTCGGACTCTTCAATGACTCCTAAGGCGAGCATCCGATCTACCTCTTCATAAATTAGCTTTTCTATAGCCGGAGACACTGGGTAGTGGCGCTGCTTTATTGCCTTAGCTGAATTGACGTCTATAACATGCGACAATAATGACGTTCGCCCCAAACCTTGCTTGGCGAATGAAGGAAATTTTTCAACCATTTTGCGTAATTCTTTGTGTTGAATGTCTGTTAGTGATCTTAACTGAACATCGTCTAAAGACGACAACTCAAGATTGGGTTTCATAAAATGAGCTGGTAAAAGATCATATAGGAGCCAAAAATCTATCCCCAAGTATAAGTTTTGGGATAAAGACGGAATAATGAATATTGTCATCTGTTTCGTTATATTTCGAAAAGTAACATCTGTTACAATTTTGCCAATTATCTGCTGACAATTTCCATCAGCTGTGCGTACCGCAGACTTAATTGGCTTAAACAATATATTTGCAACTATTATTTCTTGAGCGAAATTTCCGCCAATGCAAGAAATAGAAGCCCCAGTATCCATCAATCCATTTATGGTGCGATCCAAAACTTTGACCTCTGCGAATGGACGCTGATCATTTGACTTAGTTAAGATGGACGACAGAATTCTTTCTTTTTCTGATTCAACCATATTAATAAAGGTACGTCGTCGAACTTTTGATCGTATATAGCCGCGAGGTAGAAAAGTTGGTCTTTCAATATCAGTTGACAATAATTTGTTATCAAAATTCTTTGAATTTCGTAGGGAGTGATCTATGAAATCAGACGTATCTGTCGAAATTTCACATGTTGATTTGGCCGGGAGAATGTCTACATCCGAGGCTATCTCGGAAGAGTCATTTAATCGGTCATTGTGCCCTTCGACCGAAATTGTTTGCGTGCACCTAGTGGTTGTGCACGCCCAGGCAGGTTTTTTGGACCATTGCAAGACTTGCAGTCGGGTTTGTATGTATTTGGAGCCCCGCATCCATAGCAAAATATCTGTCTTTCAGATAGGCATTCTTGGTAGCGGTGACCTGACACACCACAATTCCAGCAGGTTAGAGAAATAGCATTTATATCCTCAACCTCAGCATCGATTTCTTCAACTACTTCAGATACACTCTTTCTAATCAAAACTGGCTTAGAAGGTACTGTAATTTTGCGAAACTCTTGTAAAAAATGTTCACGCTTACGCACAATTTCTCGCAATTGAGAAACTGAGTTAATCTCAATGTTAAGCAATTCATGCTGAACCTCAGGGAGTAGATTTCGTCTTAATACTTCTACTAGAGATTTACCGGTTAAAGGTACTTCTAACTTATCAGTGAGTTCTGAAATAGCTTCATAAAATTGGTCAAAAGACTCATTGGTTTTTTGCTTACGGTCTCTGATGAGCTCTCGAAAATCTACATCCGTTCGAGTGTCACGATACTGAGAACGAAGAGCAGCACAAAGATGATCCCAATTAACTACATTCACCGTTTTGTGGTATCGCCAATACCATTCATTAGCCTTTCCTTCAAATAAGATGCTGGCATATCTACATAACAAATTGAAATCTCCGCCTAAAGCTTGTTCGGTTAAAGATTGTACGCGATATAAGAAATTATCAACCGAAATTCCATTCTGACTTCCTGAGAACTTGAGTCTCCAATTGTTTAGTATGTTACTGACCTTGTCAGGTCTTGAGTACAGCTCAGTGTGAGTTTGCGAACCTAGATGAGACTGAGCAGAATTATCTATAGTTCCTCCACGAATATTATTTGCGCGACCACCACTTGACCGACTTGTATGAGGTAACCCTAGTAATTGGTCCAATGATTGTCGCTCTACCAATGGTACGGTTCGAATACCAGTTTGAGTAACAGGAGACTGCCTAGTGCTCACTGAAGCTGAAGCAAATCTTTCAGACAATGCTGTAATTTGGGCCTGTTGTGAACTTAAGGCATCATCTAAAAATGATTTAAGCATTGACTGATGGTTGTTAACAGACACCATAAATTGATTCAGTGAAGAATTAATAGCATTTGAAACTAGGCTAGCTAAATCAGGTTGTTGAATGGATACACTTGGACCATCGTTTGGCATAGGATTCGAAATGGGATTAATCTGAGAACCGTCGAGATTCAATAAATTGTTTTGTGGACTATCATCGGGTTCATTAATAATAACCATATCATTTACTGCTGCCTGCTTCCTCGATTGAAGTCTGGTATTATGCAGTTTAGTTGTGTTAGAACCACCCGGAGTTGAAGGCGCTGAACTAGCGGCACCTGGCCCTGACTCAAAAACATGTTTGCAAACAGGACAGTTTCTTCGATTCTGGCCAGGTTTTGTAAAACATAGTATATGGAAATAGTGCTCACACGCCGTCTTTAACAATTGTGTTTGAGATGTTATCGGATTACTGCATATACTACAGTACAGCTCTTTGGCTGTCAGATCCTCACAGCTATGGGTAAGAGACATAATGGAATAAAAAAAAATTAGATACCCTACAACGAAATAGGAAAAAACTCAATTAAACTAAAAAAAATGGGAGGTAAAAAAAATAAATTCAAAATAAAATAAAAAAAATTAACGATAAAATATGCCCTTATAAGCCCGATTCCAGGATCAGGATAAGAGATTGAATAATACTACAAAAAAAATAAGTTCACCTTGACCACAATTGTAAATAATACCACTATTAATCAAATTGTTCATTTAAGAAGCGGCTTAGTTTTCTTTAAGAAAATAAACTAAGTCTCCAGCCGCAAAAAAAAATTGTTCTTTCAGGCGGTCAGAAGTCCAGCTTAAAAAACCAAATCATCTGATCTCCAGCTTGACAAAAGATACATGAACAAAATGAATAAAAAAAATGTGAGGAAGAAAAACAAAGGAAATCAAAGAAGGAAAAATGAATTAAACAAATAGTGATTCAGCTTATCGGCTATAATTCCGCCATTACAGTATATATAGTCTCCGAATATGCTTTCCACCATTTATTTAACTAACCAAAATCACAGTTGGCTATAAAGACATTTGTAAGCATATATAGTCTCCAAACTGTAAAATTTTAGAATGAGGATATTGTTCCTTAGTATCGTTTAATGAGTATTTGTGCTACTTCGGTTTTACAGTCAATTTAGAGACTAATAAAATCTCCAGAAGTCAGCAATAATAAGCACTGAACTGCAATACATTGGGTTTACAGGCCTTTGCGAGCCAACTAAATCTCCAAATGTACGCCGTACTAGGAAGAACGAGGTAAAAAACAATAAAAAGAAAGGAGGAGGGAAGAAGAAAAATTGAGCCGAAACGAGATGGGGATCGAATCCATGCTACCAGAAAAAGAAAATATATATATATATATTCGAACAGATGGACTATTTTACTGGGCACGTTTTCGGGCCCCACGTTGGGCGCCATTTGTTATTTAAAAGAAAAAACTAATAATAATATATATATAATATCTAAATATAATATAAATATAATATATATAATTGTAACATACACAGTACATTAAATTATATACCAAAACCTCGCATGCGTGTAACCCAAAAAAAAGGAGAATGGAAGTAGCATTTGAAATACGGGGCACGCAAGACGGTACGGCTCTAGCTCGTCGGCAACCGGGGTGGGTTAAAGATCCGTATTTCAAATTTGAGTTTTAAGCAGCGTATTTACATTCAATATATTATTAATTTTTCTCAAAATAATAAAAATTGCGTGCGATAACAAAAAAAAAAAGACACGAGGATCAAAGAAATAAATGCAACAAAAAAAAAAAATCATGCTCGCTGATGTTTATGCGGCATATTAAAAGAGGCCCACCCTACCATGGTCACAATATCCGACAATAAAAATTATATGTGACCCCATATGTATTTTCAATCTCTAAATTTATCCATCACACTAGAACCGGGCAATAACAAAGACAATTAATGCATATTAAAAAGTCAGAAACTTAATTTGAAAAATAAAACTAACTTTAATTACTCTCATTTGAAAAAACATAAAAAAACAATTTAAATAAATAAATTCATAATAAAAAAAAAAAAAATTAATGATAAAAAAAAAGGAAGGAAAATAAACTTTAATCTAATCTCTAATTTAACCTAAAGTGCATTGGTCAAAGAATCTTAATAATTTGTGAATTTTTGCAGTAAATTAATTCAAAAATAAATGTTAAATAAAAAAAAAAAAAAAATTGAGCAAAATATAAATGATAATTAATTAAATCAATATAATATTTAAAGAAAAAATTATGCTGCGTGGTTTCCTAAAATTTGTTATTATTAATTAAAATAAAATTCCGCGATCGACATTGAAAAACAATTTTTAAAGAAATTAACGTCGCGTAAAAAAAAAGTAAGGATATTATATGCCGCTCCCATTCCGAGAAGGGTATTAAGCAAAAAAAACTCGTAAGAGCAAAATATTAATAAGCGTGTAAAACGCTTACGCGAAAACTAGAAGGACAAAAAAAAACTGTAAGATGAACAGTAACTAGTTGCGCGGACAAACGAAATAAAGAGTAATATGAAAAAAAGTAATAGCTCTCACTTACCTGTTATCCCAGCGTTGAGTGATCGATCTCTCATGCTGAAAAAGTGGATGAAAGTTTCAGCGAGGGGAAACGGGATTATACGCGCCAATTTTACCGCAACCAACGCTTGCACAAATTATTTAATAAAAAAAACAACAATAAGAAAGATAATATGCTGACTCCCTCACACTTACGTTACACATTATATTTCATATTATATTGATTTATGTTTTCATTTTAATTATTTTTGGAAATTTTAATTTTGGCACATATTTTTTTATGCAAATACAATTTGACCCCTATTATCTTTTTTTTCTTTAATATAGCTTTAGCTGATCAAATTAGTATTTATATTTCTTTACTGAATTTACTGCTGCAAAAAAAACCCAAATTATGCCGACTCGCGCACTGTACAATAGTTTATAGTAATAAAATAAAATAAAATTATGTATTTACGCAAAGAAAAACTTAAAATGCACATTATTAGCAAAAAAACTTTTAATTGAATTTTCCACTGTTTTTTTCCAAATTTAAAATTGGCACACTGTGCTAAGACAGAAAAAAAAGAAAATTGAAGCGGCACATTAGGCAGGATTCTTTTTGAACTTTAGAAGGTTAAAAAAAAACCTAATTTCGTTGCAGATTTTTCATATTATTTTCAAGACTGATTATTAATCAATTTTTATACTATTATGGCAATTTTTTTGTGGGTAACACTTCATTTTTTCCACTAAATATATTCTCGACGTATGTCGTTGGCAAGCGTCGGCGACGATGAACGGTTTTACGTTGATTGGCCTGCGCTCAGCCGAAGACTAAATGAAGGGTAGCGATCGTGATTAATTTTCAGCTTGGCGATTTATTATCCGAGATAAGCCGCCTAATCTGCAGTTGCGAGATAATCAGAAAGAGAAAAAAAAAAGAAACAATATTCTATGCAAAAAAACGAAAACATATTGTAATGTGCAATAATTACCCAATTTTGGACTAGGCGCTGGTTTGCTTTTGCGAAGAACAAAATAATGCGCGTACTTAATGCAATTGTCTTACTCCTTTTTTCCAATAGGACTATTAACGCAGTTTTTTTTTTAAATTTATTTTTTTAATTTTACTTTTTTAATCTTTATGAAAATTAAAATAATACAAGAGGCAATTGGTATCGTATGTATGCCTAATATGCAAGCGTGTGTACTGGTGAATGGACACAATTGAAAAGGAACGAATCTGCATACGTTTGTTCAATTGTCACCTCGGAGTTGCTATCTATACCGGAAATGAACCTTGTTGACATATGTCAAAACTATGCCTTTGCCAAAAATTCACAATAAACAAATTTCCCTACTGTTGTATGAGCATTGAAATTGACGGTTTGTAACCTCATACTCTAAATAAAAAAAAGTAATAAAAAATGAATAACACATAGGTTTTTTTTTTAAACCAAGGCGACAGGGGCCATTACAAGTCCGTGTCATGTATGCCTATGTCAATGTATGCCTATGCTTTTGTCACTCACCTTTGAAAAATAGTTAAATTTGTTCCGATTAAACAACCGAGGAAATCACCTGAGCCTCCGTACTCGCTCATAGAAGCTTGCTTTACTATTGGCAAAACAGTGAGACAGTCGATTTTCGCAAGCCTCTTTTGAGGTCAATTTCTCGCCAGCTAAATCGTTTGACATTGACAGGAAGCGATGGTTATTTAATGGTGCCAGGTCCGGAATATAAGGTGGATGCATAAGGACCTCCCATCCGAACTTCCCGAGCTTCTGGCGCGTCACAATCAAAGTGTGTGGTCTGCCGTTCTCCTGATGGAACACAATTTCTCTCCTATTGCCCAAAGATGGCCGCTTCTGGGCGATTGCTGATTTCAAGCGGTCCAGTTATTCACAGTAGAGGACTGAATTGAGCGTTTGGCCAAAGGGGAGCAGCTCATTGTAGATGATTCCCTGCCAATCTCATTAAACACACAGCAAAACCTTCCCGTCAATCCGATCTTCGCAATCGTTTGAGTCCTTCACCCACGACCGTTTGCGCTTCACGTTGTCGTAAGTGACCCACTTTTTATCGCCAGTCACCATTCGTTTGAAAAACGAAGTTTATTGGTGTCAATTAGTGTAGCACCCAAATATGGAGGTTTTTTTTGTGTAGCCAAGCTTCTTCAAATGCCTTTGAACGTTCATTTGACTGTTATTCAGCTCGATTCCGGGCGATAGTATGGCTGCTACTATGGCGGTCTATCTCGATCACTTCTCGATTTTATCGACTTCTTTGACGACATGTCTTCCAGAGCATGGTGCACCCTCAACCTCCTCCACACCAGAACGGAATCGAGCATCGGAAAGTATCGGCCACGTAAAAATCACAATCAAATTTTCGGCCACTTGCGATGCGTTTTTGGCTTTCATGTAGTAAAAATGTAAAACATTGCGAATTTCTTCCTTCAAGACCTCCATGTTTAACGCGCGGTAGCTTACAACTAAATTGTCTAAGCGCAATGCGAAATACGAAAAGACTTATGTTCCAACCCTATATATAGTATTATAATATGTGTCCATCGCGGTTTCTCTAATTAATAGTGATTTGATTATCAAAGAAATAATTCTTGCGCTCATACGTCACATCAATTTATGTAATGGCGTTTACCTACTGTAATGTACTCCTATAAACTGTGTTAAATTACTTATTTCTTCAGCGAAAACATGGAGCTTGTGCTTCTTCGAAACACGAGAGCAAGCTACGTAGAGCTGACCGTGGGAAAAACATGGCGTACCCAAATGTATCCCTGCTACCTTTAAAGTTTGACCATGGGATTTATTGATGGTCATCGAAAATGCAACTTTTAATGGACCACCTCCGATTTTGACCAAACTAAACAGGTTAACT
Organism: Leucophenga maculata; assembly: GCA_035044805.1. Taxonomy (NCBI): domain Eukaryota; kingdom Metazoa; phylum Arthropoda; class Insecta; order Diptera; family Drosophilidae; genus Leucophenga; species Leucophenga maculata. The sequence continues at coordinate 741,994 of JAWNNP010000931.1, forward strand.
TCTCCGGATCCTTTTAACATATATAGCCTAACAAAACAACAAAAGAGCCAACAGTTCATTAAATATCTCAAAGATTGGCACAGAAAGTTTTAGAAATATGGCATATTTAGAAGCTTCATGAAACCACATCAAGGCTGTTAAACTAACAAAAAATACCAAGATAAGATTAATTCATCATTTATAACAGAGTCCCAGAGTTATCTCGAATTGTAACTGTATGAAAGATAGTCGTGTCCCTAAGGAGAAGTATGTTTTTTACTCGATCAACTTTCAAGGTTACTTGTATGAACCATCGTCCAGTATTTACTAGAAAATTCAGAAAGGTTGAAACAAAAAAGTTTCCACCTTAAAAACAAAAGGAGATTAAATTTACCTTCATTCGCTCTTGGCTGTGATCGTACTGGAGTCTCTGACAGAGCTGCTGCTATTATATTTTCTTCTGTCTTAAAATATGTAGACATTATTCCATCAAATGATCCAACTGGGGTCATCGACCGATCAAAGTTGCGCCGTGAGAGAACTAAAGTCAGATCAACTTTACAAGAAGCGGATCGCAGTAATATCCTTCGCAGTATGTATTTTGATGGGAGAAACATGTGCCTACACACTTCTTGTGCGAATATGCGTATAAGCAGAGTAATCGCTTCTCACGTTTATCTGGCATCGCAGAGGTCGTTAAACTTACGATCACACATGGTGTGTTAACGACGAAATTTAAATATTTTAATAGAATTAAAAATAGTATTTAACTGTAAATAAAAAAAAATTCTTTTAAAGATGCGAAACAGTAAAGACTGACTGATCTAAATAATTCCGTGCAGTGAACAACGAGGTTCGCTTAGTTTTGTATAAAAGAGTATATATAAAGGTGTCTGGTGAGAGTTACGAGGTTTGTGACAAGAATTGCGAGAAATAACAATCTACAATTTTGTCATTTTGGCATTACTCTTTAAATGTGGGTTTCTTGAATGGGTTTCTTAAATGATGACAGCAAACATGGACGGTGCAGAAGACAAACCTCCATGATTTCGTGGTATTAAGTGTTTACCCAATCATTATAAGGCAAATCGGAAGACAATTTTTGAAGGACGTATTTCAAACTGGATAAGCACTTTCAGTCATTAAACAGTGAAAGTTTAGATACTTTAAATTGAAAACAAATATACTGAAAGCAAAAGAACTTGCAACTTAACAAATTCTTGAAGTACTATAGGTTTACACATCCCCTCAGTGATCCGACATCACGCCCATTTTTTAGGCTAGCCTCGTACAAACTACCCTTGCACTATTGCCTTTTTGTACGAAAAACTTTTTTGTTAAGTCAATATGGACGATAACAACACTAACGTCGAGAGAGGTTCAAAATTTTAAAATAAACTCGTAGAATTCCGGAGCAGTCTTAGTCGAATGCAAAAAACACGAAGTCTCTATCTATTACCGTTTCCGAGATACTTTCGTTCATACGGACGGTCAGACGGACATGGCTATATCGACTCCTCTATCACTCCTGACCATAATGGGGGTAACTTTGGGGAGTCTCCGACCATTATTTCTACCTGTTACATACATTTGCACAAAAAGGGCTACCTCAGTCAATGGCGTGGTATAACGCTGCCAAACTCGATTAATACATTGAACATGCAATGACGACGTGAACAGAATATGTTTCGATCAAATCGATCTTGCGTAGATCACATCAACACACTACGAATCATTTTGGAACAATCGGTCGAGTGGAGGTTCCCGTTATACATACTTTTTGTGGACTTCGAACTCGCGTTCAACACCATCAAAAGAAACGCTATGTTAAGGTCACTAAACAGCTGATAAACTCATTGATCTCATAGATGATCTTTATAAGGACCGCAATCTAAGATAAATGAAATACAATGAGAATACTTGAGAAACCAACACGCTCCAATATAAAACTTTTTTTTTGATCAGAACGACAAAAAAATATAGCATTTCACAAGGAGGTGAGCTAACGTGAGAAGGCGAAAACCCCCTCCCTTTAATTAGGGGTGCGCTAGGTTTGGGACCCGCCACTGTAAAAACAAATCTCCAATGAAAACTAACAGGAAATCAGATATCCAGCTGGTTGATGTCCTCGAAAGATGCAAAGCTGACATCACTGCAATCCAAGAAATCCGATGGATAGGACAGGGTTGCTCTAAAAAAGCAACCTGTGAAATTTACTATAGCTGCCATGCGAGCTAGCACGAATTTGAATGTGGTTTCGTGGTGAGTAGGAAACAACGTGGCCTCGTCTCCAGGTTCACGCATCTTGACGAGCGTCTAGTAAAATAAATAAGTAAAAATAAAAAAGGAGACCTTTAGATCCGAAGGTTTATTTGACGTGGTGCTTTTTCTCGGGTTGTTAAAAATGTATTGCATGTATTCACTAGCTAGTTGCGAAAGTAATAAATAACATAGGCTACATTTATTTAAAATCGGATGGGGCGGTGCCCCACCCTCCATAAAAGCGAACAACTTATGTGAGGTAAGAAGATGATATTTGGTATACGTGTTAATTGGATCGGAAGAGTTTTCAAGAGTCAAGAGTTTTGTCAAGATCGGAGAAGGCAGTGCCGTAGTAGCGATAAACCAAATTGAACATATCGTTGCATCTATTTTAGGTATGAAAATTATATTTGAAGTACATGATGATGGGATTGCGGGAAATAAGATCCATTAGAAAAGTGGAAATGGCAAGGCTTTCTATAGGAAATATACTTATTCATAACATTTATATTGACAAAAGTTTTTAGGGACGCAGTGAAGCGCGCCGCGTTTTGTAAGTAACCAATATAAATGTTTTTTGGCAAAGCTAACTTAGCAAAGGCCATTATGATGAGTCCGGTTTCCTTCAGTGAATTATAAACATTTTATAAATTTTTTTTTCATTTCCGCTACTTGCCATCTAGTATAGGAGGGTGTTTCCAATAAATGTTTGGAGGTTCTGTCATAATTTCAAATCTTAACTTTTTTTCTTATATTCTTCTTTGTGATTTATTTAAATTGATTTTGGTTTCTAACAAAGGCTGATAAGCGTTCTCCGTTTGTTCTAATTATAGACTGTGTATAGGCTGTGTTGTTTTTATTGTTTTTTTTATTACTCTTCACTCTTACCTGTTTTTAGGCCCTGTACCGAAGGTACAAGAGCCTATTGGTTTTGTGCAAATGTATGTAACAGGTAGAAATAATGCTCGGAGACCCACCAAAGTTACCCCCATTATGGTCAGGAGTGATAGAGGAGTCGATATAGCCATGTCCGTCTGTCCGTCTGTATGAACGAAAGGATCTCGGAAACGGTAATAGATAGAGACTTCGTGTTTTTTGCATTCGACTAGGACTGCTTCGGAATTTCACAAGTTTATTTTAAAATTTTGCCCCTCCCCCCTTCCCCATTGAGTATGCCAGTAAAGAGATACCGTCCCTCTTAGTCAAAATCCAAAAAGTTCATCAAAATCGGATAATAAATAACGATTTTATAAGTAATTGAAGTTGAACGACCCCCCTTTTCTTTTCATACATAAAAAATGTTTTATAAGGCACTTATTCGTGCAGTAGGAAGTGGTCATAGGTTTGGTCATATGCTCGGGAAACATTTAATGTGTTTGTTAGGAGACCTGAACTGGTACAGGGCCTCTTACAGTCGGTTACGCCTGACTGTATTTTCTTACTTGTTTTTTTTTTTGTTTTGAAATTCAAACAATATTCACTGGGATAACAAGACAAAAACGACCGACCTTGACGACTGCCAAAATTGAACTGAAAACAGATATAGCAACTTAGATATTATATCAAAGTGAGATTCCGCATGAGATTATGGATATGTTACTGTTGTAGGAATTTGTATATTATTGGGCTCTGTTTGCCAGGTCGAATGGGTGAATTGAACGGAGCTGTCTCTTCTTCTAGCTCCATATCACTTGCGCCTCCTGAGTAGGCACCTAGCTAACACGTTTGGATGATTTTTAAGACACTTCATAACATCTCCAATTTGGGAATATTTAAGTCCTATTCAAAGTTAACCAGGATGCGCAAAAGAAGCTGCGGAGGACCTTCACTTGGAGGACCCTGATCTTGGCAAGGTGCAATTTTGCAGTAGTGCCATAGACTTGCAGTGTGTAGCACCAGGCTGTTGCAAATATTGTCTTGTATATTTGCACCTTATTCCACAGAGACTGCTTGTTGTTGTGGTTGCAATGCCAGCCCAGTTTACGAATCCTTTGGGTATTAAAACTCTAGATAAACTCCCACGTGCTCATGCCCAGGCTGATGATCCAGAAGCTGGTCGTGAAGGTTGGTGTGGGTCACGCTGACGCAATCGTCAAGGTTATGTTCCACCGTATTTCCCATTGTTCAAACTCGCTAAGATATCAGTGGCCATGTAGACACATTCGTCCCTTACCAGGATGGCTGTATCATCAGCAAATGTAGCAAGTCACTTCATTGTGGTACACCAGCAGTGATTGCTCTCACCGTTGACTCTACTCCACCCAGAACAACGGAGAACACTGTAGACTCTTCAGCTTGTACAGGAGGCCATCATGCACACTTTAACGAAAGCTTGCCCTTTATCGAGATAAGCCGCCACAACGTACCCTTTGGAGTGATATCCTCCAGGGATAAAATTTTAACACCCAATTTAACTGTTCCGGCGCTCCATGGGACTTACGGAATCAAAACTGAAAGGGTGGGATCAGGAAATGTAAGATCTATAGAAAAAGTGTGGATGGTTTGGCTGTCTATTGGAAAGATACATATTTATAAAATTCATTTTGACAAAAGTTTTTACGAGGCGCAGCGTAGCGTGCCGGGTACAGCTATTACGTAGCACAATAGCTCTGTTTAATAAGTTAAATTTAGAGCGAGCAAGAGAAAATATACTGTAATCAACAGCAGAACCACTTTGTTTGTATTTTTTTTGATAAGGCGCGATTTAATATTATTTGAACCACTGAGACTTCGCAAGGTCCAATGAAGTCTTTGGCTGATCTAGACACATTCGTGTTTTTGTGTCAAAGTAATTAAAACCGGTCGAAAAGAATATATTTAATGCTGTCTCAATATCAGAGCAACGCTTGAGAGTTGACCAAGCAGTACTGATTAATAACTGATTCAATTTCGCATAGTCGGTTTTTTTTATAGCAACTATGCTAGATGCTTGAGCTTTCTAGTACTTGACAATATCAACTTTGATTATAGAAACTCACTGTCAAACCTTATTGAAAAATTAATTGGTTTTATTTAATTGCTTTGATTAGTTTTGTATGACAGCGGTCCTTCAACACCCCCTACGACTTTAAATAAATGTAGCCTATGTCCTTATAACATCAGCTATCTGATAGTCCCGTCAAAATCGGTTTAGCCGTTTCAGAGATTAGCCGAAACAAACAGACAGACATATAGATGTGTATACGTCCATATGCATTTAGCAAAAAGGGTTATTTTACTACTCCAATATTATTTATCCAATAAGTTAAGTTATTATTGAAGTTTTTAATGCAAATACTCATATATGGACTATAAGTAAAAGTGGGCGTGGGCCTGTACATTTTAATATGTTATCTTCTTAGAACAAAAATTAATGTCTATACCGAAATTCAGCCAGACATCTTGAAAATTTTTGAAAAAAGAAAAAATGCGTAGCATTTGACAGACCAATAGATAGATATACTCGCATATTCGAGCTATACTTTATGCGGTCTATAATGCTTCCTCTAATGAGTTGCAAATAATAACAATAATTCAATTCAATTTTGCTAAAAAAAATTTATTGAATATTTTTGAAAATAGTTTTTTTTTGTGAGAGAACGAAAAAAATTTTTACGCGTTCCTGTATAATTCAAACACTTTTCTATATTTCTTCGTTTTTTAGATGGATATACTTCATGTGGATCGGCCCATGTAAGAAAGTCTTGAAATGAAAACGTTTTTAATTAGTTAATTTATATCTCATATGTTATATTAATAAACAGTAGTGGAAGTAGCTGTAGACTTTTGTTTTTGTTGCAAAGTTTTCAGTGCGATTAGCTCCAACGAAATATAAACTGATATATATTATGGTAATGTGCGGTGACCTATATTAGTACATAGGCATGTATGTCTGTATATGTACATATGTATATATTTTATATTTATATGTTTGCAAGTACACATATATTTGTTTAAAGATATATATACTTCCATATATATTTATATATACATACATATGGAGCACTCGCGTTCTAAAATACAATCCATGCAAACATATTACTGAATGTACATGCATACATATATGAACTTTAAAAAGAACCCAACGGCGCACTGGTGAATGTGGTTGGTTCACACGATGCATCTATTAAATTGTGGTACTACATAATAAATTTAATAAGACAAATATTGAAATAAACATTTCTAGCTATTCGATTTTTGCTAGATCTGGTCTCAAGCTGTTTAAGTAGAGAACAAAAGTGCCGAGCTATGAAATTTGCAGATACTGTTGTAAAAGTGCGCTATAAGAAGAGTTTTATTAGTGAGTTTAGTTTCTCTAAGCTTCCTCTACTCGCTAAACTTTCTCTCAGACAAGCTGACGGGGCTATCGACTCTATTCGTAGTTTTGATTACGAATACTTATACTTAATGGGGTCATTTGCTGTGTTATATAAATTTTAATATTGCACCAAACCTACTACAAATTATTATTTTCGCTTATTTTGAATGTGAATCTTTTTATCGTATGGGGTAGCTTAGCAGTATGTAGTAGTAGTATGAGTATATATTTTCTTGCACATCTCTGAGGAACAATTAATTAGGCTTTGCAGGCAGATTATCTATAAAGCGTTTATACTTATGAAGAAGTACAGAGACTTATAATAATTTTTTCATTGCATTCTGTCCACTAAGTGTTGAAGAGACGATCGATTACGTAAAGTGAATTCGTGCTGCTGGGAATGTGTTTTCCTTCTGCTCACATACACTCTTTCTAGCGCAGTTCCTCTCCCTCTCTGAATTGGTCTATTTTTAATCAATAGCAGACAACTGATTCTCCGAGAATTTTTTTCGTGTATTCGGCTGCCTGCATTCCTACCCATTCAGAGAATTCTCGCTTGCACGCTTGCACAGGTTATCAGATCAGTCCGGGGCTTTAATATTATTCCGAGTTGGTGCGAATTATCAAAACGCATCCGCGTTCCGTCTTCATTTCAGAAATTGGCATTTAAGTACTTCACGTTTACAAAATAGATGTACGCAAGAAAACGTTGAATCGAGAGCATTTTTAGTGGTACAATGTCTATAGTAAGAGACCGGGCCGGACGTGATAGTGAAGAGAATGCCGCAACACAGGCGCTATGTTCTAAAGTGCAGGGCGCGATCGGACCTGAAAAAGGAGAAAAAGTGGGCGACATTGGTGGCGATGCTGGTGCCGATGACTTTAAGCAATTGATGCGAACAATACTGGAACGAAAGGGATATTTTCAAATAATTCTCATAGTTCTTGTTTGTCTGAATAGCATTATCATCGGCATTAATCATACGATCACATCATTCCACGTATATGTGCCAAAATTTTTTTGCACGGTAAGCAAACACACAAATAAAAATAGATCAACCGATATTTATTGCTTTTATATATACAGGGCAATTCATCTGCAGTTTGCGATTGTAAGAATGTCACATTATGCTCCGATGGCTACAGCTTTGATTTGACCGACGACCGTTCAGTTGCAGTGGAGGTAAGAATTTGTAAATTTTCTGCTGAAGCACAAGAATTAAAAGAATGTTTAATTGCAGTTTGATACGGTTTGCGATCGCAAGATACTCGCGACGCTTATCAACGTTCTATACTTCGTAGGCGTCGCGGTAGGTTCTTTTGTCTGCAGTAGCCTGTGCGACGTCTACGGCCGGCGTAATCTGGTGGTGTTATGTCTCTACGCACAAGCGCTGACAGCATTAGGCCAATATTATGCCACGGGTTATATGAGTTTCGTGCTGTTCCGTTTGGCACAAGGTTTCTTCATCCAAGGATTACAGACCTGTTCCTACACGCTCGCTATGGAGTTCTGTCCAGCTCGCTATAGAACAGTTGCGGCTACATATTGGGAAATGAACTGGGCTGTAGGATTGGGAATACTGGGTGCTGTAGCATACTTTATTCGCGACTGGCGCTTACTGACACTGGCCCTACATGCACCCGTATTTTTAAGCCTTACATATATTTGGTTTTTCCCAGAATCCTTAGTTTGGCTTGAGATAAAAGGACGGCGGACGGAGGCTCTAGTGATAATGCGAAAAATTGCGAAGTTTAATCGGCACAGCGACTTGCTTACGAAGTGCAATGAACTCCCGTTACAACAACGCGATGTTACTGCTGGCTTGGAGACAACAATGAACCGAAAGTCGAACGTAAGCGCTTCGGTTATAATGAATCATGCTGTGTTGCGCAAACATTTGCTTTCCATGCTCTGTGTTTGGTAAATTAATTTTTGAAACTTATCCACCATAGTATAGAAGATAATCATTTCCCACACAGGTTCAGCGTGACGCTATCGTACTATGGAATCGTATTTTACATGCCGAACTTGGCTGGCCAGCGACATCTAAATTTTGAGATCGGCGCTAGCATTGAGTTGATTGCTTATATAGTAGCGTATTTTGTTCTCTCACGTTTTGGCCGTCGCATTCCAATGTCCTTCTACCAGTACTGCAATGGAAGTCTACTATTCTTAATTGCCATATTACAGACAGTAACCAGTGACAACAGCTTCGTTAAAGGTATTGCATGAGAACATCTATTAAAAGTTACAATTATATTATCAAATATTTTTGAATTTTCAGGCCTCGTTGTTGTCATTGCGCTTTTTGCTAAGGGACTCGCTGTTTCCAGCTTCTGTGGCATGTTTATCTATGCCAGTGAACTTTTCCCGACGGTCGTGCGCGGCATGGGATTAGGTCTTTGTGGGTTCTCAGCACGCACAGGAGCATTGATTGCACCTGTTCTGATGGATTTGGTGTGCAAAGAAGCTAATATTTTTATAAATATTATCAATTAATTTATTATTCTGTTTAACTTTCTATCTCCATTCAGATTCCCACTATTCCCGCATTTGTGCCGCTTTCATTAATGTCCTTTCTGTTGGTGGTTGCAGCGTCAATTACGCTACGTCTGCCGGAAACATTGACAACTATTTTACCTAATTCAATTGAAGATGCCGATTTGATTTGGAGTTAATAAAGTAAACAGAGCAAGAAAGAACGTTAACTTCGATGGAACTGATACTTTAATACCTTTCCCACCAAACTAAACACGAAAGAATGCTGCAGTCCAGTATGCCTCGAGACACTCTGTTACTTGTCTATGGCTCTCTATTGCAACATTAGGTTTGTATGCTGGCGGTATTCCAATCGTCACTTATGTGGGATATTTTATTAGGATTGATCGAAGATACTTCAAATTTCGCATTTCTAGTATAACTTAAAGATAAAATAAAATGTATACAAAAAATAACAGGAACTTCGGTTGAATCGAAGCTCGTATATCACTCACACAAAATTTTAAATCGTAGAATAAATATACAAAGTTTTTCTGTAATATAAAAATGAGCAAATGTATGTAAAGTGAATGTCCATAAAAAGTCATCATACCGAACAGAAGAACGCATAGAGGAATCCTAATATCCGAGTTTAAAGGTTGTATCTTATATATTTCCCAAGTTCTCCATTTTTGCATGACCAGCTAGTCAGACGGATAGTCGGACATGTCTATACAGATTCGAGTTTTGATGCTGATCAAGAATATACATTGTTTACGGGGGCTGCCCCGGAACTTCGGCCTGTCACATACATTTGTAGAAACTTAATATACGTTTCTATACAAAATCATATAAGCGGCGATTTTGTATGAGGGCAGCATATCAATTTCGATATTTCACAGTAAAATATATATAAGCAATACTAGACATACGGACATGGCATTACTCGTCAGGCTGATCAAGAATATATATGTACTTTAAAGGGTCTACGATGTCCGTTACTGCGTTTAAAATTTTCAGACAAACAGATGATGCCATTTCATAATATGTGTGAATGGTATACTTTTTAAGGATCGTATCTGGTTGGCTCGCTTATTTATGTGAAGAAGGAATAGAAGAGGCTTATTATCAAATTTCGATTGTCTGAAAGATGTAGATTTCTAATAGATGGGCATGTTTATATCGACTCAACATATGATGTAGATCCTGCACCTCTTCTAGTATTGTGCAATATTAATGTAGTATTTTACTCTAGGGATACAGGGATTAAAAATATAAATACAATATAGATATAAATGGAAACATGTTTTTAAAAACTTTATCTATACACATAAGAAAACCTTAGACGAAATTGTTGTCTGTTTGTTTATGTGCGCATCACGCAAAAGCGACTAATTGAATTCAAATTCGAGTTATTCGAAGATGAGGAGACTTATTGTGAGTAACATTAAAAATCGACCTGCAGAGTCAAAAAATATTATTATTGAAATACAAATTAAATTTCTAAGCTAAAAATTGATAAACACTTTTCAAATTGTTCGCTAGTTCTAAACCTATGATATATGTGCTACTCAAACTGCATGCAATTGCCTCTCGGCCATTGCTTATCTATTCAAAAGGAAAACAAAGATAGAGCGAAGGAGTGCAAGCCGCGTCTGCCAGTTCGACGCCGATGACATCGATATAATCGGTACGCATATACGGCGAGTCAGCAAGGCGTTCTCAGAAATGAATAAACAGTCTCGACTAATGGGTCTAGCGGTGAATGAGGACAAGACGAAGTACTTTTGTGTCTTCTCGCACTGCGTCGTCGCGTCTTGGACGGTCAGTGACAATGGAGAATTTCAACTTCAGTGTTCTAGAAAACTTCGTCTATCTTGGAACAGTGATAACCAGCAAGAACAACGTTAGCCTGGAGATCAGGCGAAGAATCACGCTTACAAACAGATTCTTTTTTGGTAGTAAAGCCCACTCTCGAAAGACAATAATCAAGATCTATATAACGCTGATACTCCCGGTCCTATTGTATGTCGCAGAGGCATGGACCGTGATTGAGTAAGATGAAACAGCGTTGGAAGTCTTTGAGAGGAAGATTCTTCGACGAGTTTAGATCCCATATGAACCGAGAACTGTACGAAACATTCAATGAGGTTGACATAGTCAGGCTGGGCACCTGATTCGAATGGATGAAAGAGCTTCAGCACGCATGTTATACATGGGATGATTGGAGGACACCGAAATAGAGGCACACGTTGGAATGACCAGGTATGGAGAGATCTCTCCGTACTTGACATTCAAAACGACTGGTGCCAGCGCGCACAAGACTATGGAGGCTGTCACACTTTCCTAAATGCGGCCATGACTGGAAGATGGTTGACGGTTGAAGTAAGTAAGTAAGATTTCCAAAACCGAATCTTTTCATGAAACGATATAAATATTTGTATTAAACTTTAACATTTATTTTATAAATTATTTTATACTTTTTAGTTCGACCTGTTTTAAAACGTGTTTTTTAGTTTTTCAGAATATAGTTTCAGAACTAAGGCAAAACAAAGAAGTAATTAGTTAGACTATTTTTTATCGAAATCTACGTGAACGAAGTCGCGGGTAGAAGCTAGTGGTATAGTTTATAAGTTGTTTACTAAGCTCTCTAAATTTTTACCAAAAAAAAAAAACGTTGTAATGTCTTTAATTTTTAATTTTGGGTACTGAAAAAATTAGAAATGTACTAAAAAATTTATTGGATATAAATTATATTGATTTACGATTTTATTTAACGCTTTCAGTGGTTAAGTAACCAGATTTAAATCGTAATAAACACAGTATCTTATTGGCTCTTTACGTGTCCGCAGTCAAACTGACTTCACTCATGTGAAATTGTATGAGTATTATGAGATAAGTTGTAGTAGCGCCTACAATCTGCAAAATTAAAACAAAAATCAATTAAATTAAAAGCCGAATACGTAATTGACGGGCCGATGCTTATAGTACCGTATAGAGAAGGGTGCAATCAATAGTAAAGAATCCAGCTGCAGTGAAGGCCAGTTTTTGATGAAGAAGTTGCAGAGAGAATTGTTCGATCTGTAAAGGGATAATAAGTGTCCTTTTAATAAGAAATAAGATTTTGTCACGAGTATTATGTAAAAGGTTAGAGTCATAGGAAATAAATACCAAAAAACAGAGTTTAAAAAACTAAAAAACAAGCTTTAAAAACTAAAAAAGGAAAACTAATTTTTGATATAGTCAGAAAATATAAATGAACGAAAAAGATTAGTATTAATCTGAAAAAATCGTGGGGTGCTCGGTAAATGAAAAATATGGCACAAGCACCCCACATGCTTTTTTCACAATCATATAAAGCATCATAATGGTAATGGTTTCTTTTGCCAATAATTCTCTATCAGCTTCACTCTCTACAGCGCTCATCACTCAAGGTTTGTCTTCTGATGTCGTGCTTTTAGCCACTGAAATTATTCTACTTAAAATCGATATGGTGCTCTCATATCCTCACAAGCTTTGTTGGATTCAGAGTCTCAACTACACTTTGTTACGTCTCGCTTCGCCAACCTACTACAACTTAAAAGGACTAAATCTTGGATATCTGTATATGACATTGGTGATACAGAATTTACTTCAGAACGGTCGACAGTCAACATTTGTTTGAAGTCACACTTCTCAGACTATTCAGCACCTTCCTCAGCACTAATTGCTTCACGAATCACCGATAATCGGCCTAATACTAGCCTTAATACATTAAAAATGTTGCAAAAAACTTTTGGAAATTCTGATCTGTTAAAAACGTGCACTTATGAGTGGTATAAAGCGTTCAAGGATGACCAGGAGACCTTCAAAGACAAAAAAGAACCCATGACCAAAAAAAAAAAAAAAAAAATTGGCAAGCACTACTGACATTGAATGAATAAAACAGCTACTGTATAAAAACTGGCGGTCAGATCGCGCTTAAAGTTGGCATCATTATTAAGGACAGTGTTCCCAGCCTGGAAAAAATGAACATGCCTAACTACAGCCCGGGAGATTCAAATTAAATTAGTTTCCGATATTTTCTTGACAGGGTGTCTATATGATCTACTTACCACAGAATTATGATTATCATTTTCAATGTCGACATTAATGCGATGCAAGCTTAGCGCCATGCGAGTGGTCTACAAAATTGTATAGAAACATTATATGAAAACTAAGAGAAGCCCTATATTCGTACTCCTTAGTCAAACTCACCGATTGCTGCGTACGCTCACATATGATAGCTAGCACGAATACATTAAAGATATGTGGCACTGACCAAACCGAACTGCCGGCAATTCGAAAAAAATCACTTGGAGTCGATGCAAATTCTTTGAAGCTTAAAAAGATCCAGTAGCAGTTCGACGTAATCGAGATGAAATCGTTGCCCACATTAATCAGTATAGAAAGTCCAAAGCTTCGATTGAACAACACGGTGAGCTCCCACAATCGATTGTACAGTTCTCGTATAATGAGCAGCCGCTGTAGCTCATTTTGTGTTGCAGCACGATGCTTTTGTATCTTATGCACTATTGTCGTTGTGGCAGGCCTTTCATATGTTGGTGGCATGACTTCCAGTGGGTAGATTAACTTCGTCGGTGATGATGGAGTCAACAGACTCGATACTACTGGCAACACGCCCACGTCTTGTTCGGGTGCTGCGTCTACTGCCAGATTTAAAGCTGCTAGTATGTCGATTAATTTATCAAAACGTCGTTTGATTATGTACACCGCCATGTAGATCTGGAAGTAGCGCATGCCACAGACCAGCAGCGGTATCAGATAGCAGACCCAGAAGAACGGAAATTCATGTTGTGATTTTGAAGCAAGCAAGGTGGTACCCAGTATGAAGAGCTCCGACGTTACGTAGACTGCAAACATGACACCGGCGTATTGCAGCATTCGAAAGCGCAAATTACTAGAAATTAGAATATTTCATTAGTGTTGTAGTAAGATAGACCAAGTTTGACACTTTTAGCTAAAATAACATGAAATATAACAATTTTTCATACAAGAACTCAAAAGGTAGGTACAGGTATTTGTGAGTATTACTCCTTTGATATATCTTTTAAAGTCAGCAAGTTCTCAATGTTCATGACTCGACTTTTTGTATGGAGGCTACTTCTTTTAGTGGTTAGACATAAGCTCTTACATTTTCTGAGATCTCATTTTTCGCACATTTGAATGGCGGATAGACGAATATATCTACCTTAGATGCATAACAAGAATTTATATACTTTGTACATTTTCTCAAACGTAATATGTATATATTGGCCATTAAGGCTGTCTATTAATATTTGAGTGAAGTACTTTTGGTACAATTTTATGAGTATTGCCCCTTATTTCCGTAGGTGAATTTTAGTGTTTTAATGTTTGAAATTGGCTTAAACTAGACCACTTTGTTCATAGTTCTATTACAAATATATATTTAATGTTGATTCCTTACCGATTGTCGACATCCACATTTAATGATCTTTCGAATATTTTGTCGATTTCGCGCACCTTCTCGAAGAAGTTCCCCAATGTGTCACGTTGCAACAATGATTCAGCCAGGCAGATAATATGTGAAATGCGTATCCCAATCATCTGTATGTAGTCAACTGTATCTCCAATGTCTTCCGCATCCCTCTTTAAGAAGTCTGCATTGCCACTGAAAACACCATAGCCAAGTAGTGCTATAGCAAAAAGCAGCACGAAAACGCTATAAGTTTCGCTCAGATATGAGCGGCGAAGTTGTTTACGTTGACGTTCATATTGCCATTGCGAAAGGCAGCCGATCTGGCACATAACATTCAGTGCTATCAGTGATTCCAGTATATCCATGCCTTAGTGTTCTTTTTATTGTTGTTAATCGATGCTTTCGTTGCCCTAGTCGTTAAGTAAAAGGGAACATTTTATTGTACTATATATATTTACTATTAAATCCCCAAATGACTACTAAGCCGATTTACTTTTTTTTTTTTTAAATTAATATAAAGTAGGCGTGGCAACAAAATTTTCTAACTACATTGAGACGTACCCACGCGTGATGCATTAGAAATTGTCATTGTCAACGGCAATCAATTCCGGGAAGATGAGGAAGTGTATGTGTTAATACGGATTTTACGTGTGGGTAAAAATTTCTCAAAAATTCAACGTTGGCAGTTTGGGTCTTAATGGAATTTTTTAATCATGTAGATTTTATATTGGAATCAGTTTATTGTCTACCAAATTTTTTCTTGGAGTACTGATTTCCAAAATATATTTGAGGCAACTCCATATTCCTTGTTGTAACAAATTCTAACATGCAGATTTTAGCCACAGGTTCACCTACACATTATCCTTATAATAATCAAACCCGCAGCGCGATTAACTTAGCAGTTTATGCTAGTATCACGTCATCTGACAATATCCCGCTGATAGTTGATTTCATAGCCAGAAATAATTTTTATGGACGCTAGTCAAAAATGTTTGCTTTCAAATGCAAACATTGATCGCTTCCAGATACACTGGTTAATCTCAATATTGAGTTGAGAACTGGTGATAATATTGAAGACGAAGAAGAAATGTTTCTATGGAATATGTATGAGTAGTACCTGTGATTAGATGCATCACCAGTCTTTGATCGGTATAGTTCGATACACAATAATCTTCGTGCTTACATAAATCCACTAGTCTCAGCTCTTGCTACTAATAAGAGCAGAAGGCGTATAAGGGGTAGAGCTACTCAGAAGATCATTTAACACGACACTAGACTTCTGTATTAAGACCACTAATTATTCATTTATAAACTACTAGCAGACCCGGCTTGCGTTTCCAAGCCCCCTTTTTGTCTTCATTTTGTAAGGGTAAGGTATAACCGAGAATGAATTTTTTTAAATCTAATTTTACAATATTTGGCTAATCATTTTAGTTAACCCCGCGTGTTCTGCTACGCTAGCCTTTGTGTTTTTCTTTAAATTAGTCCACTTCACAACATGTAGCTGAACCCCACCCGCTTCGCCCGCTACGCCTGCGGCCAGTAAAACCACACTGTGTACACTTCAATGGATCTACCCTCTACACATTACCCATTACTCATTACCATTACCATTACCCACTACCATTACCCATTACCCATTACCCATTACCATTACCTACTACCATTACCTACAACCATTACCCATTACCATTACCCATTACCAATACCCATTACCATTACCATTACCCATTACCATTACTCATTACCCATTACCCATTACCATTACACATTACCATTATC
Organism: Leucophenga maculata; assembly: GCA_035044805.1. Taxonomy (NCBI): domain Eukaryota; kingdom Metazoa; phylum Arthropoda; class Insecta; order Diptera; family Drosophilidae; genus Leucophenga; species Leucophenga maculata. Next base: position 758,272 of record JAWNNP010000931.1, read on the forward strand.
CATTTGGCACCGCCCCCTGACCAAACTCATGCGGTACCTTAAATGGATGCAAAGATATTTCTATTTTGGTTTAATTAATTAAATTATTTGGGGGGTGGGACATCGTTAATACTTAACATGTATACCCAATTAACATGTATACCCCATTAACATGTATACCCAATTTACACCCAGTATTGCTTGTATGGGGTGGGGTATGGTGGAATATAGCCACCTTCGACTTTCACCAAACTTGACACAATTACTTTTCCCGATGCCATTAATACGTATACTAAATTTCGTCCTTGTATCTCAAATGGATGCAAAGATATGATGTATTTTGTTTATCGCTTGTATGGGGGTGGGACATAGCCCCCACCGATTTTAACCAAACTTCACTCTAAGACTCTCCTTAATGAACTGAAGCTCGTCAGTGAGTTATAGCTCAATCGTTTGAATGGCTTCCTATAAGGAACATACATAGATACATAGTTCCAACATTTATTTTTATATATAAATCGGAGTTTTCAGCTTTTTAATAACTAAGTCGACTTTTTTTATAGTCCGGTGACTTTAAAATAAAGCCAAAATTAGCTGGTTATTGGGCGGCAATGTGTTTTTTATTCCATACAAGTAGATTAGAGAAGTGACTTAAGTTTTCGTCTTTGCGTAAAGTAATACCAAGCTGAAACCCTTCAGTCAAGAGTTGGCATTTTTATCGAATTTTCTTGCTTCATTTCAATCCACTCTTTTTCTTCTTTTTTCTTTCTTTTCTCTCTATGTTACGTGTATCTAATGTTTTCACCTACAATAGACACAAGTTATCTGAAGAAGGAATAATGGAATCTAATTATCGCAACTTGAAGATACTATCTCTTATAGTCTTCAAGCTCTTCAAAATTTTATTTCGCATTTTGGGTAGCTCTATAGACTGACAACTGTTAATCGGTAAGACGGACAGTCACATCTACCCACAGGAGTAAAAGAAGAACAAATAAAGGTAGGTTCACGGACCAGATATCTGGCAAGAATCATATTCTGTGTCAAATACCTTGCACTATCTGGCTCTATCTGAACCTGAACAAATTATAAAATTTAAATATTTATGAGTTTTTGTTCATATTCATCTATGACTTGGGTACCAACTTTTACGATGAACATTCTGTCGTAAATGGTTGCGCTTGCCACTTTGATAGTGATTATTCCAAATCCCTTAAACCTTAGTTAGAAACAATTATAAAATCTTACCTATTCCTTGAGAAACTTTTATTTGATTAAACTTCTTCGCGGTCTGTGTTAAACTGGCTACGGCAAAAAGTCGACTGCACAATACTAATTTCAGAATTAAAAGCAAAATTTTAAATATCATACAAAGCATTAAAATTAGCTTGCCATTAAGCCATTAGCGAACAATCGATCAACCTATTAATCAAAAAAGCTGTCGTCGACTGGGCGCAACGCTGCTGTTAAATGATGTGACTTGCAAGTTGGATGATTAGCTTAGATGGATGGCTTGCGGTCTACGTAATAGTGAGCTATTTGTTGCTGCCGCTACGCAAAAATTGTATTAGTATTATTAGATGAGTGGCAATCGAAACAAATATCTGCAAGCACATATATAAGACGAAATATATTATTCCCATAATTGCATGTTCCGCTTACCAACATAATCAGCCTTACGTCGATGCTAAAGAACTGCATAGCGCTCACCTCAAGAGTTTGCTGGCGCAATTGCAATGCAAATTCGTAGACCAGATTATGGTAGGAGCGCGGCAGTTGCTGGACGAGCATTAGTTTATTGTTCAGCAGACGCGAACGTATGCTATGCACTTTACAAGCGTTGCAGGCAACGCATAAGTAGCATACAATCAGCGCAAGCGGTAGCAGTGTAACGCCGGAGCGGATTAGTGAATTGAACGGCAGCAGGCTATCAAGTGAAAGCAGCGACCAATACAGATGGCAGGTAAATTCAAGAAAGTAGCAGGCGATAATTGCGAAAAGTGACCAGCCGGCAAAGTGATTCAGCGCCTGAACGGCATCGTGAAGCTGACCATAGAAACGTCGTATACGGAGTAATTGTTCGACTTGTGAAAGGCGTATACGCGATACTGCATCGATATCGAGACTTGGACTGTGTTGGAGCACAATTTGCTGCAATTTCATGTTTAGACACTCGAGATATGGCAACAGAATGCGAACATACGCTAGCAGCTGAAGTATACGGAAACGAAGCACAATGTTCGGCAAAAGACCCATCCAAAAGTAGCTCTCATCATCGAGTACGACTATCAAACCAATTATGCACAGCCATGAGAGAACTGATAGCGTACTCAGAAACAGCAGTTGCCTTTCCGATTGACGGCGAATACGTTCACATATGGCGTGTTGCTGCTGTCGTGGTAAACGGATGAGACGCAGTGCATCCGTGCATGCTGCAAGCTGTTGCACGAAGGCATCGTGTTGACCACGCGTAAAAATTGATTCCATCATGACGACACCGTAGGCAAGTGATTGCACAATGAAGGTTAATGTGGAGACTAGCCAGGACAGCAGAAATCCTTCGGTTTGGTGTTCGTGCATTAGATAGACTGTCAACCAGATGAGACACATGGCGACCAACATGAGGACGGGTTGCAACTGCTGTAAAATACTGGTTTCATGTGGATACTGCTCCGTGTGTATGCCGAAGAGCGCACAGCCCCGCAGCAGCATGCGGCAGGAGCGCATCGTAGTAGTCATTGCGCGAATTTTCAACTTACTGAGTGTTGGCTCCTGTGAGTAATTTTGAATTCTCTTGGTAGTGTTGACGAGGTGTTAACTTGATTAATGAGTTGCCTTTTTGTGTCATTGTTTTTTTCTTGCTTTTTTATTTAGTTTAGTTCGATCTGCTCTACAGATAAAGAACTTCTAATTGTGTAGTACCCGCAAATGCAGAACGTTCTTGTAAGAATTTCGTTGTGGTCGTTGTGCACTATAAAACTTAAAAATGCATAAAGGTATTATAGGAAAGAAAGCTGCAATCGAGGGAGCTCGACTTCGAGATACCCTATATGAATAATAGCTTTGTATGTACCCGTTCAAGTCACACATACTCTTCTCAGAAAGTTCTTAGTTACTAACGCAAAATAAGTTATAGCTGTAGCCAATACTTTTCGTGCCACCAATTAATTATGGTTAACATTTTCAGCTATAAAACTAAATTAACACCTGTTAACAAAATATTAGCAAGAGACTTCTATAGAAACTGACGTCAAGAAACGCTGAACATCGATTTTCAATTGGAAAGTTTTACCCGACCTACCGTATGCACCATACATTGCCTCTTTTGATTTCCACCTGTTATACTCCATTATAATACATGACTGAGTTGGAATTCACATCATACAAAGATACTAAAAAATGGGTTGATTCGTTGGTATCTTCAAAATATGTAGCGTTCATCCATTGGACTGATGGACCCGTTCGTCTAGTCGAGCTGTTCAAGAATAAATATGCTTTATGCGTTTTAACACGTTACAAACTTTTCGACAAACAGATAATACCACATCACACTATGTATTGGGTATTTGATATCGATTGTTCTTAACTTTTCACCGGTAGCTATTTGGTTAGAGTTTTTATAAATATGTGGCAAGCACCACATCATGGCGTAGTTCCCATCCCACTTCACGTGAAATGGTATCTAAGTCACCCATGAACCATTACAAGTTTATAAAATCAATATCGATACAGGTTCTTTTATTGCATTTGGGATTTCATTGGAATCCAAAACGTAAGTTGCTAAGCATATAACCTAACAAAAAAGAATGTGCTCGACTTCATTGTGGCTTAAATTTGTTCAGGCCATATATTCTTTTTGGAATATATGCCCTAAACTAAGCTAAACCACAAAAAAAAATGTTTTCTTACAAATTCTAGGACACATTGACACATGGCATCTACCCTCACAACTGGACCACAGCGATCAAACTTCTTAAGCCTGACAACGTTGTCGAAAGCTTTCGACTAATATCCCTAGTGTCCAATGTAAAATCGTGGAAAAATATTAGCTCGTTGGCTTATGTGTTTTCTAAATAAAAAGTAGCCTTATCTCCCACATCCAAGTCGCTTTCGATGGGCAGCACAGTGCGATGGAAGCTTTGCTGCAAGCCCATCACTTAGAGTCGGACGCTCTTTCAACAAAAAATCACATCTGATACTAGCGACAGAGTTTGAAAAAGCGTTTGATCGCGTGGGGAATCATGCAAATTTTTAAATTTAATTTACATTGCACGATTCTTAGAAGAAAATCTAGAAGCCGAGTTAAATAAAATACAGTTCATAAGTTCTATACGTCCATATTACCGTTCTAATAAATATAACCAGAGCACTAATTCTTTCCAAGATTGACTATGGATTGCCTATCTTTGGTTGTACCAAGTACCATACCACACATCAGTTCGCCGTTGTCTTAATGCTTTTCCGACAGCGCCAACACTATATATTGTAGCGGCAGCCGGCCATCCAACCCTGGACAACAGAATTTCATAAGTAACGTTGAATCTTAACCCGAATATCAGTTATACATCAAACCAAATTCTACACACAACATTTTTAAACGCATTTAAAGGAAAGCGAGTATACTCGTACAAAATCGTATCTGTAGCTCGCCGATGCGCAAGATTATGTAAAGAATTGGATATTACTCTGCCTGCTCTACCAATGAAGTCGTCCTCTTGCCCATCTTGGCATCTAAAGAGCTCAACATTTAATCTACAGGTTCATCAGTCAAAAAAAGGAATTTCCAGCAGAACATTGTGCCGAGTTCCCGAATTCTGCTCAGCATTTACGGTAGCCATCCTAAAAGCTTGTCCCTTTGCCCATTCTAATAATGTTTCGTCGTCCACCAATCAAGTTTGGGCCCCTCATGTAAACTATGCGTGCTGGAGCTTTTCCATACAGTGCAGCCACTGGAATTTTATGCGCTGGACTATGTCAAATTCATCGAATAGCTCATACAGCTCGCGGTTCAAACGGGACCTAAACTTGTCGCCGACTCTAATATGACCAAAAACCATGCAGATGATCTTTTTCATAAAGACTTCAGACGCCGTTTCGTCTGACGCAATCACGGTCTATGCTTCTGAGCCATACAGTAGTTCCGGGAGTATCAGCGTCTTGTAGATCTTGATTTTCGTCTTTCGAGAGAGAGCTTTACTTCTAATTTGCTTGCTCAGCCCAAAATAGCATCTATTTGCGAGACTGATTGTTCGGCTGATTTCCAGGCTAACGTTGCTGTTGCTGGAATTTTCGGATCCAAGATAGAGAAAGTTTTCTACAACATTGAAGTTGAAATTCTCAATCGTCACTGACCGTCCAAAACGCGATGACGGCGTGCGAGAAGATACCCATGAGAAGATACCCATGAGAAGATACCCATCAGACTGTTAATCTATTTCTGAGAACGCCTTGCTCATACTCCGTTTATGTGTGTCGACGATATCAATATCATCCGCTTACGTGAGGAGCATCACTTCCATTTGGAAGATCGAGCATGACATATTCTGTATGTACGGGCACTAGCGTAGGATGTATTCCATCAGCAGATTGAAAACCTTGCACGACACCGCTTCACCCAGCCTGAAACCTCTTTTAGTATCAAAGGTAATTTCCTACCCTGACAACATTTTGTGTGCGTGAGTCTTTCTTAATCTTAGAGGTCTTTTCTAGGATTTGTCGTAATGTGTATATTTGGTCACATGTTAACCTTTTTAGTCTGACGCCACACTGATATTGTCCTATCAGTGAATCCGAATATGGTTTCTGCCTATTACATAGTACGCGTGTCAGAATCTTATAGCCGATGGAAAGGAGACTTATTCCGCGGTCGTTCGCGTAATCAGCGGGGTATCCTTTTTTAGAGATAAGTCAGAGAGCACTGAGATTCTAGTCATTGGGTATGCCGTCATCGGACCATATCTTGCATAAAAGATGGGGCATACTCTTAACCAACTCTTAGCCGGCGGTCCTAAATAACATAGCTGGCCCATCACAGCCTGCTGCTTTGTTGTTTTTCAGGCTTTTAATAACCGAATCGGCTTCGTCATAGTCCGATAGCTCTACAATAGTGCCATCATTAACTGGTGGTTCCTGTGCCTGTAACCAGATTTCCCTTTCCTTTTTACAGAAAGTTACTCCGGGCTTAAAACCTTCAGTAAGACGCTTGATCTTTTGAATAAGTTTCATTTCTGTCACATAACTTCTCTCTCCGTTTCTTTCGCATCGAAATTCGTGGTTACTCTAATAAAGTAGATGTCGCAGGATGCTTTTTTAAAAAAAAACCCTGTCCTATCCATCGTATTTCCTGGATTGCACTGATGTCAGCCTTGCATCTTTCGAGGACATTGAACAGCTGAAAATTTTCAAGCTCAACGCACTAACCCCTAAAAAGGGGTATGTTAGTCGCCTTCTCACTGTCCAAATGGCTGTTCAGTGGCTACCCACAAGATATATGCTCTAGAGGACTACTGCGAGCTTCTTGAGCCGTTTTCATAAGAATCATTGTTGGCCTCTCTTAAGTAAATGACACTCTAGAACTTTTCTCACAATGTGAAGTTCTGCAAACGACCCCATCTCTCACAACAGTATGCAACATTTAATGTTTATCTAATGCAATTTTATTCAATTTTTAGGCCCTGTACCGAAGGTGCAATAGCCTATTGGTTTTGTGCAAATGTATGTAACAGGTAAAAATAATGATCGGAGACCCCCCAAAGTTACCCCTATTATGGTCAAGAGTGATAGAGGAGTCGAAATAGCCATGTCCGTCTGTATGAACGAAAGGATCTCGGAAACGGTAATAGATAGAGACTTCGGGTTTTTTGCATTCGACTAGGAATGCTCCGGAATTTTACAAGTTTATTTTAAAATTTTGCCCCTCCCCCCCTTCCTCATGAAATCACCCCCAAGGCTAAAAATTTCTTCGGCACAAACAAAATTGAGTATACCAGTATAGAGATAACGTTCCAAAATCCAAGAAGTTCATCAAAATCGGAAAGTAAATCACGATTTTATAAGCAATTGAATTTGAACGAACCCCCCCTTTTCTTTTCATACATAAAAAAATGTTTTATAAGGCACTTATTCTTGCAGTGAGAAGTGGTCATAAGCTTGGTCATATGCTCGGGAAACATTCAATGTGTTCGTTAGGCGACCTGTACTGCTACAGGGCCTCTTACAGTCGGTTACGCCTGACTGTCATTTTCTTACTTGTTTTTGGTTGCAAATTTCTATATAAATTAGAAAACACTTTTTTTTTTTGTATTTCACATAAATACCTTTATTTTAAATAGTTTTGAGATAAGCTGGATGACTTTTTCATAAAATGTAATATAATTGTTGTTTTTTTTTTTTTTCATTTTTTAGTTTTAAAGATACATAATAGCTTCATATTTGTATTATTTTGTTTTTATTTGGATTATATGCTTTATCGTCTTAAATTTTCTGCTTTTGCAATTTCTGTTTTGAATGCATTTGTAATGCTTGTTTTTCCGCTGTTGTTTCTTTAATTTGCTGAAATTTTCCAGTTTTCTCTTTGGTTTCGTAAACTTGTTTCGGATATTTTATCGATTTTTTTTTTACTTAAAAAAAATGTTGTTTCTGCTTGGGTATTTTGCTTAATATATATAAAGATAATATTTAAAAGCTGTTGTAGTTGATTATTCGATTAATACACAAATGGAATAACAAACAAATATTTTTTATTTGATTTTTTTTAAGGCAATTGAAAAGTTTTCTAGTCAACAAAACGCTCACAGGTCATGGATTTTTCATTAACTTTTCCTGGGTTTTTTTTTTTTTGCGGTAGTTAGTATATGTATATATGTTCAACAAAGCACAACAGTAAATGAAAAGGGTGCTTTTATTAATATATAGTAGCTTTAATGCAGAACTCTAGTCAAGTGATTAACGCATACATATTAAGAAGGCAATTGAAAATGGGATTATACATTTTAATAATTGTTGTTTGTTTTTAATAGTACATTGAATATTAGATTAAGTATTGTTTTGCTATAAGAAAAACAAGTATTAATGAATTAGCATTCAATTTCGCAATATATCCATATATATATATATATAACATTAATACGTTTTTAGTTTGACTGATTGGCGCTTTTAACAAATTTTTATAATATCGCTTTTAAATAATTTATCTTTTGTTTTAATTCAACTTTCAGTTACAAAATGCTTTCCATTGCCCATATCCATATCCAGTAATTCAATTTGCTTGTAATCAATTCCATTTTGCTTACATTTTGTAGCCGAAAATTGAAAACGTTTTTAAACTTCTTTTGCGTTTATTTATCTCAAGTCTCTCTTTTATTTGTAAAGACAAATAACTATTGCATATACATATATTTCTATATAAATATATATATATATAGTTTAATTTTTAAATATGTTTAATTAATATTCAATTACTTTAAATATTTGCTTCTGCTGTTTGGTTTTTCTTTGTTTTATATTGGTTTGTTAAACATTTAAATACTTATAACATTTTAGTTTGTTTTGCTTTATCGTGACAATTAAAATTTTCTTATATCGATTGAATTTCATGTTTTTCCTTTGTTTTTGTTTTTAAGAAAGAAAACTTAATAATTTTAAAAGAAAAATTGTCAAATTTCATAGCATTGGAAATTGCCAGAAACTTGAAATTTCTTTTATTTATACTCTTTACACAAAAACTGCTTCGCACAAAATTTTAAATGTATTACATAAGAGACTGGCAAAGTACACTATCTATCTTTACGACTCGAGTTATTGCAATTATAGGTAAAACTTTATGAATTATTTTCATTATTTATGTCTCTAGACTTAAATATTCGCTGTTTTAATACATTTAAACCTTTTATGCAATTAAGCTTATAGAAATTTGACTTTAATGCTTTTCATATTGAATCTGACAAACTAATTCTGTTGCGGTTTGTATTTTTATACTCATTTAATTTCATAATAAACTCATTCACCTGCTGATTCTGTTTCTGCGCTTGTATACCGAATTTCTTTTGTTTTCTTCTGATTTTCAATTGCTTTAATCTACATATTATTGCTACGGAAAGGATTGTATTTTGTGGATAGGTTTTCGGTAAGTTTCCTTTTTCTTTCTTCTTGAGTTCAGTTTTTGCTTATCTTATAAACGAACAGTAGCTATGTATGCTTATAAAAAATTGTCAAATCTGCGACGACTGCTTATATAGTTTCATGGGTTAACAAAAAGAAGTTCCTTATTTCCAATTTTATACTCTAATAGAGTCTAGAAACAGAACAAGTAGCAGAATGAGCTTTATCATAGAGCGCTAAGCAAACAATTTTTTTTTTTATAGGTATGTATATGCGTTTTTAACGTTTTTTTTTTTCGTTCAGATTTCATTGGGTATAAAGAGTATAAAGGCTTCGGTTCTACCGAATTTAAATTTTTTTGTTGTTTATATCGAAAATTTTGTGTATTATGGTAATTAAAATTTGCAAATAATATTAAATGACTTCTTCAGCAATTTCAAATATTTTTTAACCAACTTTTCTGCCATCTCTTAAAATTCCCGCCTTCTCTCCCTCTCTTTCAGACTTCAGCATGCCGAACTAGCTGTTTCATTCTCTCGCTTATATGCAACGCAAATAATTTGTAAATCCCTGTCTAAAGCAGTTTAATATTTCATATTCTTTTTTTTTTTATTGAACCGAATAGTTTTGCAAAATATAAATAATCACCGTTTAAATAAACTATCACATGCACGCTTAACTGCCTCAAAATATGCTCTGTTTAAAAAAATTTTGTTTTTGTTTTGTTTTTTGCTTAATATGCTTTTGGTTATATTTTGTTTTTGGTTATTTTTTTTTGTTTTGTAGACTGTGTAGACTGGACGGCTGCCAGTTAATTTTTTATACGCTGGTTCTCACCGCTTCTGTTTGGCATAAAAAGCAAAAAATATTCTTTATTCTTTTTCAAAAATTAATGCTAAAATGCACAAACACTTATGCTCTTTCACTTTAAGCCTAGAGTATTTTTTGTTTTTGTTTGTTTAAGTATTTCTTTGGAAAAATGGTATTTTTTAGTGCATTATATTTGTTTCTTTTTATTTATTTATTTTTTTGGTTTTTCTTTTTATGTTTTTTTGTAAAACATTAAAAATCTGCTTCGCGTTTAAATTTATTCACTTTTTTCTTGTATAATGGACTATTTTCTTGCAGTAGTTAGTCGCTTATTTGAGTTGCTTAATTTTTGCTTAAATTTGTTGATTTAATCATTATTTATTCATATGCAATTTGTTATTCTATGACTATGAAAAAGTAAAAAAATTATAGAAAAATAAAATTTCATTTTATTTTGTATCGTTTTGTTCATTTTTAATTTTGTTGTTGGTTTTTATTATGTAATCATGTATAATTAATTAATTTATTATTTTTTTTTTTTTTTTTTTTTTTTTTGGATTTTGCCTTACTTGACCCTCTAGTTTGTCGCATTCAAACAAACAAAAACCTTATAGTAACATTAATCGACCCCCCTAACACCGCTCTGTCACAATAATCCGTCTCTCATCATTAGACTACAACAACAATAAACACTACACCAACTACTCAGTTGACCCCATTTCTTGATGTTCTTGATGTACAGAGAAAAATCTATGCTCATATAACAATTTCATAATAAGAATATTTGTAAGTTTATGCATGTATTATGAGTACCATTAAAAAGTCTTCATAATATCTGTATAAAATCTTTAATAAATATTTTATAACATTTCATCAAACCTACAAAAAAAACTTAAAATCTGTTATTTGAACAATAAGTTTTACTCTCTGTAATTGCTTTTCAAATTCTCTTAATGCACTTATAACTACAAACTACAACAAACTCGCACAATAATCCATGAGCTCCTCGCCCTCTCATTTTTAAAAGATTCCGAAGTATTGTTTTACTATGTATTGATCTAAGCTGTATAATATAAAGAAATAGATGATACCATAGAGGCATGTTTTTTTCTCTCATTTTGCAATAGTACAAGTGAACACACTGAAAAAATTAAATCTGCTGTATATAATATTATGTATAACAGCAGTGAATGTATGAACAGTTTGCACAGTATTTAGGAAAACTCATTTGCAATTCTCTTACACTTTCTCAGAGTGAAATTGCTCACGAGCCACCAAATGGCCATCTGCGCTTTATATTATTAAACCATGAGCTAGACTTTTACATAAATATGTGTCTATTTGCTTAGTAGAGTTGACAAGCAGCTAAAATGCAAGCATAGAAATGAAAAAAAAAAAAATGTGTGATGATAGTTTTGTTCTCTAATTTATCTCTATTAAAGTTCAGTGGATAAGTTCAGTTCGGAAGTCCATTCTATCGATCTATTGCTATCAGGCTGTTCACAACTCTAAACTGTTAGTTCTCAGTATTTATTTATTTGTTTATTTATTTTTTAAATCTTGCTTATTTTCGCTTGTTCGCACTTTTGTTCTCATACGTTCTCACCTTGCACTTTTGATTCGTTTCTTTTCAAACTAGTTCAAATTTTACTGAATTGATTTTAGCTATTTTTTCGTACAATAATAAAAGCAATGAACAATGCAATAAAATCGAACGAAAGCACAAATATTTTCGCAATATAAAATAAAATCGACTTTTAAATTTTTCCATATACATATAAGTATTTCATATATAATGTTCAACTTAGTCGTTTATTTATTATTTGGTTTGCTTATGTTTTGCTATATTATATAATTATTTATTTGCTCTCTGGAGGCACATTTAATTATTACGCATTTGATATATTAACATAGTTCTCGCATGTTTAACAGCTTTATTTTTTTTTCCATTGGATATTATAACATTTAAATAAATTTTCTTTTCTAAGTATGTGATTCTTATTTTAAGCCATAATTTTGTACAGTGCACATCATAAGATTTTTCTTTGTCTTTATCGTGGCATTTAGAGCGGGGAACACCATGGTGGAATTATATACGCATGAGATGGTATCTATACCATCATGGTTGGTGCCCATTTTTAGCAAATATTGATAACAAAAATAATAGCACACACAAAATAAACCATTCTCTTAACAAATGGTAGTCCTTTCCGAGTCGAGGCTGTATTATATAAATGTATTTTTAACAATATGTCAGTACATAACTTTAGAAACGAATTTTATAAGACCGAGATACATTTATATATATTTCCAATGTCAATTCTTTTGTAATCATTGGCAGCTTATCTAACTGTACTGTGGCTCTCCATTCTGATAGTTTGAACCATGCTTCAATGAGACAAGGTAACACTACTAGACATTTTCGCTTTTGGTTTGAGTACTAATCGTTTGCCAGGTTGTTTGTAATGATTTAAAGGATGCATCGTAAAGCCCATAAAGTGCATATATACTTGATCAGCTCGTCGATACAAGTTGATCTAGCTATGTCCCTTTTAGCATCTGCGTCTGCATTGTTTTTGGGTATCAATTTTTAAGATATCCAAGTGAATACCGGAATTGGTTCGATTTGTTCCAATAATTATCGAAATTACTATGCCAGTCGCATTTTTTTCTATTTGGTTACTGCTGACGTAGACTTTACTATAACCTTTTCTTATTGTATCGTGATCTTTGCATTCGATTTGTCGGTAGGATAACTTTTTACGTATAACCTTTTATTGTATCGATGTGAATTGCTCGCGAACTGAATTTCATTTACATTTTGCATTTTGAGTTTTTCTCATAACATTTGCACACGATCTTTCATCTATCTATCTATATGATTTCTACTACAATTATATTGTGGATATTCTTTTAAATGCGTTAGGTCGTTTTTTCTGTACAATCAATTGCATCAAAGGTATGCACTGAAGTACAGAGTATGCCGACACCAATTTGTGTATTTTTGTTTACTGATAGTCTACACTGAACAGCTGTGTATTTTCACACATGTAACCATAATTTTTTTTTTACTCGTAATATCCCTGGTTTTCATCATGGTTTTTGGTTCAAGTGTTACGCTCAATAATTGTTTATTATATTCCAAGTTACTCGTAAGATTTGCACTGTACAAAGTTTACGAATTGATTTTACATTTTAAGTAGCTATTCGGCCTCATAAATTTTATACTAGAATCAATTGTGTTTGTTCTATGTGTGTGTGTGTCTCTGTGTGTTGCATGTGTATACGTGTAAATTTGTTTATTTAAAAGAGGTTACATATTTGCGAATATAGATGCAGTTGAAAATATTTTCATTAAACTTTTGCTAATACAATTATCCTTTGTTTGTTAATTTTTTTTTGTTTTAATAAATATTTTATACTAGTAAAATTTGCAATTATATGTTTTGATCATTTGTTTAATATATTTTTATACTATAACTTACAATATTATTTGTATTTTTTTTTGTCTTTGTGTGAAGGTAATTAAGTAAACATTGCACACAATGTTGCTCAGCTCGCTTGTGTTAAGAAGAGCGTTTTTTTGCTAACGCACAATTTTGTTTAATTTGATTTGTAGCAATGAGTAATTAATTTCTTAAACAAATATCAATTAATTACTTTTCTTCATTTGCATAGCGAAATAGGTAAAGCAAAATAGGCGGCAATTTGAAAACAAAATGGCGTCGTCGAGTTGACCCGTTACTCCGCCATATCTGCCTTAGTTAATTTCACAGGATTTCATTAGTTTTATGCGTTTTCTGTTTGGTTTTACTTGTACGGTTGTATTTGTTCTTTGTCTTCTAAACACTTCAAATCACTTGAAGTTCTGTTGTAAGTTCACACTGAACGTGAGCGGAGACGAGGAACTTTGCGGTTGCAATTGCTCAACAAAGCTCGCTCTTCTCTGTCCTTGTTTTTAATGCATAAAGCTTTTAAAAAGCCATGAAACTTTACATCAGATCCACCTTGAACGAATATCAATTGATATTTTTCGGATGGTGTCTGTGCAAATTTAGGCACGCTTAAAGCTTAATATTGCAATGTTTTTTTGTGTTTGTGTTATTCCAGTTGTTGATGACTGCATTATTACTTATATCCCACTATCCCCTGATATTGTTGTCACTATAAAGTCTTTGTTTTCATCCCCCAGCTTCGGGTGTAATTTGCTTCATATTATATGTTTGCGTTTGTATCTGTATGTGTGAACAGTTGTGTTTTGAATACATTATATCGGTTAACAGTTTATTTAATCTTCTTCTGAAAACGCAATAAACAGGCCCGTGGCCTAGAATTCCAAGCGGTATGCAGAGCAAGAGGTCTCGTGATCCTGAAGATTAATTGTGCAACGAGACGCCGAGGGTGAGAGATCGATACGATACCTGGCCAGTAGTTCCTCGTTCTCCGCAACCCAATAGCCAAGCACGTCAGTGTCGTAGGTTGGTATGATTGTTACCTCTGCAAAGGGAGTAAGTGGCGAATAGTGAATTATTGGCTGATAGTTTGAATATTTTGTTTTTTTGCTCACCTAGATCTTTGTCTTCCCAGGTTTGTTTGGCCTCAAGCAATGCATCGTAGACTTGTCTGCTCGGTTCAGTGCCTGAGAAGACATAGTAGCGTGCACGCACGCGTTTAAAGAACTCAACGTGCGAATAGTAAGAATTGCCGTTGTGCGGTACATAGGTCAGATCCACATAGACGGGTGCCGGTTTTTTAGCTTTGTTGGGAGACTCTGAACGCTTGCGCAAATTTTTTTCATTATTAAGACGTGTCTTCGTTGCTACAAGTCGGCGTTCCTTTTTTGGCGTGGTACGTATGTCACCCTCAACAGGCAGTGGAGCAGGTGAGGGCAGCCCCAGTGGTTTACCCCATTCCTCTAGACGATCTTTGGGTAGTGTGCCAGTGGTAGTTCCTGTGGTTGTGCTTGTCAGGGACTCTGTGGATTTTTCGCTTCCTGTTGTTGTGGTTGTTGTGGAACTTGTTGTTGCTGACGATGTTGGTGTTGTTGTTTCTGCTGTCTTTACCTTCTGAATATTGCTTAATGGGAAACGCTGTTGTTCGCCGGCACTTGTCACGATTTGTTCAACTTCTTCGGCTTTTGATGGTGAATACGAGTACTTTGATGTTACGGAAGACATAACATCAGCGCCACGCACCTCTACGTGCTCTTTTAATGCTTTTTCGAAGTCAAGATCTGCCTCATCGAGGAATTTGTGCGCTGCATCTGATAGTGTTACTGCTGATGCTGTTGTAATTGTAGTTGTTGACGTTGCTACGTGATCGATGTCCGTCTCCGTACTGCTAATCTGACGACTGGCCCATGTCTGACTGGTGCTCTCAACGCTTTCTGACGACTGGCTCGCAGCAGGCGAGTCTGAAATTATACGAGTCGTAGTACTTATGGTGTGGGCAGTTGTGCTGCCGCATATTGGAATGGGTTCCGTTGGTTTTGTATCAAATGTGTCAGGCAAAGCCCCGTAAAAAGATGTGCTCATTGGGTCAATAGTTTTGTGTGAGAGCACAGCTCGTGCTGTCGAATGTTCTTCGCTGCCATATTGTGGCGGTATGTCGTCTTGGCTTTCATCTATATCAAAGTCTGATCGTTTGCTGATACCGGAGCTTGAGCGTTGCAGATCGTAGCTAGCGCCACCATGTGATGATGCAATGCTCCGAGGAGAGCCAGGCATATCATCGTCGCTCATGTAGGCGGTCGCAAGGCGCTCATCATCGCTGCCTGGAGTTGAGGAGCGATGATAGATTCCACGTAGCATAGCAACTTCTTTTGGTAGCATTTGATCGCTCTTTTCGCTTTCGCTGGTAGTGCGTGTTGTTGTTACAATGACCTTTTCACTATCCGGCTCGGACGAGTCAGTTGTCGTGATGGTCTTCTCTTCGGTAACGATTTCTTTTCCATCGGCTGAGATCATTTTGGTAACAGTGGTTATGGTTGTTGTGATGATCTTCTCTGTGCTGCCACTAAGCGCTGTAGTCTTCTCAATGCCACGCAGTTCTTGTAGATCCGATTTCGCTTCAGCGGTTGGGAATCCGCTGTGTTCTGTGTCATCTCCACTGCTACCCAATGTAGTGCTTATTAGCTCGCTAGATGTGACTGCCGACTTAAGTTCGTCTTTGGAGACTCTTGGGAATGGTGACGTTGGCTTCGGCGATGACTCCGGCGTTTCTGTAAGCGATTCGCGCCCTACCGGTGTTGGTATTGATTGACTTTCAGATGTTAATGCACCAGGACTAGACTTACCACTAATGTCCTTAGGCGAAAGCGGTCCGGTTGTTGATGTCACACTGGCTGCACTTGACTCACTTCGACCTGCGGCAGTTGAAGTTGTTGTAGTTGATGTTAGTACTGGGACTGTGGTTGTTACACCTGCGGTTCCGGAACATGGCTGTCTTACACTTGGACTGACTGGCGCTGTTGGTGGCGTTTTACGATCTGTGGATTCAATATCATGCGATTGTGTCAAGGTAAACGATTCGACCTTTGCATGTTTTTCAGTTGTCAAGGAATGGCTGGTTTTTTCAATGGACTCCACAACTTTATTTATAGCCGTTGTGGATTGTGTTGAAGCTTTTAATTCGGATACAAGCTCTTCCTTATCAGCCTCAGTCTCTTCCTCTAGAGTTTCAATTGTGTCCACTTCATCAGAGGGTTTGTAAATACTGGTCATCATAATTGTTGCAATTGACTTAGAGCGACCTTCTTTAAGGCTGATGTGGTCATCTTCGTCGTCTTCTTCTTCAGGATCGCTATGGGTTTGGCGTCCTTCGCTGGTATGACTTAGTAAAGACTCGCGTCTGGATTCATCGGTTCCTATATTCAACGTCTTTTGAGATGTAGTTAGGCTGGTAATCTTCTTTAGACTCTCTTCGGCAGACTTGGTTGCTTCGGCCGTAAACGTTTCTTTTGTTGATACAATTTTCTCGGTAGCTAAGAACTCGGCAACAGTCTCTTTCAAGCTGTCTTTAGTTCCAACAACTCCACTGATCTGTGTTTCCATCACTGAGCTAGCTGCATCTTGCAGTTCTGACTTTATTGATGTAGCAGCGGCTGAAGAAGTTGCTTGTATTTCACTTACAATGGATTCCGAAGAACATTCTTCGGATTGTATTAGCATTTCTTCAATTTGCGAAGTAACTGTTTTTTGTACTGTTTTTGAAACGGTTTCTGCATCTTCTTTAGTGGTTGCTGATTTGCTGAAATCTTTTTCTGTTAGAGAACTTGAAAACGATTCACAACGTGAACCCTCCTCAGCCTTAATACTGCTACTAAGTGATTCACTTATAGATTCTTCTTTTAAATGCACTTGGCTCATTACTGATTTTGACATCGATTGAGTTGAGTCTAATTTTTCTTCAATTTTACTTTCCGACGTTTTAAGTCGTGATTCGGAAATGTGTTCATCCGTAGAACTTAAGTGACTGGCTTCTGATAGTGATTCTGAGATATCTTTTTGCATCGTTGGTGGTAGTTCGTCCATTTGGCTCCCTGAAGTGACGGATTCCCGCCTAGAGTCGATGTCCTTTGATGAGGTAATGGATTTGCTATCTTTGGTTTCATCAACAACAGTAAGGACGGATGTAATTTTTGAAGTATGTTCATCTTTCTTGCTAATAAGGCTTACGTCAACATCTTGACTGGAAACGTCTTGTGTAAGATTCAATGTTGATACACCCTTTGTCTCTTCGGCAGTTGACAAAATAGATTCACACTTCTCCTCGTCCTTTGAACTAACATGGCTTATTACAGACTCAGGACGAGATACTTTTACTTCATCTTTAGTGCTAACTTGACTGGCCGCTGACTTAGGTCGAGAAACGTCTTTTGAGGAAATTGGCGATTTGTCTTCCTTTTTAATTTCAGCAGTTGATGTAGTGGTTTCTAGCTTAGACTCCACTTTTTCATCGTCTTTGGTGCTCACTATTGAATCATGCCGGTATACACTCTGAACTGAAGTTGATGATTCATCCACATCTTTTGTGCTGTCAAGCTTGGCTGCAGATTCAGGACGTGGAGCCTCCTTTACTGGAGTTAAAGACTGTTCTTCTCTTTTACTCTCAAGTAAAGATATAGCAGATTCACGTCGGGACTCTGTTTTTGTCTCGTCTTTGGTGCTCACATGGCTTATGATTGATTCATGTCGTGATATATCTTGAGGTATAGGGGATTTTTCGTCTATATTGTCTTCGGCAGTTGATAAAACAGATTCTCTTCGAGATTCCGGTTGAACTTCGTCTTTTGAGCTGATATGACTGGCTACGGATTCGGGTCGAGAAACTTCTTTTGGTGTTTGTGATTTTTCTTCTTTCTTACTATCGGTTGTAGATGTAACGGATTCTCGTCGGGAATCTACTTTATCTTCATCTTTGGTGCTCAATTGGCTGTCTATTGATTTATGTCGAGACGCGTCTGGTGTAGGTGGTTTCTCGTCCTTCTTATCTTCGGTAGGTAATGATACAGATTCTCTTCGAGATTCGGGCTTATCTTCATCTTTTGTGCTATGGCTGGCTGCAGATTCCGAACGAGAAGTATCTTTTGGTGGTGTTTGTGATTTCTCTTCTTTCTTAGTTTCAGCTGTAGAAATAACTGATTCACGTCGTGACTCCACTTGTTCTTCGTCCTTGGTGCTCTTATGGCTTACTATAGATTCATGCCGTGACACATCTTTGGGAGCTGTAGGAGATTTTTCGTCGTTTTGATCATCTGTAGTTGGCAAAACAGATTCATGTTGAATTTCTAGTTTATCTTCATCTTTTGAACTGATATGACTGGCAACAGATTCTGGACGAGATTCTTCTTTTGGTTGGAGTGGTGATTTCTCTTCTATATTACTTTCAGCTGTAGATATAATAGACTCTCGTCGTGACTCTACTTTTCCTTCATCTTTGGTGCTCATTTGACTATCTATTGACTCAATCCGTGCCACATCGTGGGGAGGTGTCGGAGACTTGTCTTCCTTTTTATCTACAGTAGTTGATGAAACAGATTCTTTGCGAGTTTCCGACTTTTCTTCATCTTTTATGCTAACATGGCTGGCTACAGAATCTGGACGAGAAACATCTTTCGAAGGTAATGGTGATTTCTCATCTTTCTTACTTTCAGCGGTAGATATAACGGACTCTCTTCGTGACTCTGCTTTTTCTTCGTCTTTGGTGCTCATTTGGCTGACTATTGATTCATGGCGCGACACGTCTTGGGGAGGTGTCGGAGACTTGTCTTCTTTTTTATCTATCGTAGTCAATGAAACAGATTCTTTGCGAGCTTCCAACTTTTCTTCATCTTTTATGCTGACATGGCTGGCTACAGATTCTGGACGAGAAACATCTTTCGAAGGTAATGGTGATTGCTCCTCTTTCTTACTTTCAGCTGTAGATACAACGGACTCTCGTCGTGACTCTTGTTTTTCTTCATCTTTGGTGCTCATTTGGCTAGCTATTGATTCATGGCGCGACACGTCTTGGGGAGGTGTTGGAGACTTCTCACCCTTTTTATCTTCAGTGGTTGATGACACAGATTCTTTGCGAGCTTCCGATTTTTCTTCATCTTTTGTGCTGACATGGCTGGCTACAGATTCTGGACGGGAAACATCTTTCGAAGGTAATGGTGATTTCTCATCTTTCTTACTTTCAGCTGTAGATACAACGGACTCTCGTCGTGACTCTTGTTTTTCTTCATCTTTGGTGCTCATTTGGCTAGCTATTGATTCATGGCGCGACACGTCTTGGGGAGGTGTCGGAGACTTCTCACCCTTTTTATCTTCAGTGGTTGATGACACAGATTCTTTGCGAGCTTCCGATTTTTCTTCATCTTTTGTGCTGACATGGCTGGCTACAGATTCTGGACGGGAAACATCTTTCGAAGGTAATGGTGATTTCTCATCTTTCTTACTTTCAGCTGTAGATACAACGGACTCTCGTCGTGACTCTTGTTTTTCTTCATCTTTGGTGCTCATTTGGCTAGCTATTGATTCATGGCGCGACACGTCTTGGGGAGGTGTTGGAGACTTCTCACCCTTTTTATCTTCAGTGGTTGATGACACAGATTCTTTGCGAGCTTCCGATTTTTCTTCATCTTTTGTGCTGACATGGCTGGCTACAGATTCTGGACGGGAAACATCTTTCGAAGGTAATGGTGATTTCTCATCTTTCTTACTTTCAGCTGTAGATACAACGGACTCTCGTCGTGACTCTTGTTTTTCTTCATCTTTGGTGCTCATTTGGCTAGCTATTGATTCATGGCGCGACACGTCTTGGGGAGGTGTCGGAGACTTCTCACCCTTTTTATCTTCAGTGGTTGATGACACAGATTCTTTGCGAGCTTCCGATTTTTCTTCATCTTTTGTGCTGACATGGCTGGCTACAGATTCTGGACGGGAAACATCTTTCGAAGGTAATGGTGATTTCTCATCTTTCTTACTTTCAGCTGTAGATACAACGGACTCTCGTCGTGACTCTTGTTTTTCTTCATCTTTGGTGCTCATTTGGCTAGCTATTGATTCATGGCGCGACACGTCTTGGGGAGGTGTCGGAGACTTCTCACCCTTTTTATCTTCAGTGGTCGATGACACAGATTCTTTGCGTGTTTCCAACTTTTCTTCATCTTTTGTGCTGACATGGCTGGCTACAGATTCTGGACGAGACACATCTTTTGAAGGTAATGGTGATTTATCATCTTTCTTACTTTCAGCTATAGATACAACGGACTCTCGTCGAGACTCTACCTTTTCATCATCTTTGGTGCTCATTTGGATAGTTATTGATTCATGCCGCGACACGTCTTGGGGAGGTGTCGGAGATTTCTCATCCTTTTTATCTTCAGTGGTTGATGACACAGATTCTTTGCGAGTTTCCAACTTTTCTTCATCTTTTTTGCTGACATGGCTGGCTACAGATTCTGGACGAGAAACATCTTTTGAAGGTAATGGTGATTTATCATCTTTCTTACTTTCAGCTATAGATACAACGGAGTCTCGTCGTGACTCTACCTTTTCCTCATCTTTGGTGCTCATTTGGCTTACTATAGATTCATGGCGCGACACATCTTGGGGAGGTGTTGGAGAGTTGTCGCCCTTTTTATCTTCAGTGGTCGATGACACAGATTCTTTGCGAGCTTCCGACTTTTCTTCATCTTTTGTACTGACGTGGCTGGCAACCGATTCTGGACGAGAAACATCTTTTGAAGGTAATGGCGATTTCTCGTCTTTCTTACTTTCAGCTGTAGATACAACGGACTCTCGTCGAGACTCTACTTTTTCTTCATCTTTGGTGCTTATTTGGCTGACTATTGATTCATGCCGTGACACATCTTGGGGAGGTGTCGGAGACTTGTCTTCTTTTTTATCTATCGTAGTCAATGAAACAGATTCTTTGCGAGCTTCCAACTTTTCTTCATCTTTTATGCTGACATGGCTGGCTACAGATTCTGGACGAGAAACATCTTTTGAAGGTAATGGTGATTGCTCCTCTTTCTTACTTTCAGCTGTAGATACAACGGACTCTCGTCGTGACTCTTGTTTTTCTTCATCTTTGGTGCTCATTTGGCTAGCTATTGATTCATGGCGCGAAACGTCTTGGGGAGGTGTCGGAGACTTCTCACCCTTTTTATCTTCAGTGGTTGATGACACAGATTCTTTGCGAGCTTCCGATTTTTCTTCATCTTTTGTGCTGACATGGCTGGCTACAGATTCTGGACGGGAAACATCTTTCGAAGGTAATGGTGATTTCTCATCTTTCTTACTTTCAGCTGTAGATACAACGGACTCTCGTCGTGACTCTTGTTTTTCTTCATCTTTGGTGCTCATTTGGCTAGCTATTGATTCATGGCGCGACACGTCTTGGGGAGGTGTCGGAGACTTCTCACCCTTTTTATCTTCAGTGGTTGATGACACAGATTCTTTGCGAGCTTCCGATTTTTCTCCATCTTTTGTGCTGACATGGCTGGCTACAGATTCTGGACGGGAAACATCTTTCGAAGGTAATGGTGATTTCTCATCTTTCTTACTTTCAGCTGTAGATACCACGGACTCTCGTCGTGACTCTACTTTTTCTTCATCTTTGGTGCTCATTTGGCTAGCTATTGATTCATGCCGCGACACATCTTGGGGAGGAGTCGGAGACTTGTCTTCTTTTTTATCTACAGTAGTTAATGAAACAGATTCTTTGTGAGCTTTCGACTTTTCTTCATCTTTTATGCTAACATGGCTGGCTACAGATTCTGGTCGAGAAACATCTTTTGAAGGTAATGGCGATTTCTCATCTTTCTTACTTTCAGCTGTAGATACAACGGACTCTCGTCGAGACTCTACTTTTTCTTCATCTTTGGTGCTTATTTGGCTGACTATTGATTCGTGCCGTGACACATCTTGGGGAGGTGTTGGAGACTTGTCTTCCTTTTTATCTACAGTAATTGATGAAACAGATTCTTTGCGAGATTCCGACTTTTCTTCATCTTTTGTGCTGACATGGCTGGCTACAGATTCTGGACGAGAAACATCGTTTGAAGGTAATGGCGATTTCTCATCTTTCTTACTTTCAGCTATAGATACAACGGACTCTCGTCGAGACTCTACTTTTTCTTCGTCTTTGGTGCTTATATGACTGACTATTGATTCATGCCGCGAAACATCTTGGGGAGGTGTCGGTGACTTGTCTTCCCTTTTATCTACAGTAATTGATGAAACAGATTCTTTGCGAGATTCCGACTTTTCTTCATCTTTTGTGCTGACTTGGCTGGCTACAGATTCTGGACGAGAAACATCTTTTGAAGGTAATGGTGATTTCTCATCTTTCTTACTTTCAGCTATAGATACAACGGACTCTCGTCGAGACTCTACTTTTTCTTCATCTTTGGTGCTTATTTGGCTGACTATTGATTCGTGCCGTGACACATCTTGGGGAGGTGTTGGAGACTTGTCTTCTTTTTTATCTACAGTAATTGATGAAACAGATTCTTTGCGAGATTCCGGCTTTTCTTCATCTTTTGTGCTGACATGGCTGGCTACAGATTCTGGACGAGAAACATCTTTTGAAGGTAATGGCGATTTCTCATCTTTCTTACTTTCAGCTGTAGAGACAGCGGATTCTCGTCGGGACTCTGCTTTTTCTTCCTCTTTGGTGCTTATTTGGCTGACTATTGATTCATGCCGCGACACATCTTGGAGAGGTGTCGGAGACTTGGTTGATGACACAGATTCTTTGCGAGCTTCCGACTTTTCTTCATCTTTTGTGCTGACATGGCTAGCTACAGATTCTGGACGAGAAACATCTTTTGAAGGTAATGGCGATTTCTCGTCTTTCTTACTTTCAGCTGTAGATACAACGGACTCTCGTCGAGACTCTACTTTTTCTTCGTCTTTGGTGCTTATATGGCTGACTATTGATTCATGCCGCGTCACATCTTGGGGAGGTGTCGGAGACTTGTCTTCCTTTTTATCTACAGTAATTGATGAAACAGATTCTTTGCGAGATTCCGACTTTTCTTCATCTTTTGTGCTGACATGGCTGGCTACAGATTCTGGACGAGAAACATCTTTTGAAGGTAATGGCGATTTCTCGACTTTCTTACTTTCAGCTGTAGATACAACGGACTCTCGTCGAGACTCTACTTTTTCTTCATCTTTGGTGCTTATTTGGCTGACTATTGATTCGTGCCGTGACACATCTTGGGGAGGTGTTGGAGACTTGTCTTCCTTTTTATCTACAGTATTTGATGAAATAGATTCTTTGCGAGATTCCGACTTTTCTTCATCTTTTGTGCTGACATGGCTGGCTACAGATTCTGGACGAGAAACATCTTTTGAAGGTAATGGTGATTGCTCATCTTTCTTACTTTCAGCTGTAGATACAACGGATTCTCGTCGAGACTCTACTTTTTCTTCATCTTTGGTGCTTATTTGGCTGACTATTGATTCGTGCCGTGACACATCTTGGGGAGGTGTTGGAGACTTGTCTTCCTTTTTATCTACAGTAATTGATGAAATAGATTCTTTGCGAGATTCCGACTTTTCTTCATCTTTTGTGCTGACATGGCTGGCTACAGATTCTGGACGAGAAACATCTTTTGAAGGTAATGGCGATTTCTCGTCTTTCTTACTTTCAGCTGTAGATACAACGGACTCTCGTCGAGACTCTACTTTTTCTTCATCTTTGGTGCTTATTTGGCTGACTATTGATTCGTGCCGTGACACATCTTGGGGAGGTGTTGGAGACTTGTCTTCCTTTTTATCTACAGTAATTGATGAAATAGATTCTTTGCGAGATTCCGACTTTTCTTCATCTTTTGTGCTGACATGGCTGGCTACAGATTCTGGACGAGAAACATCTTTTGAAGGTAATGGTGATTGCTCATCTTTCTTACTTTCAGCTGTAGATACAACGGACTCTCGTCGGGACTCTACTTTCTCATCGTCTTTGGTGCTTAATTGGCTTACTATGGATTCATGACGGGACACATTTTGTGGAGGTGTCGGAGATTTACTTTCTTTTTTATCTTCAGCACATGATAATACAGATTCTGTTCGAGATGTCGCATTTTCTTCATCTTTTGTGCTAGCATGGCTGGCAACGGATTCTGGTCGAGAAGTTTCTCGAGTAGATGCCAGTATTGTGGATGCATCTTTCGATTTATCTTTCAATTGCATTTTCTCCGATTCTTCGATTTTGTCCTTTTCTTCAATTGAGATAGGCCCCGATTTTTGATCTGGCGAAGACCTTTCAGACTCAGCACCTGGTTTGGTAATTTTACTCTCAAAAATCTGTTCCTCTAAATCGAGTTTTTTCAATTGCAGCTCTTTTTCTACAGTAATTTCTGTTAGACATATCAATGTTGAATCCAGCTCATCGTCCTCTGAAGATTTCAGTTTTTCTTCAAGTTGTTTTTCATCAAAATCTGGTATTATCTCTGTAATGTCTTTTTCTGATTTAAGCACCTTTGCAACATCGGCCACAATTTTAGCGACCTCTTCCTCACGGGGAGATAGTGGTCGAGTAGGCTGCTCTGCTAAGATACCCACTACTTCCGTAGGTGGTGAAATTCTATGTTCCTCATCTTCCTCTTTAATATCGTGTAATATAGATTCATCTCTTTCACAAATAGTTACTTTGAATTCGGGTGAACCAACGGTTGTAATATGCGTTTCACGTAGTTCTGTTGAGAATCCGCTCAGATCAAATGAACTTTTGCCACTAGCATCTTCTACTTGAGTTTCATCTTTTTGTTCGGGTAATGTCTTTAAGCTATCAGTAGACACATCTACTGCGGTACTTGATATGTCTATTTTTTCAACTGTTACCGTACCATTCTCGTACACAGAACCTTCTTCTACTTTTTTCTCTGATATTTTTATTAAATCTTCTACTTTAGCTTCAATAGATTCTTTCTTTTCAACGTCTTCCGACTTTTCTGAAATGTCAACAAGTTTGTCGCTTACAGACGTCGATGTTTTAAATTCTACATCCGTAGTGGTTTTTATATCAACAAATGGTTCTTCTAAGTTTATAGCCTTATCAACTGGCGAAGAGGCAGTTTGGCTGAAATCAGCTTTTGAGAACTCTGCAGGTACACTGATTGTAGGAGAAAATGTTGGTTCAATCACCAGTGCTTTAGTGAAATCGCCTTCAGCAATGTCAACAGGACTTGAAACTGTTGGCAATACAGAAACTAGATCAGTTTTAAGGTCAAGAACTAATGTTCCTTGCAATGTCGCAAGTTCTTCAAAATTTAATGAAGCTTTTTCAATGGGTGATGAAGCTGTTTCTACAATTTCACCTTCAAGATCTGCGAGAACTTCGTTTGTTTCCTCTGCGGACTTTTCAGCAGCTTTATCTTCGACTAAACTATCAGAAACTGCAAGCTTGTCAGTCGTAACTGAAGACTCGGTTTCTTGACCATCATGGGGTTTCTCTGGTGGAATTAATTCTTTTGAGCCGATTGGAGATTTGTCATCTTTTGCACTACCTGATTTAAAACTTTCTGCAACAGATTCTGGTCTTGATGTTTCTTTTGGTAAAGTAACATTTTCCGGCTCCTGGCCATCACTTTCAATTTTTGCGGCAGACGTGGGTCTAGAGGCTTCACCTGATACTACTGCAGATTTTTCACTTCTTATACTTTCAGTTTCTTCTGCATCACCTTTGACACTGCCAGCCTTAGACACTGGTCGAGAAACTTCAGCTGATGTATGAGATGATTTGTCGTCCTTTGTCATATCAGACTTAACACTATCAACAACTGACTCTCGTCTAGATGGTTCCGCTGACGCGATGACACTCTCTGGCTTTTGTTCATCTTTCTTAATTTCAGTGGCTGAAGCAGGTCTAGATGATTCCTTCGATACAACTGGAGACTTGTCATCCTTCACACTCTCTGATTTCTCTGTTTCATCTTTGACGCTTTCGATAACCGAAGCTGGTCGGGATTCTTCTTTAGAGCCCAAAGGTGATTTTGAATCAGCTTTGACGCTATCCACTGCCGATTCCCTCCTAGACGTTTCTTCTGGTTTTTGGTCAATCTTTTCACTGTCGGTGACTGATGCTGGTCTAGACATTTCTATAGTTTTATCTTCTAAGCCGATCTCAGGTTTCTCCTCCCCGTCTTTTTTGCTTTCGGCAACTGAAACTGGTCGAGATGCTTCTCTAGAAGGAAGAGGAGATTTTTCGTCTTTCACACTTTCTGGCTTGACGCTCTCTGCAACAGATTCACGTCGGGAATGTTCTATTGATGGTGTTACACTATCCAGTTTCTTGTCTTTTTCGCTATCAGCGACGGATGCGGGTCTAGAAAGATCTTTTCCACTTTCAGATTTTACTATCTCATCTTTAACGCTCTCAGCAACCGATACTGGTCGGGGTACTTCTATGGAAGACTTCTCGTCCTGCGCACTTTCGGCCTTGACACTATCTGCAATCGATTCTCGTCTTGACTGATCTTTAGATTCGACAGCACTGGCTGATTTATGTTCTTGTTTCTCGCTCTCGGCGGCTGATGATGGTCTTGATACTTCTTTAGACAATGATGGAGACTTTTCATCTTTTATGCTGTCTGGTTTCTCCATTTCATCTTTGATGCTTTCGGCGGCTGAAACTGGGCGAGATATTTCTTTGGAATCAAAAGGCGATTTTTCGTCTGCTGCACTTTTAGCTTTGATACTCTCTGCAACGGATTCTCGACGCGATAGTTCTTCGGATGGGATAACACTTTCTGGTTTTGCCTCTTTCTCACTTTCCGCAACTGATACTGGTCTAGATGCGTCTCTAGAAACAGTTGGAGATTTTTCGTCTTTTGTGCTTTCAGGTTTTTCTATCTCGTCTTTGGCGCTCTCGGCCACTGAAACTGGGCGTGATATTTCCTTGGAGGCATATGGTGATGTCTCGTCTTTTACTCTATCTGAGGTGACACTTATTGCGACTGATTCTCGTCGAGATATATCCTTGGATACGACAACACTTTCTGATTCCTTTACTTCTTCTTCCTTCTCGCTCCCTGCAACTGATGCTGGTCGGGACACGTCTTTAGATGCTGCAGGAGATTTTTCATCTATTGTGCTATCAAGTTTCTCCAGTTCATCTTTGGTATCGGTAACTGAAACTGGCCGCGATACTTCTGTGGATGCAAGAGGCGATTTTTCATCTTTTGCACTTTCGGGTTTAATACTCTCTACAAGTGATTCGCGCCTGGATGTTTCCTTGGATGGATGAACACTATGTGATTGCTGCTCTTCCTGCTCATCTCCAATGACAGATGTTGGTCTAGAAGTTTCCCTAGATGCGGCTGGAGATTTTTCATCCTTAATATCTTCAGATTTTAATGATTCCCTTTTGACGCTCTCGGGAACCGGTTTTTCTTCCTTTATAGATTCAGCTTTGACACTTTCTGCAACGGACTCTCGTCTAGATGATTGCTTAGATTCAACAACACTTTCTGTTTTATGGGTGTCTTTCTCGCTCTCAGCAACTGATCCTGGCCTAGAGACTTCTTTGGATGCGTCCTTTTCAATCATCACACTTTCAGGCTTCTCAGCTTCGTCTTCGACAACATCGGCAGCCGAGACTGGTCGGGATATTTCCGTGGTTTCGATCTTCCCACTCTCTGCAACTGATTCCCTTCGGACATCTTCTTGTGATGCGCTGACACTTTCTGGTTTTTGGACTTTTTCGCTATCGGTGACAGATGCTGGTCTAGAAAGTTCTACAGATTGAACTGAAGAGATTTCATCCTTCACACTTTCAGGTTTCTCTACTTCTTGTTTTGCGATTTCGGAAACTGAACATGGTCGGGACGTTTCCTTAGAAGCACACGGCGATTTTTCATCTTTTGTACTTTCAGCTTTTACGCTCTCCGATACCGATCCGCTCCTGGATGGTTCTTTTGAAATGATAATGCTGTCTGGTTTTTGGTATTCTTTCTCGCTGTCCACTACTGATTCTGCCCTAGAGACTTCTTTCGATGCGGCTGGCGACTTTTCATCTTTAACACTTTCACATATATCCACTTCGTCTTTAATGCTTTCAGCCACTGATACTGGCCGAGATACTTCTTTGGAAACATGAGGTGATTTTTCATCCTTTGCACTTTCGGTTTTAACACTCTCCGCAACTGATTCACGCCTGGATATTTCTTTAGATTGTGAAATAACCTCTTCTTTAAGGTCCTCTTTTTCGGATTCAGCGACGGAACCTGGTCTAGAGGTTTCTTGAGTTGGAACTGGGGATATTTCCCCTTTCACGCTCTCAGGTTTTGGTACATCGTCTTTGCCATTCTCTGCAACCGAAACAGGTCTGGATGCTTCCGCAGAGGCAATTTCGGATTTGTCGTCCTTTGCACTTTCACCCTTAACACTCTCTGCGACTGATTCTCGCCGTGATTGTTCTTTGGATGCGCTAACACTTTCTTGTTTTTCATCATCCCTCTCACTCTCGACAACTGATGGTGGTCTGGAGACTTCTTTAGATATAGCTGGAGACTTTTCTTCTTTTGTGCTTTCAAGTTTCTCATCTTTGACGCTGCTGGAAACGGAAACTGGTCGAGAAGCATCTTTGGATGCAAGTGGCGATTTCTCTTCGCCTGCAATTTCTACCGCCGATTCACGTCTTGATGTAGCAAGTATTTCTAGTTTTTGGTCTTCTTTCTCCGTTTCGGCAACCGAAACTGGTCTAGAAGTTTCTTTGAACGCGTCAGGCGACTTTTCGTCCTCAAGACTTTCCGGTTTTTCTGCGCCGTCTTTGGCGCTTTCGGTAACTGAAACTGGTCGAGATACTTCCATAGAAGCATGAGGAGATTTTTCGTCTTTTGTACTTTCGCCCTTGACACTGTCTGCCATTGATTCCCTTCGAGATGTTTCTTCTGATGCCACAATACTTACAGCTTTTTGGTCTTTATCGCTTTCGGCAACTGATGCTGCCCTTGAGACTTCTTTGGATACTGCTGGAGACTTAGCATCTTTTACACTTTCAAGTTTCTCTTCCTCATCTTTAATACTCTCGGCCACCGAAGCTGGTCGGGATATTTCCTTGGAACCTGCAGGGGATTCCTTTTCCTTCGCATCGGATGGGACACTTTCTACAATAGATGCCCGTGGAGATTGTTCCTTGGATGGAATTAAGTCTACTGATTTTTGGTCTTCTATTGCACTCTCGGCAATAGATGCTGCCCTTGAGATTTCTTTAGATATTGCCGGAGACTTTTCATCTTTTCCACTTTCAGCTTTTTCTTCCTCTTCTTTGACACTCTCGGCAACCGAAACTGGTCGAGACACTTCACGAGAAGCATGGGGAGATATCTCGTCCTTTGTACTTTCGGCTTTGGTACTCTCTGCGATAGATTCTCGTCTGGATGGTTCTGTAGACATGACGGTACTTTCAGGTTTCTGGTCTTCCTTATCAATTTCAATAAATGATGCTTCTGTAGATATTGCTTGCGTAACAGCTACAATCTTTTCATGTTCAAGAGCAACCGCTACCTCTTTTATACTCTCAGCAGCTGATGCTCGACGAGATGTTTCTGGAGATTGTTTTGGCGAAGTGTCGTCTTTTGTAGCTTCTATCTTACTAGTTTCTTTATCTTCTATAATTTTATGCACTTCTTTTTCGGTGCCGTGCAAAGATGGTTTTCTTTGTTGTGTCGTTGTTTCAGTTTCAACTTCAATAGCTTCTTCTATTGTAGCTGGACTTTCAAGTGAGATTGTGTCTTCTCTATCCTTGGTCTTTGTAGGTACTGGAGCAGCTGTTGATATTTGAGCAGGTAATTCATCTTCTGACGTTATGTCACTCACTTCTTTCTCCTCAGGCGTGCTTATGGACTTTTTGGCTTCTTTAGAGTCGACTTTCGCTTCTTCTTTGGTAATTTTTATCTCTTTTATTTCTGGTTCAGGTGCTCCAACATCTTCTTTAACGGAAAGTAAAGCATCGATTATTTCTGGCTCTTCTGTGGCTAGTTCCTCTTCCTTAATCTCCACTATAGTCAAGATTTCTACAGCAGCGGAAGATAGTTTTCTGGGAACAGACTCATCTTCTTTTATAATCTCGCTAGGAACAATATCAACATCTTTAGTGTCATCGAGTTGGTCCTCATCTTCCTTAGTTTCATCTTTTTTATCTTCAATTTCTTTTTCTTCCTTAGCAGTTTCTTCTTTATGAGAAATCGTTTTAGCACCCACGTCTTGTGCATCTTTTTCATAAAGGCCCAAATCAGCTTCTTCATGCATTGGTAGATCGGCAACTTCGTCGGGAGTCTTAATAACATCACGCATTAGGTTTTGTTGGGCTTCGAATGTCATTTTCATTGGAAGTACACGTTCAGCAGCATCTGGACCAGATTCTGGTATAGTCTTAACTGGTGCTTCTGGTTCAGAAGGCCTAGTCTCCGAAGGAACTGTGACAGTTGTCACTATTATCGCTTCAATCTCTTTCGTCTCTTCTTTGACATACTTCTCTTCAATAATTAAGTCCTCTTTGATTTCATCGAGCGGTATACGCTCATCCTCGGGCAAAGTAGGCGCCGTTGTGGCACCTGATTCTATAGTAGCAGAGAATTTTTCTTCTGGAAGACTTTCTTGCAAATTAATAGGCAACGCTTCAGGCAACTCAATTGGTTCATCTTTGGTATCTGATGTTTTCTTAGCGCTACTTATTTTTTCTTCTGGTGTTGGAGATGAATATTCTTCTTCGGCAGGCTTTGTAAGTTGGTCGTCTGTACGTGACTTGGCGATTTCTTTGGCTGTGGCAATAATTTCCTGAACTTCAGCCTTTATTTCATCGGTTTTTTCAACTTCTGTTTCAATGACTTCCCCTGACCTGCCCTCGGTTGCCTCTAGCCGTGCTTTTCGTTCTTCCGCTTCGGCTTTTGCAATGGCAGCTTCAATCTCTTCTTCCGCACTCTTCTTACGCTTCTTTTCGGACTCTTGTGAATCACGCTGGTGTTTTTGCATCTCTTCTTCTTTTGTCATGCTACTTTCTTGCTCCACAATCGAGTCTTCAGTATATTGCTCAACTTCTTCTTTTTCGATTATTAAATATTCCTCCTCTTCTTCGGCTTCAGTTGTGCTATCTTGTTTAGCCATCTCGCGCAGCTCAGCTTTAATTTGTTGCTGTCGCTTCATTTCATCACGACTAAAAACAGCCTCGATTTCACGTACCACCTCCTGCTCTTCTTTTAAGTCATCTAGTTCTCGTTGTTTTTCAACATCCAACTCCTGGGACGCCGTTAAATCTTGCAATTTTTTGGCAGCAGTCGCTTCATCTGCTGATGGAGTTGACACCAAACTCGAATCGGTAGTACCCCCTTTATCAAGCCGCGATTTCTTAAGATCCGCTTTGGGTTTGGCTGACTTAACAGGACTGCCTGGTGCACGTTTTGAGGGTGATACACCACGTGGGCGACGAGAGATCGGCTTACGTTGCTGCTGAGTCACCTGTTGAGATTTAGTTTCACGCTTTTCAGCGCTGGAGGCAGCTGCACTAGTGCGTGAAACTTCACGTCTGCTCATAATGCTCGAAGTGCTAGTTGTAGTCTGGCGCGCAGCCAGCTGCTTTGATTCTAAGACTTTACGATTGTTTGCCTCCTTCGCGCTTTTGGCTGGAGTGCTACTTGGACTAGACTTGGCCATACGTGTGATAACCTTCGGCTTAACATCACGTGCGGTTGCACGCACAGAAGATGATTCTTGTTTGCCGGGTGTCGCCGTTGGCGAGCTCTTCTTCTCTGCTCCTGCATCGCGTTTGACCATTTTTCGATCCATTGACTTTGGAGGCTTTGTATCAATGCGTGAGCGAACTACAGGTTTCACCTCGGCACGTGGTTTTTCAACTTTGCTCTTGCTTTTGGCTGATTTTGCTGTATCTGCTCCGGTGTCAACTGCATCTTTTGCTGTAGGTGCAACAGCTTGTTGTGGCTTTACAATCACAACCTCAACTTTCTTTTCAACCATTGAATCCTTATTGTCTAGTTCACCATTTTCAGCAGCAGTAACGCCGGTTGTATCCATAGGTGCCTCATCACCAGTATCAGCAGCTGGCTCATCTGTATCTACTGAGTCATCTTTTGCTTTCTGCAATACTTTTTCTTCAATTAAATCTGCGGCGGCTTCAACAATTTTTGTTGATTCTTCAGCAGCAGCAACGGTAGCGGCCTCTGCTGCAGCTGCGGCGGCAGCAGCTGCCTCTTTCGCTCTATTGTCCTGCTGTACTGCTATAGCAGTAGCTGCTACTGGGCCAAACTTACTCGGTTTGTAGGGCACTCCTGCGGCGGCCTCTATAGGACCCGTTGCCGATTTAAAGGTCTTACGTGCAGTTGTGACGGTTTGAATGGCTGGCGCAATTGACTTGGCAGTGCAAGTTGAGTGCTTCATGAATTCTAAGTGCTTTAGTTTCTCCAGTCCTTCTTGAATCTTGAAATCAGGCGTACTGCCAGGGAACAGTATACGTGTGATAGTATCATCGGGATTAGCTGGCTGCCAAACGAGAAGTGCACAGATAGACACCAGATTTTGCAATGGAAAATTAAAATCCTTTGATTCACGTGCAGCAAACAAACGTTGATCGCCGGAGTTCCATTTTTGTAGAAACTCTTTAACCTCCTTCGAATCACGTGAAGGACTTATCACATACATATCAAGAGTACCATGTCCAACTTTGTGATATAAGTTGATTGGTTCCTGATTGCGATAACAGGTCTGCGGTTTCAAGTCTAACGATTTCAAATCGCTGACTAAGCTGTGACCACGTTCAAAAAGGTCGACCAACAGTGGATTTCTGTCTTTGTCACCATCAGGGCTGGGCAGACCACCCTTGCGATCGGGAACATTGCTGAAGAAGTGCCCAATTTGAGGGTAGACGTGTGAGTCACGCTTACGTGCAACCACAGCCCCTAAGCCTTGAATATTGCTATTGTTAAGGCGTGTCATTAGCACTGCATCCAAACGATCTAAATGACGAGCGAAATCCCAAAAGCAAGCTTTGCGATTGAAACCACCATCGACTGGAAAAAACAAAAACATTTTAGTTCATTGTGGGTTCTTGATTTGAAAATAGTTTAACTTACCCAACATGTTGAATCCATTGATACCAAAAAGTGCAGCATCGCCCTGACCACCTGGGAAAACATAGAGCGTAGGATGTGTAAAGCGTATATTACCCACGACATCAGATGTCTCGAGCAGATCCCTCAGCGAGGTAGGCACAAGCATGGGTGCGAGATAATCTTCAAACAAGACAATACACATTAAAATATGCTTGAAAATAATACAACATTCAATGACATACCGATAAAAGCATTTATGCTCTCGCTGCTTGTGTCTAGAACATCGATTGGGTTAATGCGAATTTTACAGAGACGCGTAAAGTGCTTATCTGGCAGGGACTGCCAAAGGCCAGCATCAGCGCAGTGTATATTCATTGTGATTGTATCAGCATAAGCGCGTATCACTCTTTGTACATCGTGCTCTTGAAACGCTTCCGAAAAGTCGGAAACTGAGAAGGTTCCATCCTACAAAAATTTAATGAATTATGTATGTTAATTGTCTACTCATTGCATTAACAACTTGTGTGCATTATGTACATATACCAAATAAGTCAATTAAATTATTCTATAAACCAATAATTTTTGGCATCATTTAGGCGTTGAAAAGTCTTTCGCCAAAATTTATTAACTTAACATTTGATACTAAAGTGAATAATGAAAAGTATGGTCGGACTAGAAGATCAACACTGGCGGATGACTCTTCATACAATAGCATTCAACGGCCATGTTGCCATGTGTCAATTGGCAGCTGGTCTACTTTTTGTCTGGTACAGTGAAATAAAATTTAAGGGGCTTACGTGATTTGTATTTAAGTCCATCAACATCGAGGAAGATTTCTGAGTAAATTCATGGTTCTTAAATGCAGCTTGTATTTCAGAGGTTATACGATTTATTTGAGTGGCATGCTCTTCGTAGAATCAAATTTGGTGACTTGGAAGGTACGTATATGTTTCTGAAGAGAAACCCAATGAGATGTATGCTAGAGCAGATATTATACAATGATAGATTCTACGTATAGCTACACCCGTCAATGAGATCTGCAATTTTCATTGGAACTGTGCAAGTTGATATATAGTTTAACTTGATTTCGGGTGCTTCTAACTGCTTTGTAGAGCTGAAGTTTTTAATTGGGACTTGAGTGCCTTGAAACACAATATGTGTGCTTGGCATTGTAATCATCGGCAGCTAGAAAGCGATTACCTAGTGTTTGTTTGTGAGGGGTTTTATGACTGCATATTTATTGAAAAGGCTTGGAGATAATTAGTTGCCAACGCCTGAAATGGAAAATCTATTACTGTGTAGTAGCATTAGATTATGTCGATTAATTTAAGATTTTATTTCAGTATTTAATTTCAGTGAGGTCAGTCAATTGCATTATTTTTATATTGTTGTTGTTGATTGTCTTTATTCTATTTTCCGATTGGAGATAATGGTGTATTTAAGTTGCTTACGAGAACTACTGCAGAATTGGCAAGATTTTGTGAGAGTCTTGTAAGAGTTGTTGTTGACCACTGCAGTATATCTGTAGCACCGAAAAACTCTTCCGTTACCATATTCTTTGAAATTGGTTTATTGCGCAGCATCATATCCCTATGTAGCCCTCGCATAGGCTTATGAAGTAAAAGAACCGAAACAAACTTTCCCAATTGCAATCTTTATGTCAGCAAAAGATTCGATGGAAGTGCAAATCCTTGCGATTTTCTTTAAGTTTACTTGTAAATTAGGTCCTGTGCTATTTTTAAGTAATTGTAATATCTATTGAAGTAGCGAATGTGCCAAAGTTAAAGTATTATCCTTTTTTTTTTGTTGACTTATATAGCATTTCTTACATACTTTTAGTTACATACCTGTAGTATCCAAGAACCATTGCCAGAGAATGTATATCCTGCGTGTATAATATGACGATGTCTGGTGAAACTGCTCAGCAAATTTCGCATACATTGAATGAGCGTGTTGTACTGCGGATGTATAAGTACTTCCGTGACCAGGTTTTCGCTAGCATACTGTATAAGTCGTTCGCCTGTGTACGAGAACAATGAAAAGAAAAAATTGTATTAGTTAATAAAATTTAGTTTTTAGTTTTAAGAAATAAAAATACATACAATATATACAATATATAAGACATAGGATAGACCGAAATTTCTATAAGAATTCATGCCTTATATGTACACAGAAATATAAGACAGCCAACCAGTTAACCTTTGCTTCACCCAACACAATAGCCACGCAACCACACAAGTGTAGCGCCTTTGTGTAATTTTATCTTGCCAATAATATCACTGAAATCTAATGTAGAAGGACCTTCACAACATGTAACGTAATTGCGTTTAGTACTATGAATGTCACCATTCTCAGCTTGCTTTAAATTAACAACTTGCATTCTGCCTTCCAAATACTGTGCTTGATGCGTAGCATTCATCAATAAGTACATTTGACCCTCTTTTCTTATAATCTCATTTTCTAAAAAAAAAAAAATTATATAATAATAATAAATAAAAGTAATAGCGTCTTGCTAGTGTTGAAGAGAGACTGCATATGGCTGTAAAAATGTATATAAAATAGCGCAAATTTATGCAGATACTTTTCTATCTTTAGTGTTGGTCACAATAAATAAAGCGTACATGTGGTCCAACGATTCTTGCATAAACTAAAATGGTTATTATCATTTATGAAAGTCGCCAGGGAGGCACGTATTTTGTCTGTCTGGTACTTGGCTCCGTTTCGGATACAGTAAAAGGAACTAAAACAGGACACGCATAAAAATGTATATTGTTTGACACGTGCTACTAGCATAAACAGTTAAAGTGACCCGTTATACTGTTGAACAACATCTGAGTGTTACTCCATTGCGCACGGAAAAGTGTATATAAAAAGGATGTTGAACCGTGTGGATTTGCTTGAAGTACGCGTTTCTATGCTTCTCAACCATTTTCGTTTCGTCGAAGGATATATTTAGCGTGCGAGTTACGCGTACGTGCGTACATGAAGACCTAGAACAAAATTTTGAAAAAAATGTTACATAGTTTGCAGGTCACTGGTGCTAATGCGGCTTTATAACAAAATGTGTACAAAACACAAAAATATGCATAAAGTTCACTAAATAATGCACTAGTATGACAAAACTCCTGTAATAAAAAATGTTGCTATGCAAAAGCTGACCAATAAATTATCCCCACAGCCTCGTAGATCAATTCCATGGTAGACCAATACTTATGTGACAAGCTCTCGTTTGAAAAAATTCCGATACAGAACACAAATAGACTGAATGGAGTGTAATTGAAAACCAAAAAAAAAAAAAAAATTCAGACAGGTGTGCTCAACATAGTGACAGCCCTTATCGCCTTGAATCTTAAATTTGTTTGGCGTATATTTGTCTACCTTGATTTTATTAAAATTCATATAATCAACAACATTTCTATACAAACACCGAATGGAGGGCATTTTGAATGGTACTACCACTTAAAGAGGCGTTGGCAGATTAATTAATTATCTAAATTGGGAATATGTGCCGCTAAATATCCAGACTTAAAAGCTTTATCTCTTAAAGTTGTTCATACGTGTAGCCAGACATGTGATCTTCCTTACCTTTTGCTGCCTGCTACATACAATAATTGAGGAAATTTTATTATGGGTTTTCCAGTAAATATCCGCACAGTACACAAAAGTACAGAATAAAATGAGTACAGTATCAAAAAAAAAAAAAAAAAAATGAATATATATTATTTTTTCCACATTCGATATTCACTCAAGCGCTCCCGCGAATTGTTGACATCAACTCAGCTCAGTGCAGATAAGTTAATCAACGTACTTAATTAAAGCAATACAAAAATTAAACATTTATTAAACAATTTCAACTTGACTGGTTGAGCTGAGCTGAGCTAAGCTTAACTCTGTTTGTCACCGTCGGACACAGGCAGCCAAGTCGGCTGCTGCTCCGGTTCCATCGTCGATTAGTGCTGACAATTTAAAGCCACTCGAATTCGTGCGTGCTTAAATATCACGATTGGTGCTGCTGAAGTATCAGCACCACATGCCCCATTCATTTGGGCGTGAGGCAGTAAAGAAGTTTCGGTAAGGATAATGAAATTTACTATAAAATGTATGCGGAAATATTTGAGTACTGTTGTGGCAATGTTGCGACTTGAAGAATACAAGTTGTATTAAGGTTGTGAAACATTTATAGGCAACTGTGCTGACGAAATGAAACGAGTTGTAATAGGTTCTGTCTTGAGTTGGGGTGTGTCCACTGGGTATTGAGAGCCAGCTTTGATGGTTTTGATACCCTACAGGCAAACTTATGTGTGATTAGTTTACTATTGTAATGTCGTAAAATTTATAACGCCACAATGAAATTGTTGAAGATTTTGCAAGATAATATTGTATAGATCTAAAAAATTATTGTTTGTTAAATAGAATTATTAAACGTTAAAACCGCGTTTGGAGACGTTGGCCGGTAATATGCGCAAATAAAAAATTGTATTTCCCTTCGATAAATATTTAAAGCATTCAATATTGACTATGTTTGCTGAAATCTGTTTTCTTATGCTCGCAAGCTACAGTTATACAAACTAATCAACTTTATAGTTTTACATAATATTTCATGAGAACTTTTTATTAAATACCAACAGAAAGTCAAATAATTAGTTATTTCTTCGAACAACTAGTGAAGGACATAAAAGCTTCGGATTAACCGATTATAATGTTTGTCTTGGTTATTTTGTAGTACATATTTTTTTTTCTGTTCTACATTTTAGCGTTCTTTCCTGCTAGGTTATGCAAATTAAGCAATAGCTGCTTACTGAATATAAATTGTATGTAGGCTGTTTCTCTGGCCAATGCTCAAGTTTTCTAAACGAATTCGCACTTTGCACGGTATCTCTTTTATTCGCTCTCCCTTTTTAGCTTAAAGTTTTGAATTTTCAATTTAACTATCGATATAACAAAGAAAAGTTAAACACTTAAAACACTGAACTGCAAAACAGAATTGTGCAACACTTGAAAGCAAGCGATTAGCAAAAAAATAAAAAAAAAAATGAAAGAAAAAAAAACTGTGAAGTGTTTGAGCATTGAGTCGAAGTGGAAAAAGTTTTTTGAGCAAAACACAAAAATCATTTAGAAACACCCAATCACAATGCCAGAATGCCTCCACTTTGGCAAGTAAATGGTGAAGCAAGTGTTTTAAAAAATGCCGCAGGGAATGAGTTTGGCAGACAATATTGAGTGAAGGATAGAGGCATATTGCAGTGCCTTGTGATGCTCTCGAATGGGCGGTGGTCAACACTTTTCGCTACTTGACAAAATAATGGAAAATAAAAAATTAAAATGCCACTTACGTCGCGATGAGACCAAAGTTTGCCAGAGTTGCCTATTCTCTTTTTTATTTTTTAGCACGGACAAAGTTTTTGCTGCTAGTCCCAGCTAAATGAACGCCGAACGATAACTTAAGTGTATTTAAAGCGTTTATTAACAGCAGGGTTGCCAACTTACTGAAATATTAAAAAATAACTGTTGCAGTGTTGCTTTAGTGCTAGGGCGCAGCACAATATATGCGAGAAATATATGATGGTAACTTTGACCTTTCGTTAAGTCCACTTGAGCTACGGTGTCGGTAAGCCTTGCTTTACCTTGCTGTGCATGTTGCCTACTTTTGTGCGCTTAGCACACAAGTGGTGCTCAAGCAAACATAAACATAGTATGAATCGCATCCTTTTGTCCCTATTTGTCCTTCGTACTCCTCCTCGTGTACGTATTCACAATTTTCGTTTGCGTTTTGGCTTAGTGTTGCCATTTATTTGCTAATACCGAAGAATTCTGGCTGGGATTAGACACGTGTGTATGCGTAACTAAGTGCTGCATACCTCTGGTGCGCTTATTGCGCTTTAAAGCGTTACGCTCATATTATCTGTGCTTTTTTTAATGCCACTCACAAATAGTGTGAACAGTATAATAATTTTGACACCTTGTTTGTAACACGAAAAAGAAAGCAGCCGAGAATTCAGAGAGTATAGAAATATATTCTTAATAAGTGTAATAAGACGATGTGATCTAGCCATGTAAAAACAGACTTACTTGTGTGCGTGAACTAGCCTCTCAGTTTATATGACATCAATGTAAGACCAATATGGAGTGATACAGTGGTTTTTTACTTTTGATGAGATCTAGTGGACGTTGTAGGCCTAGTCGAATAGATCGCGGGTCTATGTATATGATTTTTCAATATACATTTTTAAGAGGTTTAAAACGCTTCTTACATAACTGTGTACGCATCTGAGGTTCGGTTTTTAAAGGTGATTATAGTTATGAAACGGTAAATGTTGCCCTTTCAAGCTTTAGTGCTGCAGTAGGTACCATACATTGTATATGTATTCTAAGATATATTCACAATATATACATTTCTCAGTTCATGTGATCAACTGACCGCCTACATGAATAATAAGAACTCGAGCTTGGATATTTACATACCTCTCTTCCCTTTATATATAAGATGCAAACCTGTAACTCTCTTGTTTAAATTTTTGTATTTCTTTTTTTTTAATTCAGCTAAGAACGCCCATTTTTTACGATATTTCTAATAAAATATGCCATATAGGCGCTGATCGCATTTCGGCACTCATCGCATTCTGCCCGTCTGTCTGCCTTTAATGTTCGCCTTCAATATAAGTCAAAGCGAAACTAAATGACGCAGATTGCTCAAAATTTTAGATTAATTTAATGATAAATGAAATTTGTCAGAAACTTATTTGCTTAGAAACTATGAGCAATCGCATACATGTTGAAAGGAATGCTCAACCTGAGTAAAGTATTATATATAAAGGTGAGTCAAATCAAAAGTGCAGTGAGTGATGTTAAATAAAAATTACAGCTTATTATAATTTGTTTAATTCATATAAATCAAAGATGTATAAATTCATTTACTGAATATCATTTTCTCTTTTTAAGATGGTCCAACAAATCAAACTATGATTTATTTGTACAAATTCTCTTGTGAAGGGTATTCGGTGCCATTGAAAGTAAATTTAATTTTTTCAAACCGTTTGTGTAAATATTTTTCGATTACTGGCTTCTTAAGCTTGTCCTTTAATATATATGTAAAAAATTTGTTTTGTGACTTGCATGAAAAGCATGTAACGTGTGCTATGAGGTGTGTGGGTGAAGCATACACATAATAGAACGCCTTTGAAACTTTTGGCAAACTTTTGAACAAAGAAATTTGCATAACAAGAACACTGGGAATATACATTGGAGCCACTCGGATAGCTTGGTATCAGCTACAATGGTAATTACAATGGGCATCTACGGCTCAGCTGCGTTGCATATGCTGCTCTCCACAAACCTAGCTGGCGGATGTAGCCGGATAAAGGGGAGCATGTCCAAGTGGCCACGTGTATAAAAGTTTGTGCAATTTAATTTCATTTTAATTTCGGACGAGAATAATTTAAATTTAACTAGACTCAGGCAGTTATTTAAAGCGTTAGTAGGTCTTCAATTAATATCTAGATTGAACTTAAACAAAAATAATAATAATAATATTTGGTTCTGGTTAGCTTTAATCTCACGATGTAACCCATGGTGCTCTACTATCATATTTGGTTTTAACATTCTTTAAATTGGACAATGAGCAATCGTGTTCGTTCATGTCTATGACATAAAGTTATCATGATAATCAAGAGTGCTTAACAGATTGTTTGAATGGTATATTCCGCTCTATTCAATCCTGCTTCAAATACAATATATTTTTTATTATTTCTGCACTTTTTAAGTTATAATACATTTAGTCGAGTTTTATAAGTCGAAAGTCCAAATAAAGATGCAAAGCAGTAAAGACTATTTTTAAGTTCATCTAGAGATGAATTCCGAGCAGCGAACAATGTGTGTATTAGAGTTTATGCAATATATAATGCCCGTTTCATCGCTCTTTTTCTTAACAAAATATTATAGATTCTAGCGAAGTTTGGCATCGAGAATCATGCTCAGATATATTACATCTATAAACATCGGAAGGTGGCGAATTTTGTTTTTTGTAAAATCAATATGTGTTGACATTCTGTTATTAATTTGAATTCTCCAGGTTCGTGTCCATATGGAAATTTGGTTTATGGCGTTTTGAAGTTTTATTGTTGCCTTATTTA
The DNA here is from genome assembly GCA_035044805.1 of Leucophenga maculata. Classification (NCBI taxonomy): domain Eukaryota; kingdom Metazoa; phylum Arthropoda; class Insecta; order Diptera; family Drosophilidae; genus Leucophenga; species Leucophenga maculata. The sequence continues at coordinate 799,852 of JAWNNP010000931.1, forward strand.
CGTTTCTTCAGGCTGAAAGTATGTAGGTATCTTCAGTAAAATTAGCGTATAAAAGAAATATAGCAGCGGACCAAGTAGCTCTGAATATTCAGCCCCATATTTAACTCTGAAATAGCGGTCAGAGAGATATGACTCTAGTATTAATGTAATCGGTTTGAAAAGTTACATTCGATAAGTAAGTCCAGTTTCCAATTGAATATTTTAAAGGTGCATTATATATAGTAGGGGAACATTTCCAAAGGGAATAATACGTAATTTATCACTGGTTAGGTCGCTGAATTTATATGAGATTTAAAGGTTAGGAACTAGAAATTTCATTTAGTTTTGCTTTATCTTCTGAATACCTTGTCATTTGCCACCTTTTGCGAAGTTTTCTTTTTTATCAAATAAGATTTAAAATTTCTTCAGTGTAACTATTTATTTTATCTTTAGACTGCTGCTGGTGTAATATTCCATGCTGCTTGTTGTATTATTTGAGTGAATGAGCAGGCTTCATTGCCTTACGGAAAATGTGTCAACTTTATCATCTTTTATTCTACTGAATAACTGTCAGTCTGTGAGTTTGTGGTATAAGAATTGCGAATCATACAAAGTGAAATACAGGCGAGTGATCTGAGTTTAGCTCTAGTTCATTTAATTTCTGATATGAGATCTTTCTAAATAAAAAAAAAAAAAGAATCAACAGTCAAAGAAGAACTTTTTGGTTGTCAGTTGGCCAGGGAAATCCATTCCCCGTGTATATATGGCTACAAGCAATTTGGTTTATATATATAATACTTATGTAGTAAATAGAGCTAAGTTTAAATTTGAACACAAAGCACGGAGTTAATTATCCGAACTTTAAATATTTCTGTTGAATTGACAATGCTGCGCATACGCGTGCAGAATTTGAATAAATATTTCGCATAAGCGTGTGCACAGTCGACATTGGAAACTCTTTGTTTAATTCAAATGTTCTCTTGACCCTTAAAGTTGGCCTGGTTTTGTACTGCCTTTTTTAATGGCAACTTTACTTATTTAGTAAAATTAGCGTTGCATAAACACAGGCGTCAATGCTGCCTGCCACACATTTATTCAGTTATTCGCTTGTTCGTTGCATACCTTTTGGCTTGCATTAAGTATTTAACGCACTCGAGCGTTAGGCATTTTTACAAATTTTAATTGGCTTGATGAAAGCATTTTATGCATTTATAAATAAATAAGCTGTATAATAATTTTAATGCACAATTAAAGCTGTATTAGCTTTTAAGTGAATTTCATTGGCATTTATGGGATTTTTGTTGGTATTAATTTTCACTTATTTTTATCAGCATTTCTGCATCATTAATCATGACAAACCGGAGATCTAGGCTCGCTGTGTAGCTGTGTGAATGTGTAAATGAGTTTCCAGCCGTCTGTCAACATACGACTTTTTTCGTTGCTGTTGTCGAGCACAGCGCATTTGGGGCGTGTAGATAAAAAGTTAATAAATGTCTGTCATTCGACTTGTGCGTGACGACATAGATACAATTTAATTTAATTTTCTATGCTTTAATATCTTTCTATTTCTATAATGGTCCGATATCTACCCTTGCGAGATACTTTACAAAGAAAATACTGCTTAAAGTCAGTTGTACATGTAAATGTCTTAATTTAAAGGATCTATCTTTTATACCAACCACACATATTTCTGTCAGACTCTCTGCTTATTAATTTAATCACGCATACACAGAATGACTGTGAAAAGGTTTTGTGTAAGTGCGCGCGAGTTGTAGTGCGGGCATCGTCACAAAGAGAGCAGTAGAAAGTAGAATTCGGTTTTAATTTCCCTCGAGTAATTAGTCGGGACTTCGGCAAGCATTCGTTTTGTATCGTGTACAAAATAATATCCGTTAGTCTAAAAGTTTTAACAATTCAGGAGATGATGTATGTACCATAAAATGAAAAAATTGTGTATAGATATTTGGGTGTACTCGAATACACATTTCGATTTTCTGTATTTTTTTTTTTCTGTTTGGGAGTTTCGTAGCACATTCTTTTCTGGTGCTGAACTACCACACATTTTTTGAAATTATTCAAGATAGTGTTGATGTTCGAAAGCTGGAATTGGATTTGATCACCGAGGTAGAATTGCCTTTTAAACTGGTGCGAAGAAAAGTCAATTATTATTTCAGTTCGTTTTATTTTATTTAATTTTTTGTGCTCTATTTAAAAGGTTGCAGACGGTTTACCACGAAGGCTATCAAAGTTTCAGTTTCACCCAATTATTCGTTCTTTTCTGTACTCTGTCATTTGATTTTTGTTTTCTGTGCGCTTCGGTGTCATCATGTTTGTGTAATACAAAACCAAGAACACGGCTACCAGTCACCCAGTTCGCCAGTCAGCCTGCTTGTATGGTTGCTTCGTGGCCTGAAAGTATGCAACAACTGCGGTTGTATCATTACTTTGGCATGTATCCCATTTTTTAATAGTTTGAGCTGCTCTTGCTTGGCTGCTTTTGCATAATTAAAAGCTGCCTCGATTGGTTGTCAGCACACTCATATACACATATGTACGTATAAACTATGTGCTTATGGTGCTTCTACCTCGTTCCTTGTGTTGTGTGTGTATATATGTCCTGTTGAGGGAAATTCTCGTTGTCAGCTGTTCGTGCCATGTTTCCACGATGATAAGCGCTGATAATAATTGACACTTGTCAGCATATTTTGCCTTCACTTACAAACACACACACACGCGCATATACACTCACGCTCATTTGCAAATGTGAAAATATATATAGAATGTGACACGTGTAATGTCCTTTGCTCAAGGCTACCGCCGTCTGACTATCTGACGCTCAGTCGTTCAAATGTTTTAAGTCCGCGCTTTCTACGAGAACTATTTCGATTATTTCAAATATCATAAGATGTGATGCTTCATTTTCCATTTCAGTTTCACATATGCAAATAAAGTCACTCAGTCTATCTGTCAGTCTGCCAGATACTCTGCCTATATGCCGATCTGTTTGTCCGTCCGTCTATCCAATTGTCTATAGCTTTATTTTCCTTTTCATGTGTCTCTGTTTGGCAGGTTTGCTTGAATTATGCATGAGATTCTATAGAGTCCTGTATATAAAATATATTCTATGTGTGTATGTGCTTTCATGTGTGTACAATATATCGCTTCGCTTATTCCTTATTCCCTTCCCTCGCAACCACTTTCACAAAGTTTTCCTTTCTCATTGTGCTTGTTTTTGCTTGTTCCGTAGAGTATCAAGCGTGTGTTTCATCCTTCGTTCAAAGCTGCCTATCTTTGTCAATAAAATGTGCTTTCAGGCTGAAACGAATATGCGAGAGAAGTTCGAATAGTTTTCCATCAAAATTTAATTGTTGTTCTTTGCGTTGCTGAGCACTGAGTTGGGAATTAATTAAAATTTGACTATTCATTTGTTTTTTTATTTTCACAAATGATAGAAAATGCTATTATGGTCGTAAATATACAACCCGTCATTTTTTTTTATATGTCGTCCGTCATGATGAGCCTTTTTTAACCGCGATTCCAAAATGCTCATCCTGTCATATTAATTTTCAAAAAAGTATGCAATAATTTTTTACAACATTGCATGATCAATATCATAAATTTAATTTTTTTTGTTCAATTAAGTTAATTTAAGTTGTGTCCTTGTCTTTCGGACTTGGTGAATAACGGCACGGAGAGTAACTAGTCGGTAAATGGGAATATAAATAATAAATAAAAAATATATTAAAATCTTTCAGTCAACACTGGTACGAAGCTGTGTTCTGTGTATGCGAGGGTGTGTGTATACATACGAGTATATATTTGTGTACGCACTTGTGTCAATAGAGTAACGCTGCAAAGCCGCAAAGTATGCAATAAGCAACAGCAGCCACAACAAGAATAGCAAGTATTACGCCCATAAAAGCAACAACAATGCGAATAATCGAAGTAGAATAGCATTGAGAATCTGAGCTGCTTTAATCGCGCTCGAGTGGCGCACAAAGCCGAAAAGTATGCAACTATTTTTTAGCAGCACAAATGCAGCTCGCACCCAGTTGTATTTCGCACAAAGTGCATTATGCCTGAAAGTATGCTTCAATTAAACGCACATTGTTAGGGCTTTCACAATTGTTGTTCGTTTTTTGTTGCATACTGTTCAGCGGGTCAAGCGAAAGTCCTTTGAAAATGGTGGCAAAAAAAAGATAAACTTTGGGACAAAGCAATTGCGCGTTTCCGCTTCCTTTCGCTTTAGTTCATCCGTTTAGTTATCCACGGCTCAGTTCTGCACTGCAGTTTGCTTGAGCTCTTCTATTATAATATCTCTTGAGGCGTTCATTCGTCATCGCCGTTGTCGTTGTTGGAAACGTCAAAGTCATCATCACGGCGGCTTTATTCGCACATTTAGCTTGCCAACTATTGTCCAAGTGTGCATGTCAAGTTGTGGCATTTAAAGAGGCTGCGCAAATCTCGGCTGCGTCAGGTGAGTTGAAGCCATTCTGGTCCGCATACTTCTTGAAGCGTTGATGTGAATAAGTATTGAGTGTAGGTTCAAGCATGAACTCTAGATACGCGACTTTAGTTTTGGGTGCAGTACTTCTTTCCTGCCGCTTCGATGGGTGCTTAACCTTCGTTTTATTTTTTATGTTAATAAAAAAAAATGCAAATGCTTCAAACAATTTGCTTGCTAACATTTTCATATATAAACTTTTTCATCTTTTTCTTTCGTTTGGAATTTTTATTTTTTTTTTTTTGCTGGTTATAATAAATCGCTAAAATTCCTTCCTCTGCAATTTTTATGAAGCACGGACACGCGCTAACCTTGATAAATAAATGGGGGAGAAACTAGAGAAGAAAACTTTTTATGTGTATGTAGTATTTGATTTTGAGTGGATTGACCAAAAAAGGAAAAAAATATACATGTGCATCTACATATATTACAATATATTACACATTAGTGGCAATATTTTGCAGGATTTTGGGCATCATACAAAAAGGCAGCCGATAAAATATGCTTACACAAGTACATATTTAAGTCATATTGAAACCACATTTAATGTGTTTTTTGTCAAGTTACATAAAAGTTGGTCAGCAAATTGTTTCATTGTTTCAAACTTTTTCATTCATTCCTTCGGAATACTTTTGAAGATTTTTTTGGATGATTGGAATATATGAAATATTTAAGACAAAATTAAGAATCTTTTATACATAGTATGTGCAGTGTTGAGTTGTATTTTGTCGTTGAAAAATGTTAATCTGTATTAATAGATTTTTTTTTAACCATTAATTTATATATTTCTTTCTAATTGGAGCTATTTCATACTGTCTAGGTCTACCAATAAGGCAAGGTGGTCCTGATACTTAGTTCATCAGATCTCAGTCCATTATTGCGCTCGAAATGTGCTGCTACGCAAAAGGAATGAACGTGCTATGCCTAGTGGCCTAAATTTGCGCTGAAGTATTTACCAGGGGTTCTTGTAGTTTTCTGTCTCTCACATCCACTCTGTAGTTTCCCCAAAAACGATGTTTTGCATTAGAGTCGCCAATCAAGAGCCGCCAATCAAGACGGATTTAGAATCTTGCATTCATGATCATACGTTCTTTGGACAGGATTCTAAAGGAAAGTGCAAGTGCATTCATAGATACCTTTGAGCTACGATTCTCGTTCTTAGACGCACCGAATTTTAGCTTACGTTATTTGTGCGGAGTTTGTTGTCTCTTTAGGTAGTGGTTTAGGAGTAACAAGTTGCAAAGAAAGGGAAAGGTTCGTCCGGACAGAGATTCACAGTACACGGGCTAAGGTATGTCGTCACATGCCTGAGTTATGCGTTGAGGATTGAATTTTTTATAGTGACTCCAGAAATTCATCCTAGTCGAAGCTAAAAATAGGTCCGATGACAGACTACTCGGGCCCCGGTGTTTGTTAAAAGTAAATGTAGGAAAGGAAATAAGAACATGATTGAAGATTTTTTCCAGATTTATCTGGACTGTCGCACTGTTGCAATAGTATCTCCTAATTTCATCGAACATATTTCTGAATTTGTTTGATTTAGTTTATAGTATGTATTGACTTATTGCATAGTTCCTAAGTCTACTTCGTAACATAGTTTAGGGCTCCGAAGAGACGACTGCTACCACATCGAGCAAATAAAGCAGTATTTCGTCGAGAATTGGAAGAATAGCTAGATTAAAAATTGAGATTATACAGGCTGCAGAGTGTACTTTTTCTCAACAAAGTACACTCTGTAGCCCTCAGTGATGCTCCCTCCTGCTCTACTCAACGATCTACACATTTAACGAGGCTTCCAATGACTTAGATACGCTATTGTTGATTAAGAGGACGTTGAGATGTCAATACTTCTTGCTTGCAGCCCTATAGTGGACGGAGTATATCGTAGGCTGTCTAATAGGATCAAAAAGTCACAGCTGTTCGCTGGCGAAGCGCTATGTTCGAACAGCAGTTCCAAAGCATCTAACCAGGTAGGCTGACGGAACCTGGGCAACATCTCCGCAAGAACCTGCTGAAACTTTTGCTAAAAATTTCGAGGCACGATTTCGGCGCTTCGACATATTTTGTGCAGAAACAATAAGGGAAGTAAAGTTGACCTTAGACACCCTAGGGCCACTTGCCCTCCCAGTTGCTTCCATTGCAGTCAAGGAAGTCAAGCCGTATATAAAAATTCTTTTGAGTAGGAAGACCCCAAAACGAAGTTGGGCTAGATAAAATTTAATTTTATGCTGCGGTTAGGTCACATACCAATATAGTGGGAAAAGGTTCAAATGTGTATGATCCATAAGTTAGGAAAGAGCCCGTCTGCAGTGGATTCATACCAAGCTGTTCGAAAAGGGTCTGTAGATAAGGATGCTAGCGCTTGAAACTGTAAAGGAACGGATACCAAATTTTCAGTTTGGATTCCGGAAAGTCAATGCAACTCCAGAGCAATTAAATAGAACGGTACATTTTATTGTGGAAGGTTCTGAGGCCAATGAGTACGTGGTGGCACCATACTTACATATAACGGAGGCTTTTGACGAAGTGGGGCACGATGGGCTCCTGTACAAACTCAAAAGTCTATAGCCACCCTAATTGTACTTAGTACTATCGAGTTATCTGTGGCACAGAAACTTTTTTTGTTGTCCTGGATGGAACAGAGTCGAGAGTTAAAGTCATCCGAACTGAGGTACCACAAGAAAGTGTGGTTTTTGAGTTTTAGTTCTTAATACACGCAAATGGTCGGATGGATGGTTGGAAAGATATGGTCTTATCAATGCAACTGCTGATCAAGAGTATATATATTCTTTATATATACTTTTTGCCTACTACATACAATCCCACAAACTTTGCATACCATTGACACATTGGGTACAGTGTAAAAAAATCTGAAAAATGCAACAAAAACTTATCGCTTTTCAGATTATGAATAACTTTGCGCTTGAATGTAAAATATACAGCGTAATTATGCGCAATAATCCAGAAATATGGCAGAATTATGCAGAACGACACGAGGCAGACAGAAAGATAGGCTAGGGGCAGCTTATGCCCAGGCATATACATTTTTAGCACTTTGGCAGCTTCGCTTGTAGTCGATTTTTACCCCTACTCTTAAAGATTTCTACGTCAACGCGTCCAAAAGTATGCAACGTCTACAAAGTGCAGTGTATGTCTATTAAATTTTGCGGTGCGCTCGCAAATGTCATCGGTAAAGCAGCTGCGGCTTAAATGTGCACTTGAAAGATCTCAAGCGACGTCTACTTAATTCGCTAGCAAGAAAATATGTATTTAGCTTCCCACTTTGAAAAAAAAACAAAATTTAAATATATATAAATATTTTTTTTTGATGAGTTGCATAATTGCATTTACAAAAAAAATATAAAAGCGCAATAAGAACGGCAAAGTGTGCAGCTATTGCAGATGATAGGAAGCTGAAAAAAATACTTTGCGAAAGATGGAAGCAAAACTGCCGAAATGGAGGGGAAACTATCTACACAGAGAGTGTCTAAATTATAAAATGTTGCATATCTAGGAGGATGTTGAAACGCAGACAGGAAGTTTGCACTCACACATACACACAAATTGTAGAAATGAGAAATGCACTTGACTGTATATTAAGACTTGCACTAGCAACGCAAGTTTTATAGTCATTGCATCCAATTAGACTGTATAAACTATTCTACTAAAGTTGTTATTGCTGTGAAAATCTCTGTTTCAATAAGTTACATTAATCCAGAAGAACCAACAGCTACAACACTGTTTGTTGTTAGATAAATGCAACTCAACTCAACTCAACTGAACTGAACTAAGCTTAAAATCGACTTTGAGTGGCAACTGTTGACAGTACTTGTCACAATACACATTGTGAAGAGATGGCGAATGTGGGTATGAGTGAGTAAAGCTGGCAAAAGCTATTTCGATTACTGATTATCCTTGAAAATAGTTTCTACTATTGCAGTTCGATTGAGACAGTTTCATAAATGAAGCCAGGCGGAAAATTGTGTACGAGTTCAGTTAGAACGAGAGATAAAAAGATACTCGAAGTTCGAGGCTAACGCTAAAACACATTATAGTATAATCAGAAAAAATATTGAAAATATCTTACAACAACTTAAAAATGGTCAGACAGTTTAGGACACGTTTTGTTGAGCTGAGTATAAATTTATACAGCGCCTGCTCCTAGGTATTACAAATATTTTATCAATACTAATATAGTAGTATAAAGTAAATAATTAAGAATTGTGCAGATCAATAACAAATAATCATACACCTACTCAAACTGCGTGGGCTCTACATTCTTAAACTTGAAGCTCGAATACAGGTAAATAACTTCTACTTTCGAATCCAAAACGAACTGATGACAGCGCGTACTGATGATGCTCTAGTTAGTATTATTTATTTATTCTTAGAACTCAAAAATATTTTTGTAAAAGAAAGGATCCATTAAATTCGGAAATATATGCAATTGTATTTGCAGACATCAACAATATTTGGACCAAAGTGTCGATTCCAATTGTGACTAAGGCACGAGTTATTCAATTACTGCAATCTTATTTCGGAAAGTACCTCCATTTGAAATGATATCTCAAAAGCAAACGCAATAATAGTTTTGAAATCAAACTGAAGCCTTTTTTAGAGTCATCTGAGAAGATTTTCAACGTTGCTGCTTGCAAATGCACTTCATTTGAGTCTTGTTCGCGTTTAAAACCTAAGAAGGGTCCCATCAACAATAAGTTATAAGCGGTGTTGATGAGAAACAAAAGGCTAGATTAACGAAACGAAAGCAGTAATAAAATCAAGATTCAATAACGGCTGAAAAAATTCGTATTCTACACAAGCAACCGGTTCTGTCCAAGCAATTTGTGATGATAGTCCACGGCTAATCGTAATACATTGCCGTTGCCTACAGTAGCTAAGGTTTGGCTAGAGTGTACACTCCGATTTGGTTGCTAATCAAGCGAAAGACGTATTTTAAGGAAGGAGCCAAACATATTTTTCAATTGATTATGTACTCTCGATTTTGAACCGAAAATATGAGATCTGTTATTGATTCTGTTATTGAAAGAAATGCTTGTTGTTCGATGAGAGAGGCCACATTCGGACTTCGCAAAAAATAATCAAAACTAAAGAAGCTGAATGTAGAACTTAACGTAGGATATTTTAACCACCAAAAATGTACTTCTCTGCTAGAGATTACAACGAAATTAATGTGTGGCATAAGCGTCGGGTTACAATACCTCCGGTTCTTCGACGATAAAGTTTCCAATTACAATTTGTTTTAATAGTTGTTGATTTACTTCAAAGTTCGGAGGATCTTAATAGTAGACACTTTATATGTATTTAATTCTCAAACAAGTTATTGACACGCCTACATGATTAACAGATAACACTTAATCTTTGCAAACTGTTTGTAACATTTTTTTGCTGACGCAGTTAAGTGCAGTATCTATTGTTTCGACGTTTGTTTTTTTTTTTTTTTTGCCACAAGCTAATTTGAAAGACCATTTGAGCAGTTTGCCAATTAATAAATTGTATACAGTTGGCAGAATTTTTTTAGTTTTTCTTTGTAGAGGAGTCGTTAGCAAACACACAAACACAAATTCGAACCATCCTAATACTAGTAGTCAGAGACCAGCAGAGAAGTCGAGTAAGTGTATAGCATGTGCATCACATAAAATTGTCGTAAATCGAAAATCAAACTGTGCTTGAGGCATTTGGCAGCTAACGTGCGATGGGACTTGCCTAGTTCATCCTCAATCATACTCGACGTAGTATGTATTTGGGTCTTTTAGGTCTTTCTATGCAATTGCGCTGCAATTGATTTGTGTCGCGCTCTCTGTTGCCATCAATTTCATTTCATTTCACTTCGATTTGTTGTTTTTACTCACCGTGACGCGCTTCCTCGCCTTCGGGCGCATGCTGTGTAATTGTATTGAGTTCCTCCTCTAAATCGACATGACAGTCGGCCACGTCCCATGAGAGGAAACCTGTAAATGTCAAAGCATAGAATAGATTAGTAAATTTGCTTCGCATATGCAGATTTGCTGCGAATGAAAATTCAAAAAGAGAAATGAAATGTATCTATTAAATAAATCCTTTTATTAATATTGTTAAAGTATAGTAAATAACTATATGAGTTTTTTATTTTCAAACTCGTTTGGTTTTTTTTGTTTTTTTTGACGCCATTTTGTGATTTCATCAGCTCATTTGTCTTTGTCGTCAACGCCATCGCTGTCAAGTGTTAGTAAGTGTTTAATAGTTTTTGCTGTTTTGTTTTTCGTTATGCTACAATGTTGCTCTAATTCAATAATTACGTAAGCAAATGTCCTGTTGATAAATGAGTTTCGAAAAACGAGCGCAAACAGTGCGTATGAGTAATCTATTTTTGCCTTGGCTCGTTTAAGTTGTATTATGTTACACATACGCAGTGTGGCTTTTCAAATTGTTTTCTTTTTATTTTGCCATTCTTTCTACCCACTCCCACTCCCACTCCCACTTCATCTACATTTACATCTTCTTCTTATTTTCCTCTCAAATACTGTTACTCGTCTCTTTGGTTATTGTTGCCATTGTTGCTGCAGGATTAAGTGGCTTTGCTTTTGACATTGTTGCTGTTGTTGGTCTTACTTATTCAACATTTTCAGAGTATTGGCGTTGGGATAAAGCGATTGTCGGGTGGCGTCGGTTGGGTCGTGGGGTCTGTAGTTTGGATTTTTTAGCTTGTATTATGTCATTGAGTAAACAAATTAAGAGCAGAAATAACAATTTGCCAACAGTAAATACAAACACCCACACAGACATGCAACGAGGTGTATAAATTAAATCTTGCTACAGAATTTTAAAATTATGAGCTAAACAAAACAACTTTCAAAAGTTGGAAACGTCGTAATTACGCGTTAATCATACACTTGAACCACAAATTTGACGATTGAATAGTCACGAATTGTATAGAGTGGCATTTTAGCCACATAAATGATTCAAATAGGACAAAAATGGTTTTACTAAATTTCTTTTATTAACTAAAAAACGCAACTTAAACAATACTAATTGAAAACTGACATTAGGCAACACTGGCCAAATTCTTAAAAATACAGAAAAGCAAAAATGAAATAATTATGTGTCCATGTCTTCTTCTCTATCTCTTAGTCTGTATATATGTCAATATTTTGCAGACTGAAAGTGTTGGAGAAAATTTGAACACAAAGGGCTGAGTTATATCAAATGAGACTTAAGATAACTATTAAGTTTAATTAAGTTAATCTTAGCAGTATATATATACACTTAATCAGCATCGAAAGCTCTGTATATACTCATGTCTTTGTATATAACCAACTGATCTCAGAATGTATAAGATGCTTATTTTAGTAGCAAGATATTTTTAAGTCGCGCACTCAAGATATTCTTCAAGTTTTTGGTCTATCTTTCAGTATAGCTTAGTGCAATTCGTCAACATACGCTCTATATTTGTCAAGTTGTTGTTTTTGTTATAGTTCAGCTTGGCATGAAATGAATGCACAATAACCGCAGCAGCAGCGGCTGCAGCAGATATTCTATCTTTTGGTTTTTGTTGCGCATTCAGTGCTTTCAGTCTATGCGTCGCCGTACACTATTCATGTGCAGTCTTCCATATGCAATGTGCATATATCGTTTTGGCCAGCCACGGAAGACCGACAGACAGACAGACAGACAGACTAACTGACTATTTGTCTGTCTGAATGACTATCACAAGCTTTCACTTTCATTTTACTGTGCGTATATGCATTGAGCAGATAACTCATTGTTGCGCTTCTTCACTTGACTTGAGTTCAATTTGCTAAAGTAAATACAACAAGCCATGTACATGCACACACTCACATATGCTCTAACATATTCGCATATTCGGATAATGGAATACGGAATGTTGAAGCATATACATCGTATACGCATTATTATTGTCACACACATTCAAACTCTTTTTTGTCAAATTGTTTTTGTGTGTGCGTGAACTTGAAAATACTGCAAATGAATTATGCATGGCTTTGTTTCTAAATGGATTTTAGAAACACACACACACACAAACACAAATATAATATTTAAATGTGTTTACTCGTTTATACGCGTACGCACATAATCAAAATATGATATAACTTCTGTTAAGCTCACATAATTAGCTAATGCCTGACCCAAAAAGTAACTGACCCGATGTCCACGATTATGCGATTGGTAAGATAAAACAGTATTGTAAAGAGTAGAAAATTGTAGAACACTTCGGAATTTTTGCCTTCATTTGGAATTTGTTTTTTTAATTTTTGCAAAATTTATAGCTTAATACAATCGCTCAATTCACAGGCCTCATTTGAACACCCGTTTTATTTATATGCAAACAAGTGCGTGGCATAATTTCAGTTTCTGTAATTGCGAACACATTGCCAGGATATGATTTTATCATCAACATCCTTGTTGTCTTTGTCGCCATCTTCATTTGCAAAGCAGCCATTGTGAATCAAGCCTTATGAATAAGTTATCGCAATAAGTCCTTAATGAGCTTTGAACATTTACTGCACGATTGCCTTTATACTCATGTATGTATGTCTTCAGCAAGCGGTAGGTGCGACTTAGAATGAAAAAGTGGCAACAGCAGCAAATATCTTTTAAATTTAATTTTTAATCATGCCTGCTTTTATACCCTGCACAGCAAAGTCAATGGTATAAAAAGCTTGTGAAAATAAATGTTAAATAATGATCTTAATCAAAAGAGGCAAGTGTGTATATACAGTTCCCATTTGATCGGCATTAAAATATAAATCGATGGCACAACGTTCGTGTGCTCGTCCTTTGATTATCAAAAATAGAACCAGAATATGGATTTTAAAGCTAGTCAAACACTGAAAATCCTTAAGACATTTGAAATAGCAAGTAGAAGAAAGGTGTATGCACAGCAACCTCAAGGATAGAATACTAAAGCGTAACAATACGATATAATAGGATACACACTAAAGAAATAGAGCAATAACCCCTCCAATTCGGACCAAAATTAATCGGATTACTTCTTTCGATCCCATCAACATATCTGTGCGACTTTCTATGCTGATTCGGAATATATATATTATATTTATCGCCACGGCATGCCTCCTACTAATTGTTGCAAACATACTAAAAGTGCCCTTTGCCCCTTTGTGTACAGGGTATAACAACTGAAAGACAGTAATGTTTAATGAAAGGCTCGAGAACATTCATACACAACAGCGTTTGCTTAGTATTTATTTTCATGAATTGGCGGAATTCTTAGACGAGCCGACAAAATGTTAAGCCAAATTTGTTGGACCGACAAGCATTATGAAGCCGTAAAATTGAATTAGAAGTTCTATGTAACTAGAAATTTTAGCAGTTTTATGTTTTCGATTTATTTTCTATGCTTTTCGGTATTTTTTTAAAGTTTATTGGAGATGATGACAGTCCATTTTAAGTTATATATTATTGATTTCATATTGCATACAGCATAATGTGCTCTATTTTGTTTCATATTTTTGATTTGTCAACTAAAGTGTAGGGTATTCTTCTATATGTACACCATACCATATGTACAGCAGCAACAAAGAAAAGTGCCTCAAGCGATTGCACAAAAATAATGAGCAAACGCCGGCAACAAGGACGACGTTGAGAATGAAGATGACAGTGAAGATGTTGAAGCAAAAGCAGCAACTCACTGAAAAAGGAAGTAAGCAGTACAAACATTGAAGCTCAAGTAACGCAGGGGAAGAAAAAGGCGCAATAGGCGCCTTATTCCGTCACTAAATGAAGCCACTCAGACAGGCAGCAACCTAACCTAATGTCGTCTGTAGTACGTCGCTCGCAAAAAACTTTAGTTGAATGTTGAGCTCTGCAGTAGCATACTTCCATATATTACATCTTCATGGTACTTACTACGCCTTCTTCGACATTTATCTGCATGCCTGTATATATGCCGAGTATGTATGTATATACACATATACAATATAGTTTTAAAGGTGGCAGGGACACTTTTCGCTGGGCAAGTGCAGGCAACTGTCGCTGGCGCCACACAGGCAGCGTGGGTAGTGAAATTTTTATGCACTCATCCTCAAAAAACTGAGCAAATATCTGCTGTATGTGTGGGTGTATCAGTGTCTGTACATGAGTGTACTTGCATTTGTTTGCGCATTCATTTAGAATTTATGCGATGATAGCTGCTTTAGTTAGACACATCGCGCGCGCTCTCCATGACATTGTCCCGGCTCGACTTGATTATTTTCTGTAGCCAAGTGTATGTTGAGATGTACGAGGGTCGCTAAATAAGTTCTAAATTAATTATGCAATATAAATTTTTGTAATTTCTTTTAATTAACTTTTTGATTTTAGCTTTCATCACTGAGGAAAAGTGAAATCTTGTTGAGCATATTTGCTTTTCAAAAACTATTCTAATTAGAAATAACATTTTCAGATGATGTGTGTGGCAACAGTAATGAACACTGACCAGCAGAGAAAAAAATATGCAGTAGTTTTTAATATTTCGTCATATACTATGCATATATGTATATTAATTTTGTTACGAAGTTTGTAAGACTCAAAACCCCATAAAGTGTATATGTATATACTTGATTAGCGCAACAATAGTCGATCTAGCCATCCAGTCGGACTTTCTGTCTGTGTGAATACGGTATTTGGTTTTAAAATTTTACTGCAATCTAACTAAAAATCGGATTGTTGACACTCTAGGGTCGACATTCATACAGTATGTGTAAGTCGGTATGCCATTACCGCCTTTAAGGGAAGCTCAATATACACTCTAAGCCTGTTTTTTAATTATCCTACACTCAGTGTGAAAAGTATTATAATTCGATGAGACAACACGAACTAGCCATGTATGAATCCAAACTAGTGCCTTAATATTTAAGATATAGCTCTGGCCTACTACATATAAAGGTGAAGTCAATTAGGTTTAACATAATTAAAATTCTTATTACTTTGCGCCTACTTTCATATAGGACTTAGAATGGATTTGTGTATAGTCACATTGTTGGACAGAGAAAACTTATTTCTTGGGGCCAGCAGCCACACCATTTTTCTAGCTTAGGGTGAGATCACTGTGACATTTCTCGCGTATGTGAGCCTCATGTCGAGTATGACGCCGAGTTTTTTGTAGGCATGTACATGCTTCAAAATAGAATCTAGCAAAGTTACACCAGGACAAAACGACTTCTTGTTGCGAATTTGAACATTTTAAAACATTTATGCCTATATTCCATTTTAAGGCCCACTGCATAAAACTCTGCGGCTTCAAGGCTTCTTGCCAGCAGAGCAGTGTCGTCATAATTGAAAGTTGTCTTCATCTACGGCTGTGACTGAGCAATGCTGCTCTTTTTCAATTATGCACCATGAACAAAAACATTGGATGTCATTTCCGTTGGGAATCTGCTTATGAGCTTGAACAGCCGAGGGGTTAGGATGCTCTATAATTTGCTCAGAATACCACAATGCCATACCCTGTCAAAAGCTTGCTGTATATCCATGAACACAGCCACATAATATTTTGTATGTTTCAACGCTTCAAGAGTGAAATTGACAACATCTTGAAGTTGTCTCGGAGTGCCGTGAATTTTACGAAATTTAACTGCTTGAACCAACCGTCTCGTGCCGCCTGATGCAAGATCAAACGGCACAAATCTGCTTTCCAGACTATCGGTAAAGAACTCTGCCTTCTCCTGACTGGAATAGCACCACCACAAACAGAATCCTTGATTGTAGCTTTCGTGATAACCTGTTTTCTAAAAGGACCATTATGTTCCCAGAGATAGTTGGACCAATACTGCCAAAAATGGTCTCAATTTGAGATTTTTTGTTGCTAGCGAAAGCCTTTAGAAACTTTTGTGCAAATTATGTGTAAAATGTTTCGCTCCAATCAAAAATTTAAAATTGTTTGATTAAATAGTCTGCTATGTCGCATGATTTTTAGTATATTATATGCATTTCTTTTTGTTTTTAATTTCTGTAGAAACGCCACATTTGTATATCTAACATCACTTCTAATGAAAGTAATAAAATATCCTACATGAAATCAGCATTTTGTCTTGTCCGTACTGCAATCGAAAGCTTCAATCAATATAACGCATAAAGCATTCTGAATTTCTGTATTTATTAAAAATCAATTGAACTATTCAAAATATGGAAAAAATTTTAAATGAAATGCAATTTATTTACTGCTTTCTCGTTTGGTTATTTTTTGTGTGGTTTATTTGTTTATTTTTATTTTTTTAATTTGTGCAAATATTTGTCTAGCCACAGCTGCCGCAAACATTTTGTGCGCCATATTGTGAGTATTTTTTTGTGCATTGTAATTTATTTCAATTTATTTTTTTGCTGTAGAAATGTGTGTATTGTACAAGGCCCAAACTGCTTTGTACATGTGTGCTTTTAGCTATCGGCATGGTTGTTGCTAAAGGAAGTGTTATTCGTTTTGCAACTTTCGTGCACACTTCCTACAAAGAGCGGTAAAAGAAGCAACCGTATTATCGCAAAGCTTTTGACACAACGACACTATATTCATTTAGCTCTTTCTGAAACTATTCTAAACATAAAATTTTATTTTGGTTTCCAATTACATAAAGTATTGCTTTAATGTGCCTATTTTGGTATTGGTATTGCAAGAACATGCAATATTCATGCATTTGATATATATATAGATATATATTTATATATATATATATATATATATTTCTATGCCATATATTAAAGGGTACCAGGCTACGGTCTTACCGTAGCTAACCATTCATTCTAGCACTTTTTGTTTTGCAAAAAATCAGATTTTTTTTTTTTAAATTAATAGCAACTCTTGATGATGATGGCGATGATGGTGTTTTCTCGAATCGTTCAGTTTTTGATTTAACACTTCCTTTACAGTTTTTCATGATGAAATTTCGTAGCTCGGCTTGTCAACTGTCAAAACTGTCAACTGTCATGTGTTATGTAATGTCTGCTCCTTGCTGTTTGATGTTTTCTAGAGTGATTGCATGTGTGTTTTTAAAGCGCCGACGGCTGCGCCTAAAACATTTATTAAAATATAATATGGACTGCAACTATTGTCTTTGTTCTAACTTTAAAAACCGCTCACTTCAATTTACTTTGCTCTTTGAAATTGTAACAAAATTAATGGTATTTTCATTAAACTGCAGCGCAACCCAATTCAACTAAAGTTGCAAGCGCATTTGCAAAGTACAATTAAAATATAACGAGTAGCAGCACTACAGTTGAGTGTGATCGACTTCGACTGCCTACAACTTTTCGTATAAACCAAAGATTTGTTTGGGAGCTATATTTCCGCTTAGTATAACATTTCTGAAGTGACCGTGGGAGTGTACAAATATCTAAATTTTAGGGATCTTTGTTATATAGTCAAACTCATGGACAAGTATGTCGACTTGCATTTTGATATTCCTTTCTCTACGCTTAATATACCCGTTTTTCCTTATGGTTATAGGGTACAAGAGCAGTTGCACAATTTCGTGAGCAAACAGCAATGTTGGAAAGTGCAGCGAAACTAACAAAATGGCTGACTAGCACTTTACGCGCTATTGTTATACTATGCCACTCAAAGTTCTTCAGCGCGCACTTTGCACTTTGGCACTTTTGTACTTGTTCTGCTGTGTATTCTGTTCACTTCGAAAATTATGCAAAACTGTAGAGTAAGAAGGACCCCCTATATCAGAGTTTGCTTGTTTGCTCTTAGCCGAAATGCATTAATTTATTATTTTTGCAATAATTTTAAGTTATTTGCCATGACTAATTATTGCAATGAATTTCCTTTAGCGTTCTGCATTGCATACCCGCAGGCGCATGTATATGACAACAATTTATTTGCAGATTTTTATTACGAAATTTAGATAATATTGTTAATGCTAAATAATCAATACAATTAATAGGCAAACCATAATTTTAGCTCGGCATATGCCTCTACAAATAATACGTTTTTGGACATTTTCTGTTTAGGCGGTAGAGTGAATAGAAGTGCAGGATATATGCCTACGGGTAAAATATCTTTTTCGATTTATTACGCTTCATTTCGAATTGGTTCGCTTGCTCTCTGGCTGCGTATGACATCGGAAAGAAGCCATTGCCCACGTTACCGCCATAGTCGTGGCCATTTTTGTATTTTATTTTCATTTTGTCATTCTTTTTTGTACGCACTATGTGTACCTACGTTATTTATTTCTGACTATTCAACCTTGTCGTACTTAAGAGTATATCGAATTTCTTGCTTACATTATTCATGACATTTATATTTTTTTCTCTACGCATTTTGTGCTTGCTTCTGTACGATGATGCAATAATTAGTCACATGACGGAAAATATATTGTATACACATAACAGGGGTCTAGCAATAGGAATGTTCGAACAATGATGGCTGCTGACGGCACTGTTTGTTTAGTAATCTTTGTGTTATGTACGGTTTATCAATTAATCAAGAATAAATTATCGCTGCTTGTCACAGTATTTGGGAATTTTCGAAATTTTATATCAGTATATCGATGGCGGCTATACTTAAAATTGTTCGTGGCATACCGATTTGGATATTTTGAATAAATTTTTACTATCATTCAATGAGAACTGTTGTAGTAGATCACAGATAGATGAAAATGTTGATAAGTTGATCAAAAATACATGTCTATACTTCTATATCTATCTACACTTTATGGGAATATACTTTTCATTCTATGTGTGGGATGTATAAAATTTGTCTCATTATGAGGAGGTTTATAAAGCATTTTCTTTGTAAAATATTAGTTGATTTGAAATAAGTGAATCCATATTACAGACAATTTTTTTTTGACTGATTCTGCTATGGACTGATTCTAATAATATCAAACTGCACAAATGTCAACTTATTTTAAAATGATAGAAAGATGAACCGACTGTATCTTTCTATCTTTTTGTCCGTTCGTATGTCTTCCTTCCTTCTTTCCTTCCTTTCGTTTTTTCGTTTTACCTGCCTCTTTTGTCACGATTTTATAAATGTGTAAGTATGCAAGCCTTTTCATTTTCTGAGTGGTTCATTTTCTGTATTGCTCTTATTTCCTTTAAGCTTTAAGTTGCGCAATTAACGATTGAAATGTATTATCAATTCTCAGGTGAGAGAAAACGAAACAGAGCAAGGCATCAAGTGAGATAGATATAATGTAAATAGACAGTAAAAGCAATATAAAACTAAATGGCGTCAATTTAACTTCTTTGTTTAATTTAGCATCAATATGAAAGGGCGCTTCTAAAGTTCACACAAAACGAATTCGCATCCTGATGCTGAATGTCAAAAGAAATCATAAACGTCGGAAAAAAGGAGATCTGAAAAATTTCAGTTAAGCGGAAATTCAAATAAAATCGCTCGAAAGGTGAAAAATTGCCAAACACAATGAACAGTAGCAGAATCATCGGCTGGAGGGTGTAAAGTGGATTGTTTCAGTTTGTATGGGAACTTGGGTGCTTGGTATTAGGCGAGGCGTAGCAAGGTTGCTGGAAAACGAATCCACACATATAGTGGGTGAAAAGTTTTATTAGATTCTTTTTTTTTTAGCATTTCATTGCTACATCTGCAGCCCTTTTTTTTTTTTCTTAAATTAACTTATTGAAAAGCGTGGCCTACTGTGCGAAAAGTGTGCAAAATGAATTTTTACTGAGAAACGGAAATAAATTTTAAGAGTTTCTAGCATATGGCTTCGAATTAAAGATTATAAAACACTATCTCTACCGCAGGACTATCAAATTTTGTGCATAAAATCATACCTAATGATGCAAGTTTTTTAGAAATTAAGAGGGGTCTAAATGATCGATGATAAGTGTGAAAAACGAAATGATTTAAAAATTATGAACACAATTCTAAGATTTTGAAGGATGCCAAAAAGTTGCAAATACCAAGTAAATAATATGTTTAAAGATTCATTTGTGGTTCTGTTAGAAATAAAACCAAAAAATCTAAAACTTCTTTAAATGCAATACAAACTGAACTAGCTAAACTTTTGCTATACATGTATGACTAAAAATTGCCTTGTTATAGAACTCATATCTTTGATGTTAGGCATCTCTTTTGCTCACGCATGCTACATATTTTAACCACACTTTTTGATTATCCATCGTTTTTTTCTTTTTTTCGAAATCATTAGCGAAAATTAATTTCTTTTTAGAAGACTTAGAAGCCATTTGCTTGGTGTCCATACTTTCTCTTTTTCTAGCTCTCGCAGTTAATCTACTGTCTGTCTTTGTCTTTCGATCGATGTTACGAGTGCTATTGCCTTTATTTGTAATCAACAAAAGCTTTGCTAGCAAATTATTATTTATGGTTTGGGTTTTTAATTTTGCTTTTGTGGCATTAATTCTTTTCTTTTTTATGTTCGATATTTTTTCTCATTATTTTTTTGTTTTAATGTACCCTGCATAAATGTATGAAATGGGTTATAACAGTTTATCTGAAATATTATAACGCCTTGGCTTTTTTTTTTTTGCTGAAACTCGGCGTATTCATATAATAATATTAACATTAATAGAATGTTTTCTTATAAGGGTACAAACTATTATTTATTCGTTTTTCTTATTTTGGAAAAAAAAACCTCTGTTTTTACTAACTACATATTCTAACTCGAGGTTTCGTATGAACTAGTGGCGTAGTACGGGGGAACTACTGGACACGCTTATCATTCTTTAGTTTTTTTATTATTTAAAGAAATGCAAGATTTGTGCTTAAAATTACGCAATACCAAATGTTTGTTTGGGTGTAATGGTTTTAACTGTTGTAACAAATTTTCAAGATCTAGAGCTGAATTGCCAGAGTCGCCTTGTTAGGTACTGAGCCGGGACAAGCACATGTTTTTGTTTCGATTTATATATACGTACATAATTTCGAATATCCTGTGAAGTGCAGTAAAGTTTCGTTGCGACCGTACACTTTTTGCAATCGCGTTCTATTACATAAGTATCTCACTCATTCTTTTGTCCTCTTCCTCAATCACACTTGCTTGTCTATTTCTTCAGTGCTTATCTATTTTGTTCAATCTCAGTTTTGCGCATTGTTTTCAAGTTTCTACATTTTTTTTCTTTCATTCTTCTTTGATTATTTTCTGCACTATTATATATTTCTTATTACTTATTTGTACTTAGCTATTCTTTTAGTATGTCTCTTTCTCCTGCTTATTTATGCTCTTTCTGTCACTGATAAAGTGTGTCAAGCGATAAACGTGCGGATAAGCAAAAATTTACTTTACATACTTAAAATGTTTAATATTTTCCTCTCACTCTAGCATCATTAAAATTATTTTTCCCTTTCGCTCTGGCTGCTCTCGGTACTACATATTTCTATTTACTTGTCTTCACTTTCACTTTTAAGTATTTTGCACCGAAAGTTTTTATAGAATATGCTTAAAATCTAAAATCTTTATTGCTGGTTTGCAAAATTGCATTCTGTATTTGTGGGCTTGTTCCAATGGGGTTTAGGCATTTGCCCCATGATGAAACATTACAACTAGATTTTATTCTAAAAATTGGGTTTTAAACATTCCCGTTTCATTAGGAAAGAAATTACAAAACTTTCCGTCAAAAGAAACTAATAGGAAACAAGAAAGAACGCTACAACATCCTACGCACCCACTGAACCTTTAATTTGTTTAGGGATTGTTTTCTCTAACTACATCCACATTTATCGTTTTTTACTAAACCAGAATGAAATGTTTTTCTTACAAAATACCAGGAATGGTGTTAGATTTGTATGGAGGCTAACCCTTCTAGTGATTCAATTGAGATATAAATGGAATATTCAATTATAATTTTTTTTTGTTTAAAATACTTAGAAAAGAGGAGCACGTTTTTATAGATACTGTCCCCTTAAAGTGGGTTTGGCACGTTTATTACACACAACCTATCTGAAGAGGGATTAAGACATATTAAATATATAAACTAGATGGCTCTACCTTTTACAGTCTACCAGTTCTTGTTATTCCTAGCCAGGCAGACGGATGTCTGTATTTCTAAAAGTTTTGTAGGGAATCACCACTTTTAGTGGTCCAATACGGATGTAAATAGCCGAATTAACAACAACAATTTTTTGTTATACAAAAAATCAGAAAGATAGGACAGATTTCTATGGGAGTCATCCCTTTTAGTGGTTTGCTTCTAAATGAAGTATTTTATACAGATTAACGTCAGATAGACCAAATTTGGTATTTCTAACAAAATTAACATCAATAATATTTTTACATACAAAAGTCAAACATTTAGGGACAGAGGTTAGCAAGTTCATATAATACAAATGATGTGGAGAAAAAGAATAGATGAATCTAAATATGCAAGTTTGAAGTCTTGTAGCATGAATATAATATAAATTCGATACATTCATAATTAATTAATTTAAATTTAATCATTTACACGATTATAAGTATTGAAACTGTAGACAATTTGAATGTCTTTGTTGCATTTAAGATGTCTGTGTACTCCAAAATGTTAGGTGATAAATACTTCTTCTATTATCGAACAGTAAATATAATATAACAAGTAAGTTCCATGCAAGTTTATGGAAATATTTAGTTTCATATTGTTATTCAGTGATTTCTAAAAATTATTTGTTTTAAATATAACTCTGGGTATGCACAGATACAAGTCGAAAAAATCATTGAATGCTCTTGGTTCGCACTATTATGCCGTGGCAATATGTATCTGTAAGAGACATTTTGTCATCTGCCACTGCATGCACTTTGCTACATGTATATCTATTTATACTCTGAATTTCATATTAAACTTGAAACTCGATGAACGAAAATACAATGCAGAATGCAATTCTGCAGCATGCCCTTCTTTCAATATGTGCTGCATTTTTATTAATAACTACATGACAACTCAAACGATGGAACACAATCCGCAGATACAAGTACAAGTTGCACTCGCAAATTTTGTTTCTTATTTCGTTGGACTTCGGTGCCAAAGAATATTTTGCTGTGGCCAAAGTTGTAGAGTGGCAAGAAATCACAAAATAAATCTGCATACATGTGTCGCGTTCCATGAAGAATAAGCCGAAGAAGAAGTATGGCATGATTTAGTTTAGTATATTGGGACAGCTGGAGTTGATGTCGAAGTCTTCGTCGTCTTTAAGTTATTTTTAGCAAATGCAGCAGTGCCACTGCAGTGTAATCGCCTTCCTTGCCTTCCAATGCTACTACCAACCAAGATCTCTATAGGAAACGCTTTGCTTTGCTAAATTTATTTGATGAGCTGTTTAATGTGAATGTTGCCGTCGCAGCAGTTAGATATATACTTGTAGATACATATATACATTGATGTATGGTGAACGGTGAAGTTGTATCGTTGACATTTGACATTCAGAATGGCAGAAAAGTGAAAGTTTGCTCAAACACAACACAGTAAAAATATGCTCATAAAGTAACTACACACAATGCAACGTTTTACCTTGCTAACTTGGTAGTTCTAAAGTAAAAGTTTGCTGCTAAGTAGTCACGTTGTACTTTATTACATTCAAAATTTATACAAAGGAAATATCTTTCTTATACTGTGTGTTCATAGTTTAAAATGTTCGTTAAGTTGGCAGATATGTATACTGCTTGCCAATGGAATAGGAGTGTAGAGGAATAGTGTTAAAAAAGTATTAAGTTTAAAATTTGGAAACAAATTTTAAAGGCCGCACACACAGTGGGCTTACAAATGTGGAAAGGCAACTTATATTAAGGAAAGCTTCAAACTCTTACAACTCAGTAGCAAACATCTAACAAAAATGTGGTATTGAGGCAATTCTCATAACTATGAGTCGTGTTATTTCAAATGCTAAGCTTATAGAAAGACATCAAATTTCCCTAAACTGGTTCGAAAAGCGTAACGCCTCAATTTTTGTTGCACGCATGGACTGGAGCTGGACTTTGTAATATCATCGCTTGATCTTCTCAGACGAAAATTAGTTTGAAAGACTCCGACGGCATAGCTACTACTTCCAAGACTTTCACGAAGGAACTTACCATTTGATCATTTATGATGTGTGGTGTGATGGGACAGTTTCGTATTATGTCATATTATGTAAATGTTTGATGCCTCTTAACGTCTGTCTCTCTGTCACTCTCTCTCATACGCAATAAAATGCTTTCAACATTAAAGGAACAGACAAATGCTGGAATGCATCTTCGTTCGAATATTTCACACGAACAAGTTTACATAAAGTGAAGATTTTTTCTTTTTCTACATTTTCTTGTTAATTTTTTTCCGATCTCACACACAGGAAGATGACGGGTTCGTACTATTTCTTCAGTTGAGAGTTAAAGCATTCATTTACTGGCATCGATTGAGTGATTCTTAGAACGAGTTATGAAAGGTGTTTGCATCTATATTTGTTGTTTCATTTAAATGCACTTTAGAAGTCTTGAATTTTCGATTTAGAGCAAATATTCACTACATTTTGGTGAAGTTTCAATTACTGCTAACTCTACACCAATGCAAGGCCATTTTCATTCTATTATATAAATATTTCAGGCAGCAAGAGTAAAGTAAACAGATTTCTTTTTCGTTGATGTAGCTCTTCGCTCATTATAATTTTCAATTTCATGGCTCAACGAGCGTTGCTCAAATGTCAGCATAGGTTCATGGCGGACCGGGTTAATCGAGGAAATAGCAAGCAGAACAAAGAGGCAAAATATACTATGCTGTTGTGGCAGAAGACAAGATACATATTGGTCCGTTGTGTTGCTTCGAGTTTTGTAATTTTTGCATATACGATATTTCTTTTTTTGTGAACTTTTTTTTTTTTTCGTAACATACTTTATGGCGTTATCGCGAAAATGTACAGGAAATAAATGCAATTTGTCAACGATGTTCCATTTGAGGCGAGAAAATTGAATTAAATGATACAGCAGGTAAGGCGTGCTGTTTTGGTGGTGGCTTGGAATATGTGCAGAGGGAAGCAGAAAGTCTGGCTTGGAAAATGTTCGATGTAGCATGTCGTCAGCATGTCAGAAAATATATCACTCACGACTTGAATGTCGTGACAGGAAATTTGTTTCAAATAGGCCACCCAACTTACAAGCCGAGTCATTTTGTGAAAAGTTGTTGAATGATTTTATGCGCACATGGAGGCAAAACTTTGTTATGTCGCTATTGTTCATGTGTGTGTGAGTATCTGTGTTTATATTAGTCAATTATGCGCTCATCTATCTATTCGAAAATGTGCCATTTTCCATCAGCACCAAAAAAAGTTCAAATGTATATGTATGTATGCGCGAACATGTTATTACAATGAAACATGTTTTAAATGCCATTAAACACTACAACGATGAATGACTTAATGCACTAATTGCTGTGTAAGTGCGCAAACTTCAAACAGCATTTAATAAGCATTGAAGCAAAGGAAAAACTATTTAAAAAAATGAATTAATTAAATCGTTGCATAGTTGAAGGCGCAGTAAAATGTGTTCTTGAAAGTTAGGCAAATTTTTTGATGAAACGTCAGAATGTAAGTAAGTAGCATGAATACCCAAAAAAGAATACTTATTCGTGATCAACACGAAGAGATGAGCTGCTATAGTAATTGCGCCATTTTAGACCGCCCGTCATTTTGTATGTTTGTCTGAGAGCTAGTTTCTCTGAGTTTCGAGAAAATTTAGAGAAACTGAAGATTATGTATGTTTGTTGGAAGCAAAATTGCGGAAAAATCAAAGTCGACTTTGAACAAATATGATGAGAGCAACATATGTAGATTTCTATATATTTTTTTTGACTGACTTTTTAGCAAAATATACATTTTTTGTTTGGCTATTCATGTAACTAAAGATTTTTTTGCGTTTCACTGGCTACTTGTGTACGTCTGTTGGGCTGTCAAGCTTAAAATTTTTGCCTTAGGTCGCCTGAAGCGTTGCTATTAATATGCAAAAATGTGTACTTTACACACACAAACACTTGCATAGCTTTTTTAAGTGTTGCACTAATAGACTCTGGAATTTTTTTTAAAGCAGAAGCATTACGAGTATAACATTTTGAAATGCCTTTTTAAACAATTATTAAGAGATACATAGTACAAATTCATTTCGAATTTTATTTATTTGTAGTACACTACATCATAAGAAACAACCATGTGTTTTTAATTAAATTGAGGACTTTATACGAATTACTGAGTAACTCCTTTATAATATGTTTAAAAATGTTTCTTTTAATGACTTCATGGAGTATCAGTCCCCATTTAGCTTTATAACCATAAAGAAAGGTTCGATATTTTTGTAGCAAATTGCATAAAAAATATGGTGTACAAGAATTAAAAAAACAAACAATAACACTTTTAGGAAGATTTCGGCTATATATATCGGACTACATACTAATAGAAACCAAAATAAAGCCATATATCAGTTTTTGATTTTCAAAAATGGCTGCCTAATTTTATGTTTCACTATCTGTATGATATATATATCGTTTCCGAACTATATTATACATATTATCCTTTACGTAGATGAACCCCGTTTCGCCTGTGACCAGTAAAGACAAACTGTTTCCACTTGTGTTGCCCATTACCATTACCCATTATTCTTTACCATTACCATGACCTATTACCAAATATTGTCCCCGTACTGTAAACTGATGCAGAAATATGTTGAATTTTCTTAATCGCTTATACGGGGGTGGGGCACCGCCCCCTCCGACATTTACCAAACCCATGAAGTAATTTGTTTTCGATTCTATTAACACCATCGTATATCGTCTGATAGTTCCACCACGAACGCCATCTATTAAAAATAATGTGAAGTAGTAATTCCCATACAAATTTATAATTTTTTGATATTTCAGCTAAACTTTCGGGTTTTGTTCATCCATTTATTGTAGATAATGATGTGCTCTGCAAGGTCTCAGTACATTCTTTTGTTCTATCATCAATAGTTTTCGAAGCGCACGCGAGTAAGGATTGTTTATTGTAATTTTTTTCATCTTGAGTTACATTATGAGTTTTAGTAAGGATTCCTTATTTTTTGTGAAAGAATTTTTCAAATCAGTCCAGTAGTTTTCCATGCAAACAAACAAACAATCAAATATTTCTCCTTTATTCACCATGAAAGAAATATAATCGGCAGCTCTTTTGTGCAAATTAGTATAGTGTCCGAGAAAGCACAAGAGATACAAAAGAAGGATATGCGACATTATTGGGAGTACACTACGCGAAAGACATAAAGGAAGGATAAAAGTCGTCTTGGTCTTTCTTGCAGGCTCTACTACTCTAGGGTTAAACCAAAATAATGTCAAATAGTACATGAAACGGTTTCAAAACAGACTTTTCCTGCGCATCCAAAGATATTTCCAGGCATCGAATTGTCTTCTCTTCAATTTAAAGGTTATATCTTGCCCAATTACGGCATTCATGGCAGACGAAAACGATTTTCACGGAAAACACTGTTTTTACTTTCCCAAAGAGTGCGCAGCAGTTCCAAAGCTGACATCCCTTTCATACTGCTCAACGAAATAACTGCCGTCACTCTTTCTACCTATTTGTTGTCTTTTCTTTTGCAACAATGCTCGCCAATGTACTATTATTTTTCATATAAGAACTTGAAGAAATATCTCTAGAGAAAGAAACATCGCCACAAAAAAAAATATCTTAATGCAAGTGTATCTCTCCTAAAATTTCAATACAGATTTTATAAAGAAAAGCTATTATTTTGTTGAATTCTCTCCGACTGAACATAAATACAATCTTCGCAGTCATATCGTAAACTGCAATATATAAGGCAAACTACTTTGAAGCACGTGTATAGAGCATTAATGCTACAATTCTATCGAAGAATTTTTCTACTCTTTCTATTTTTTCCTTTTTTTTTATTTCGTTTCCAAAATAAGTATTATGTATGGAAAAAATACAAACTTGTACATTGAAATGCCAAGTGTTTGCTCGCTTGCTTAACATTTGCTCGTGACTATTAGAGTGAAATAAAATTTTTATAATGCAATTGAAATGTACTTGGTGCATGTCCTTACCGCCCAATAGTCCTACTTCGCCCTCTTCAAGACTAACGGAAGTGAGGTGCATGCCAAGCGGCGCCAAATGAAACTTTCTACATAAACTTAAATGTTAACGTTCTGCAACTTTGCCGTTGCCTTTGCCGTTGCCTTGCCAGCCAAACTATACGAAAGTTTTATAGATTTTGTAGTATGCGCTTAGGCGCATAAAATGGATAGAGATGGAGGCATTAGTTGAAGCGAAATTTCATTAAGCCGCAATACAATTTGCTTACAATAGTTCGACTCAAGTCGTTTCTTGTGCGCTAAATTTCCACTCTGGTCATAAATAATTTGCAATTGCCTATCTTAATTCTGGCGCTCTCGCTGTTGTGGTTCTGTTGTCGGTTCTATACTCCTGCGCCAAGTAAGCTAAAGCATAGTAATTATGAAAATTAATTGCGTAAACCTCCTGGTGCCACAAGCTGCTTGCCACCCAGCTACCGTCAACATTGAAATAGCGCTTGTCGACTTTTCTATTGCATAATAATGGGTGCATGGGTGCGAGTGAGCATTCAAATTGCTTAGCTAAGCCGAAAATCTAACCGCACGCATTTATTTGGTTGAAATAATTTAGTGTGAATGAGATAAACAAGGTATGTTCGTGAAGTTTTTTCGTATTCCTTGATACATCAAATCAATGGGTATAACATAACATATACCTTAAATTATTTAAAATCATCTGAACTAAAAATAATAATTATAATCAAATCATTTGCTTTAAACTCTGCCCAATATTTTGCTGGCAATGTATTGGCTTTATTCAACATGATATGTTGTGTCAAATATTTTATAAGATTGCCATCACAAACTTTTCAATCAGTCTTCTTGTGAAAGGCTTATTCAACTAAATTCCTTTTGGAGGATGTCAAACCGCAATCAATGGATTAGCAATCTAGCTAACTAACTGACTGACTCACTCATTTCTGGACTATGCGCCACTTAACAACTACAAACTCTAATAAAATTTACCAGCGCTGCATAAATTAATATTTGAAAAGAGATTTCATTTCCGTCGCCAATATCTACACTTCAGTCCCTTTTATCCTTTTTTTTTTTGGCAAATCTGCTCATCAGCTTGAAAGTCGTTTCCGGTGCGTTACTTTTATCCAAATCTGCTCGCTCGCTCGTCGTGGGTAATCAACTTAATTTTTCGACTTTGCATAAAACGTGTAAATTTTGCCATCAACGCTGAACATTCTTGCTTGCCATACGAAATCGCTGAAATGGAAATTTTCACTGAGCAAATATTTAACTAAAGAAAGACTAACTTTACAAGAATGAGAGAAGTTGGGATCTGTTTTCGACGTGCGATTCATTTTGACAATGATTATTTGTATTTAACTCATTTATTACAAACTTGTTCTATACGACTGCCTTACTTTGTCCATTTCTTTCGTCCTCAATGTACGGGGCAGGCCAAGAAGTCCTTGGAAAATCTAAGAGATGCCGTTTGTTTGTTTCTGACAAGTACCATCTATCATAAGACTAAAGTTGAATTTAATGTAATCTGCAACATTAAGTTTTGTGCCATTAAAAACAGACATGAAAAGCAGACAGACGGACAGAAATGAGAATGTTGTCTCGCCGATTCGCCCAGGCATAATAGAGTGTTTTAACTACTGCTTGGATTTTAATGTATTGAGATGGATTCAGGTTTCATCGACGGTCATAAAATAATATTAAATAAAAATAAATAAACATAGTTGTTATACGATTGCTTTTTAGGCATCCATCTGTTTTCTGTGAATTGTGTGTACAAAAGCAAAATCCTGATAGTATGGCAACCACGTATTACACGTACCTTAAACCCTAGTAAAAACATTTGCTTTTAGACATACTACAACATATAGCATTAACAAAAAGATCGTTAAACATTGTTTTTTGTGTGAATTTCTTCAGAGATGGCTTTGTACCTTTTTTTTAGTAAGATTATATCAAAACTGTCTCAGTACTATTTCACTACGGTTAAGGATCAAGTCAAAACATAATATATGAACATGAAATAAGGTGGTGGACTGCCGGTCATGTTTTTATTTACGCAAAATAAAATTCAGGCTTGAGCTTTGTATACTATTTTAGATACTTTTGTATTTTAAATTCATCGTCATTGCTTCAGAAAATATTGTTTTAAGCTCAACTAAATCTAAATCAAATTTTAATGCGCAATTTTATGCAATTTTCTAAACCACCAGCAATTTGAAAAAGATAATTGACATTTTCAGAAGCTGCCCAAGTTTCACTGAACCCTTTTATGGCTGAGCAGGCTTACAATTTCTCCTTAATCTGAGTAATAATTTTGTTTTAATTTTGCCTATTTTTCATTACCGTACTCACTGGTTGACTTAATTAATTTTCTATTCTTATACGCATTAGAACAAACTGGTACGACCTACAAATGTCCGTCGAGATGTGTCCATGTCGCAGCTCGCTCGCTTCTTGTGCTGGCGTATGACGTAGCTCCACTGGTGCTTCTGCACCTGTTACAATGTGTGCACTTCGGAATCGGAGCGTTGGCAAGTTGGCCATAATTCATGTCACTTCATTTCAATTATTTAAGCGAACAGTGCGGTCAACGTAAAATATTGCGTGCACGCAGATCTTGCGACAGCTGCGCCCGAAAGCATGATATACCCAGTTAATACTTTCCTATTACTTACTAACTGGTAGGGTAGGATATGTATTACTTTTTACCTTATTTTGTTTGCCAGTGTCAACATGAAATTGTAATTAATTGAAATTCTATCGCCAGCTGTTGCAGCTCTCATAAATTCGTTCGATGTCCTAAGCTTGAACAAGTGTTTCTACGTCAGAGCCTCACATCAATGTCAATATCATGTCACATTAAAATTTGAAGTATTACAGCAGCAGCTGTACTTTTTCTTGCATTTCGTAACATTTTTATACATTTTTCACTGATTTTTAGCTATATTTATCTCTTTGTCGCAAGTTACCATTAAATATCTTTTGGATGCTGTCCAAAAAGTGTTTTTAATTTCGCAAATGAGACTAAATTTGGGCAACCTAGCATAAGCTGTAATACTTACAAATATATTGTATAAATGTACTCAAAATGAATTGAATGTAATGCTTTTAATGCTATAGGTAAGTGCATATATGTAAAGGCCCTACCAATAGATATGTCCAAAGTGCTTAGCAATATTCGACATATAATGTCATTTCTGTTCAGTAATGTTTTCCATTCAACCGAGAATCAATTCAAGCTGCAACAAAGTTTTTGCAAAGAGCTTTTCGCTGTGAACAATGTCATTATTCTTCGTCTACTGTGTGAGCTAGTTGCTGTTTAGTAAATAAGTCGGCATCGAAGTTTATACTTAACATCCAGAAGCGTAAAACTTGGCGAATTTCGTGATTAGAAGTGGTTCTGTTTTCAAATGTGCTGCTTTTGGATAAACAATTGAAGCCTAACTAACATCGTTTGCTATCTGAGTTTGCTAAATAGAATTGAAATTGAATTTCAACGAAAAATAATAAAAAATAATCTTTCTCTTAATCTTATATGTCATAAAACTATTTGTCAAATAAATGTATCCGATGTAGGCTTATTTTATTTTAAAGTACAGACGTTCATAATGGCACATCCTTTACATATTTCGCTTTTCCAATGGCACAAACTCAGTCTGGTGTAGTTGTTCTGCCCTACTATTTCTATGCTGCTCAATCTCCCACTTATTTTCTATAGAAATACCTGATAATAAAATAAATAAAAAAAAAATGTTTATACATATATATTTTAGGCATTGGGTTTTTCATTTCAGTGTAGCTAAGTTTTTTGTGGTTGGGATAATTCATCTTTCTATCCGTCTGTCTCTCTTTTTTTCGGCTTTATTTGAAAATAAAATTTTCCAATCATATAAAATTATTTACGCTTCGCTTTTTACTTTTTTTTGGCTCGTCCTTTGTAGTCCTTTCTCATTCGCTCCAACTCTTATTTAGATAACGCTTCATTGTGTATGAAAATTTTGATTGCAATTTTATTTTGCTGTGCTGCGCCTTCAATTCTTTTTGCAGATACCTAAAGACTAAGTAACAACGATGACATAATATCCTATATGAAAAGAAAACCAAGCGAATTTTAGAGATGTTCAATATCAAGGATGCCATTTTTAAGTAGATTTGCATGTCAAGATTTAAGGTAAACCTAAATGTAAATTGGCAAAGGTAAAGCTGTGCCGTGCCATTTTTTTTTGACATATTCCTGATTATAAGTTATTCAATCCAAATCGGTTGAATATTTTGGTAATTGCACTTAATCATCGTCTAAAAATAAATACTGTCTTCTATGCATTTTTTGTTGCTGCTCGAGCATGTCATACGAGCATACTCTCGTCTCAACAGAAAACAAAAAAAGCTGTTAAAAAGCCTCGCAACATATATAACCAATTTTTGGTGTTTGTTTTTATATTTATGATCACTTACAGCATTTTAATTGGAATGTGCCTAGAGTAAAGATAGGCATGTAAGTTTTTCAAGGAATATGTAGGGTATATGAAAATAATGTATATTGTATAATATGTTTCGGCGCTTGTTTCCTTCCTGGCGCTTGCTTTATCCTAACCACTTCCTTGCTACCCTACATGCTTCGAGTGTTGCGAGTCGCTTTTATGATTATATCATTGCTCATGTATCTTTGTATCTGCATCTGCTGTATCGTTTATTTCTGCGTGTGCGGTTTGAATATCTTTGAATATATTTTATCGCTATCATAAAAATCCAACAAAAATAACAACCATAATGTTGTTGCATAATGATGATGGTGATGAAAAGCTCCAAAGCGCATTTTCTTCTTTTATTTTGTTTCTTAATGTAATATGAGAATTTATCGTCTTTGATTGTTTGTGTGTCTGAAAAATGAATTCAATTGATTTATGTGTTAAGCTTCGATTGGAATAGCTTTATATCGCTCATATTCCTTTTTAGTTTTTTTTTTTTTTGAATTCCATTCCAATTCCCATTAAAATGTCCTTTTAAGGCAACCAGTGTGCTAAATCTGTTTCCAAGTAAGCTTGTCGTCAAATGTTTGTGCAGGATAGAGATACACTTAGAAATCAATTAAAGTATCTCAATCGCTATTATTTTTTCACGCAAAATTTACTTTGCAAGTTTTTCTTCGCATTTAAGCATAAACAAAAATAATCTGCTACTGATTTAGCTCAATTAAACTTGGCAATATTAACGCAACAAATAAGTCCTTAGTAAACAAGTTTGCTCCACACCCCTTTCGTCAACATGCTGAACAGGCTGAAAGTTGTGTTAAAGTCCTGAAGCGGTCGTGTTGAATTACTCGTGTTTGATTTGATATTTGATTTAACTGCGCTTCATCGATTCAACATACTTCTTGGCATACTAAATAAGATCTGATTTCGGTTTTTATGCGCTGCTACGTACTGCTGAATGTTAATGTTCAGCGGACCGTTTAATTTCTGATTGATATGCGAGCTGCGATTGCTGTTTGATTAATTTGAGATAAGTGTAAACGTATGTTCAGCTTCAACAAACAAATCAGTGCGTGCGGAAATTGAAAAAAGAAGTTTTCGAAGACGTTGTGATAAGTCATTATTAATTGCATGAATTTAATTCTGACAAATGTTAGTTCTATTCCTAAGAAGAAACTATTAATAGTAATATTTTATCTATTACACGATTACTATTGGGCCATGGTAAGTCAGCTCTTAAATACTACAATAAATAAAAAATATAAAATCAAATTTATTTTATGTAAACTAATAATTTCTGTGCTGGATGAAGTTCATCACCAATTTCGCCTCAGTGTCATTATTACGCCTAAAAGTATTCATTCAATTTGATGTAGATGAGTAATTTGAATAATTCGAAACGGTGTAAGGATTCACATTCATTTATTTTTGCGATTTCAGCAAAGACCCAATCAGTTGATTTTATATTTCAGTTAGTTTGCTGCTACTTTCAATGAACATTATATAATAATAATAAATAATCAAAGGTAATCTGATTAATTTGTGCAAGAAATCGCAAAAGTAGTTTAAAATTGGAGTACTACTAATAGATATTCAGAATAATAAGTTAAAGCGTTGTAGTCGATTAGAGTTACTTTATACCTTTTTTAAGCTGCTTATTTAAACCATATGGGTTCATATACAATTCACACTTAACTGAACACACATGGGATATTTCCGTAGGAAAAACAAATTTTTATATATTAAGCTTTTTTATTAAAGGCAAATATGAGCAATAGTCGAGGTGGAACATGGCGCGATCGTCTAGATTTATGACGTCATGTCTGTAGAAAAATGTTGAAGAATGATGAAGTAATGAAGAATGTACTAATTCAATCGACTTCAAGGTATTCACAGAAATTAGTATAGAAAAGCTTTTTCGTTAAAGTTATAATTTGCATCTATAGTGGAGGTATACTACTCCGGTATACGTGCCATAATTGTGTGCACTGACGGTTGTGATATTTTTACAGCTTAAAGCACTTAATAGATTTTAAGAACTACAATATAAGCGCATCCGATTGTAGCTTTGGTACTTCTGAGATTACACTCGTAGATGGTGCAATCCTTTGGCAGAATTTACATATTTAAACCATTCAATTGGTAAAAGTTTTTGAACTGCTTTAAGCAGCGTCTTATTGTCTCGCGTATTGTACGGCATAGAATCGACCGCGCCCGGACAGAAGTTTTCTTTCGACATTTTGTCATCTCGACTACCACGCCGACGACTCCAGCTCGGCGTTTCGTTGCGCTCTGAACAATTTGCACAAAAACAAAAAAACAACAACGAACAAGCACAAGCATTCAATGACCTTTTGGCCCAAAAGTGTATGCTACATGCAATACATATATATAAACTCGTTTATGTATTTTTTTTTTGTTTTAACATTTTGCTGCAGTTCGCTGCAATTTACGTCGGCCATACCCAGTTATATTTTCTATTTCTTTGTAATTTACTTTTTTGTGTGTGTTTTTTCTGTCTGTCTGTGTGTGTCTCATACTCTTTATCTTTGTCGCTTCTTCACTCAGCTTGTTTGTCCCCGTTTGCTTTTCGTTCCGCATGTGTTTTCTGTCTGATTACGTATGCGACATGTTGGCTGCTGCCGCCATTGGACATTGGTGGTCTCTATTAAGTAGTAGCAACTAGAACAACATTCACCGCTTGGAAACAGAACTCGTTGCGCTTACTTTAGCCTTCAATTGGCAGACATGAATAGACGTACGTGTGTGTGTGTATGTGTGTGCATGTTAACCCTTTATTACCCTCACAGTCAGCTAGTGTACTTAAAGCGTACCACTTTGCGTATGAGTAATATTTGCGCAGTCAGTCTGAGTGCTTTTTTTTGTCTACGCCAAATGCACAATGTTTGTAGGTTTGTTGAATATACGAGTGTATGTTAACCCATTTAGAAGGAAAAACTCTATAAACTAAACACTATATTTGTATGTTAATGAAGAGCAATTTCTTTTGCCTTCGTCCCCTGGCACGCCCAAAGTTGTTCTGTGTCGCGCGCAGTACTTAAATTCATTGCGTTGAATGTTTAATTTGTTTTCATTAGCGTGCGCAGCCATTGACCGCTCTAAAAAAAAAAAAAAAAAAAGTAGTATAAAACTGTTGATGCGCATGCAGCATGAAAAGTTTGACAAGGGAGAGAGAGGCTTGGAAGCAATCACATACCGTCAGCGGAGTTCAACGGATTATCATCGTGCTAAACCACAGGCGCGACGTTATTTTGTTGTTTTGGGTGTGGTCTGCTTCAGCTTTTATACGTTTTACAATTTAATGTATCATTTTTTTTATGAAGTAAGCAGCGCTTTAGCAGTTAGTACTCTACATACACCCGATATATGAATTTATATGAACATACATATATTATATATATATGTTTATAAACGAATGAAGGGAAATTTCACAGGCCCATTCAAAGCAAAGTTGTTGCTCTTACTAGGAAATACACGATTCCTGCTCTTATTCCAGCTTAGTCAAAGTTAAATTATTTTTCTAGTAGTGCAATTGAGACAGGGATTTCATAAAACGCATGATTGTGAGTAAATTAAAAACTGCAAACGATCGAAATTATATTATGGCCGAGCATCGCTCTTATTTGTGTGCCACAGTAAAGTTGTGTAGGATGCGCCAGGTGTAAGCTTTTTACAATCAAAAATTTTTAACGTGCAGAGAACTGAAGATGTCATTGTAGTACTTCATGCCCAGATCGCTCAGAGGAACTTTATAATACAAGCAGCGTCTAGTACTTGGCAGTTATTCAAGTTGTGACATTGGCTATTGGCTTAACATGCCAGCAGACTAAAGTTCACACAGATATTTGGAAGATTGATGCTCATTCTCAGGTTTCATCAGAAGAAGAAATAAATTTTTGAAAATTTTTCTTAGTAGATAATCTGCCAGGTCTAATGCGAAATATCTATCTCACTGCGAAGAAGCCAGTGCCTCTTTAAAGAGGGGAAAACTTTGAGTTCGATGTGGTAGAATATTGAACAGAAAACGGCATAGTTGTGTTAAAGCTGTTTTAGCATCAACGAGCAGCTGTAAATCAATTAGATAAATCGAAGCAATTTTGGTTGTACATCTGATTGTTGGTCTATCTGTCTTTCATAGGCACAAGTAATAAGCTTACCAAGGAATAACTGATATCTATTTGATTGACTTTATTGGCATTCACCATACAAATATACACCAACTTTCTGCGTTTTTTGTATGAAAAATTTGTAATGTTGTTTATCTAAAAATCTTATTCACAATTCTTATAATATAGGATCACCAAACGGGCTATCGCCCATACAAGTCTGAGCCTTATTGCTATGTTTATATATTTCATTTGAATGCATCAGATTATTAAAAAAACAGAAATTAACTATATTTAATTTGTTTGAATTGTTTCTAACACATTTGATGCAGCAATTGCATCGATGGAGAACTATTAGATATTATTAAGACCTAACGAAACCAAGCGTCTACACAACAAATTCAGTTTATCACCGTATTGTACATAAAAAAAGTTTTAATTTCCTTAACATCTTTCACTAAAATCTTTTGTTTTTATTTAATTTTTGACTGTTTTGTAAATTTTGACTAGAAATATTTCTTGTAAAATAATTGTATTTACTCATTTAAGTAAATAAATAAATTGGAAATTAAAGTCGAAATTAGTTATTCTTTAAAATAACCATATCACATGCAATTATGTAATTTGAGCCCTCTTGATACCATTTATATGTAGTGAAGAGCGAATGAGAGTTCAACAGACATAAAAGGAATCATCAGCAATGCAGTTATTGTAAATTAATTGATTTTGAAATGCAATCCATTTAAAACATTGATGAACAAGTTGACTGTTGTGCACGACTTAATTATGCTCAAACATTTTCTCCTCACCTCTTAGTTTCAATTTGTGAGGTGTATATTTGTCCAATTAGAATTGTATTACCTGCCTAGAAGCAAACTAGCAAGCGACGTGACAAGAGTAAGGAAGGCAATTTAATTAGATTGCTATTGGGTCATGCAATTTCATTTAAATTCTATTAGCGCACCCAACACATAACACACTTTATTACATTCAGCACAGAAAACGGACTGCAGAACGTATTACGTGAGCCCTTCCATCATTCACTTAATGTATTCTCCATTCATCTAAAAATAGTTTCAAAGATGTGATACCTTTGTTCTGTTTTCTACCAAATTATATATCACACACGGTGACGGAAATAATAATAAAAACTACAATTTGATCATACAGAAACCCCAAAGGAGGGACAGGTTTTTATGGATACTATTCTATAAAGAAATATTGGCACGTTACTAGTTATCTGAAGACTAAATATCCGAACTTAAAATCTCTATATTTAAAAGTCTCCAAGATCTTGACAAACGGATATGTCTATATTGGCTTGACTTTTTGTATGTTTTAATTCGTAATATTTTATTAGATTTGTAATAAAATTACACAAAATTTGGCATTTCCAGCTGCATTAACAGTAAACGCAGATAGACGGGGTACATTTGTTCTAGCGGTCTGACCTGAACCTTTACGGAATATTTTATAAGGATTAAAGTAAAGTGTCGTTTCAAGCTAAATTAAGAATAACAATGTCCTGTTTTCATATAAAAACTCAGGGCTAGGTTTGCATGGTAAGTGCCAACCAAAAAACTGTACAAAAATATATACTTGTACATACCGACGGACAGACAAATGTCCGTTTTCCTTCTCTTCTTTTCATGCGACTTATTGCCTTGCGTGTCACTAGGCCATGCCCATTCATTATGTTCTCATTATTATTTCGGTTTTATGATCTTTAATATTTTTATTATTACAGCTAAGTATTCTCGCATTGTCACGCGATTGGTGTCTACTCCTGTTCGCACCAGATTAACAGAAAAAAACTCATTCGTTCTAAAAATAATAATTTGAATTGGGTTATTGATGCTCATATTCACGCACTCTGGGGCTGTTATTTTATTGATTTCGTGTTTTTTTCCTGAGTTGAACTGCGTGCAAGTGGACAGACAGTAAAATCCGACAATACGGGATGGGGCAGAGTTAACCTTGACGCGCGAGAATGCGGCAATTAAGCGCTATCGATTTCTTTTAAGTCAATTAAAGAGCCAAAATAGGGAAACAAATTATATAAAGCATTTCTAATAAGTTTAGTAAAATAATATATTATAAAATTAAAACAAGAAACCGCATTATAGTGTTAGGAGATTTGAGCAGTCTAATTAATGGGGCCACTAGTTTTTAATAAAATTAAATATAGAACCCAAGGAATGGGTGTTATATTTCTACCGAAGTGAGACAGTAACTCAACAAGTAATAGAAAACATTTATGTATATCATCGGAACCCTGCAGTACAGCTGGCTAATCTAGCAGAATAAGCATTGTTCCAAGAGCTAAGAACTTAGCATATATTTTGCTAACATTTTTTGGTTCGACTTTTGATCACCTTTCGGTCGACTATGCATCAGACCAGCCTTTGACTAGACTGTGCGGAAACAGACCAACATCGAAAGAGGCCAATTGCGAGTTTGGCTAGCGGCGTCATTTTTCTTCGTCAAATAGCTGGTCGACTCTGCGTAAACCGTGTATAGTATAAACCGTGACAGTCCGAGCTAGGCATGGCTCATCCAAGTAAGCCTTTCAATGTTTTTTATCTACATCAGCCAAGACTAAAGTGCTGAATAGACAGTGTGTGCCATTCCGTACAACCCGTTAACCCATGACAGAACTGCAGGGAAGTGTTTCCGCTTCCAGTGTGCATAGCATTTCATTCGGATGAATGTTGAACAACTATATACATATAATACCGAGCTTAAAGTTCGTAGATAATGTAAACCTTTTTTTATACAAAAACTTTTAAGTGTTGCGTATGATGGCTGCCACTGTGTATCGGAATGAATACGTGGAAAACGTTCTTTGCTAGTTTAAGAAAGAAGAGTATTACGCTGAAGTTAAGGTTCAAGTTTTCGAGAAAACTGATGTGAAAGGTAAAGATGCATGGTAATAAAAATATTTTAGTTCTACAATGATTCAGATATGTATTATGTGTTCTTAATATGATTTCGTTAAATAAGTATATGTATATGAAAAATATCTGTCTCTATTACTAGATCCAACATATCATATGAAAAAAAAATAAGAAAATTTTTAATTGAAATTGAAATTAAAAATCATTCAGATTTACGTGAGAGTTATCTTACTTGGAGTATTTATCGAGACTACTTAATTTTGTAGCGAATTACAGATACAATATTTATGTGCTTACGAATATTGCAGCTGACGTTTAGAACGCAATTCAATTTTAAATTATTAATTGGCAGCATTATTTGTATCAATAGACTCTTAACTAATTGCATTTAAATGCTGTGCAACAAAACACACTGCGTATATTTTTGCATGAGAACGACAGCTTTGGTGTAAAATAAATTTTGTATTTCTATTTTAGTTTTAATTTTGAAATTTTGATATGCTTGTAATTAGCAAATGTTTTGTCCTGTTTGAATTGTTGGAATTGTTTTCAATATTGTAAAGAGTTTTTAATTGTAAATTGTGCAATTTAAATTGAGCGTAGTACACAATACAAAAGCAATTCGCCAATGCAGGAAAGTTTGCTAAATATATTATATGAAAAAAAGAAATTAATTTGAGATTGCTTAAATAGAAAGAGCAATTGCATCATCTATTTCTGTACGCGCCCAGGCACCTTCGCCATTTTATACAAACGATGCTTGTTAGGGTGAAACAGAATACAACAGCCACCGGAAAACGGAAACGGAAGTAAGAGCGACGGGCGTGCTGATGGCGGTATGGTTAAAGGCAAATGGAGGCAGTGTTGCTGCGATTGCCTGAAAATGTGCTTTGCAACTGATTAGCAAATATTTGATTTATGCGCGCCACTCGTACTCAAGCTGTTGTTGTTTACCAGGAGTGTACGGTAGCGAGGTAGAAAAATATGAGGAGACAGCGACTTTGCTGCAGAATGACATTATGCCATAAGCCGTCGGGTAAATATGAGTGATAGACAGACAACAGACATCAGCTTGCCGCAACCTTTGTGTGTCACAAATTATGCGAGTTTTGCAGCGTGAGAGCG
Organism: Leucophenga maculata; assembly: GCA_035044805.1. Lineage (NCBI taxonomy): Eukaryota > Metazoa > Arthropoda > Insecta > Diptera > Drosophilidae > Leucophenga > Leucophenga maculata. Next base: position 840,920 of record JAWNNP010000931.1, read on the forward strand.
ATTGTGAAAGATAGTTTGACAGCATAGTCGTTGCTAGTGTATACTATCACAATTTTTGATGGAATCTTATACCCTACAAGCATATATATATTAATATATATAGATATGTTGTACATAACAGCTAAAGGGGACATGGCAGAGCTGAGACAATTGGATAGATCTCGGTAGCTTAACGTTTGAAACCGTTCAAACTCACTAAAATATAGGCTAGGTATTAATATTTCTGAACAGCGTTAAAAGTTCAACATCAAATGTCGAAGACCTTAAAAACAGAGCCAACAAAATTATATTATTCCATGATTTTTATTATAAATAATTCATACTTTTATAGTAAATTGCCTTAGTAAGAAACTAGTAAACAATTAAATGTGGTTCAGTTCGGACCACTGTATGATTCATATAATGACAATTCGATTTTGCACAATGTGTATCGTAGTCGAGTACATACGATTCAACTATTCTAACTTTTTTAAATTCATTTAGTCTCTGTCAACGCCATTTCCCATCTAACCGGCTGCTGCCGTACCATTTCCGTTGATGCTGCTGAAAAATGCAAAAATTCAATATTTGTTCATTTATATATATATATATATATATATATATACATTTTTTTTTACATTGTATGTTTGCTTTGCATTTTGTTTTGCCGCTTCGGTAAATAAACACTGCAAATTGATTTTGCGTACACTGTTTGCGCATTGCATACTTCACAATTAAAACAATTAAAATGATGAACACTTTGGCGAGCAACAGTGATTAACTTTTATAGACTCTTACTATACAAGCCATACTTCTGCACAGTGTTATTGAATTATTGCAAATTAAATTTTATGTTAAACAAATGTTAAACCTTCATCGTGTATTCTAAATGGCTATAGACTGAAGTAAAAATTGTTAAATATTAAAACCCAAAAATAAGCGTTCGGTGCTACATATTGATTTGAGTAACTTGAATCGGAGAGCATATATATTGAGAGACCAGTTTCTTTTTTAACACGCGCACACACAAACAGTCAGATGGTTGGATATGGTTTGATCAAGTTGTCTGATTAAGAATATATAATCTTTATGAGGTCACTGCTGCTTCCTTTTGCGTTTTACGAACTTTGTGTCAAAATTAATATTTATTTGAGAAACTGTATAAAGTCTTCGGGGATTGAAAACTTATGGTAGTAAATAAGTTTCCACTTGAAAGCAAAAACAAACGTGAACTAATGGTAAAGAAAGCGAAAAGTTTTTGCAAGCGTATACTTTTCTGTTTTAATTTGCGCAACATTTTGCCAAACGCAGACTTTGAACACGAATTTAGAAGGATGAGAAAGGATGTGAAGTAAAAGAGAACAAAGACACGCACTTCATATTAAAAGAAACGAAGCACCAACAAAAACCATTTAATAATGTTCAAATAAATTTGTTCCTGCTTGTTGTATAATTTTTTATATGTTCTTATCGGCAGTTCAATTGAAAGAAATATTTCAATGGGTCAACGTCGGAGTTTTATCCTTTGTCACAGCAAATCAATGGATCTTATCTTTGTATTGTACTCATAATCAATATAAATTGAATTACCCACTCCATCCATTATGGCATTGCGAATATAAACCATTAAATGATAACCAATGAATTTCAGTATAGAAATCGATTAATCATTGGAAAAGAACATAGACCACTTTTTGTTAAAATCGGAGGGACGTTATATTTCTTTATATATGGTACAGGAATGAAATTGAATATACATGATATAATAATCAAAATAAATTGTACATTTTTTTGATAACAAAATAATAAAACAAATTAGTTCACGACTTCAAATACCCTGCCACCTTTCTTATGTAGAGTCGACTGTCTAGGATACTAGCTATTGTAAGCGATTCTAAATTCCAGCCATACCAAACAAAAAGCAAGTGTTAAAAATTATCTAAGCTTCAGTTCACTGAAGTTAATGTTTCCTATTGTTTGCATAACATTCTTTACATTATAAACGGGAAAAAATCGGTTTTGCTAGGCACCGGCATTCAAATTCTACATTAAAGGGCGCCCATAGAATATTAACACTTTCTCTGCGACGCATAAGAGAAATCTAAATTCCTATTATTAGAATGATATTTCTTTAAGAACTATTTTCGGTTAAATTTCCATTAAAAATAAAATAGATTCCTTAAATTCCTTTTTAATCATTCTAACTATAGTTAGTACTCGATTCGATCAACTGGCAAATTTCATGCAGATGCCATAAGAAGGATCAGCCAAAATCGGTGAAAAATGAGACAAATTTTATAGAAATCGAGAAACTAAATAGATCATATAGCTACCATATATGTGTATCAGGGGTAAAACTAGAAACATATTTATTTTTACATTAAAACGAAAGAAGAAAGTAGAAAAGTCGCATTTTCGCGAATTCCAGATTGTTTAGTTCACAGCGCGTTGTTACAAACTGGCAGACAGATACTCGGTTAACACATGAAAATTACTGTCCGTGTCGACATTGTTAGGTATATATCGTCCAATTACTTCAAGACTGTCATAAATCAGAAAACAAATATTTTACAGAAAACGAATTCAAGCTTTTCAATGGACTTCCGTCTTGAAAATTACAGCCGACATATATTGTCTTCTCAAGCGGTGAGTATACAAGATATTAATTTAAGCTTTTACGCAAGATGAAACTGATTTAGATGGTATAAAAAAGATTAAAATTGTTGAAAGATGTTAACCAAAATTTTTTTTTCAATTATTGAAAACATTTTTTTTTTTGTTTGTGGCGAAAGTTTTACATTTGCTCTTCTTTCATATCATTTTTTAATTAAATAAAAAAAAAAAAAAATACAAAACAATTTAAACAAAATAATTCGAGTAAAAGCACAATTAAATATTTCTTTTACAATTATATTTGCATACTTTAATTATTTGAAAATAAGAAAACATTTTCTAACAAAATGCAAATCCATAAATGCAGAGCAAAGCAAAATGTTTTTTTTTTTTATGTATACATAACAGCTACCCAAAACATTCATTTATCAAGTCATCCAACTGTTCGCATAGTAAGAATTTGAAATTTTAACGCTTCAATAATTTTCCTCGCGTGTCTCTCTTTCTAGTTATATGCCACCCTCTTCCTCACTACCTTTCTTCAAGACACAAATTAGCTGCTACTGCAGTAGACGGTCCATCTAAATAAGCTAGCCAGCCGGTTAGTTAGACTTACTAGCAAATAAAGCTTGCTGCTAGTTGGCAGTCTTATGCCGCGTCTCATCTGTGTTTAGTATTATTTTATTTTTATTTTTTTTCTTTAATTTTTTCTGCCACATTTATCTGTTGTTGCTTGGTCATTTTCACTCTAATCATTGAACTAATATAAATTTTCAATTCGAATGTTTGCCGCAGTGGTTGTGGCAGCATCAGAAAAAAAGTCATCATAAAAAAATGATTCATATCTAATTACTAAAATAATTGTACTCTTCACACAATTATAAAGTGAAAAGTATCATGATTTTTTCACTGTTTTTGTCACGTTTTAACAAAACGTCTTAAAGGCCCAGAGCTATACACTTGAACAGTTCAAAGTTGCTCATCTGTCCGTCTGACTGTTCTTAGAATTTTGACTAAGCGTTTTCAAACATTAAAGAACTGTATCATGACTCATCAAATGGCGGTTATAGCACCATATTTTATTATATTGAACTAGTTTTTTATGATCTGCAAAGAAATATTTGTATCAGGGCTTATTTCATTTGTTGAAATGTTTCTAAGTATATGAAGCATAGCTAAGGAAAGATTGAAGACCACATCAAGTCTATATATATCTGCACTATTCTTATAAAGAGATGATGTTTGTTTGGATGTAGGACGCAATCTTCGAAACTACTTATCCGATCTTAAAAATTGTTTAACCAATAGAGTGCTACGTTGTTAATGATTGTCATAGCTAATAATTAATAATACTAACAGAAAATCTCAGCTTTGACGTCAATCATCTCAGACTAGAGCAGCTCAAACACGTAGAACGGAAGAGTCCTCCTCTGAAACTACTCACCGTCTTGCGAGTCATAGAGAGTACATCTCACAAGCGCATGCTAGGGCATCCAATACAAAAAAGCCAAAATGTAAGAACCTCACAGTCAAGAGCCAGGGAATCTAGCGCCTAACGATCGCAGCGCCTAGCCGCAGAAAGCCAACTTATATATATATATGTCGAGAGGAAGAGTCTTATGAAACTAACCAGCTGTGGATCGAACGTTGAGAAACCTTAGAAGATCTACTGCCATTATGGGAGTTATTTTCGTGTTTGCTGGAGGTTTTCGGCAGACACTCCCTGTAGTTACAAAAGGGATGCGTGCAGATATCATAAAAGCCTGTCTTAAATTACCTCCCTTACGAACGAATATGTAGGATATAATCAATTATTTCGAATAAAACTCTTTTACTGGGTTTTTCTTTATTTAAGAAAAAATGCTTATAAGGAAATAAAAAGTTTCACTATACGATACAAACATTTATAATGGCAATAGTTACGAACGGAGTTATTTTGAAGTAGATGTTAGGAGTATTTGGGCTTTAATACTACTTTTGGGTTTTATACAATATATTATCTGCCATCATAAAACCAGATGGTCTTACAAAAGGATGACTTGTATCATTGGCAGACCCAATAGAGTAAATATATTCTTAATCAACATCGACAACTTAGTCTACATAGCTTTGTTCAACATAGCTTTTTGTGAACAAACCGAACTAAGAAATCATAAAAGGTGAACACTTCTAGTTTCCGCTTCAGATTTTCCTTTTTGGGTGCTAGGCTCATAACGCCCACAATGCGGCTGTTTGTCTCACACTTATCACACTGCACACTGCTTAAGGCCGCCCAGACTGAACAAATTCTTTTTCCTCTTTTTTATTTTTAGTTTCTTTATTTATTTTTTAAGTCTTCATAAACAAGGTTGCAGTGTCTTTTGTAGTCGTGAACTAGCAACTGCTTAGTTGTTTGATGTTGAGAATTCTCGTTAAATTAGTTTTCAATTGTTTTTACTGAAATTTTAATCAATTTTTTAGCAATTTGAAATTTTTTTGTTTTGTAATTTTTATAAAATTTAATCTTTTTCCTGGATTTGAAGATTGTTCATGTTCAATCTCCTCGTAAAAGCTTATATTATAAAACCTTGATATTTGTACCTACAAGAAGGCAAAAAAAAAAAACTATTTAACGTGCATACTGAGCAGTTTCTTGGGCTAAAGTCTTAGAGTTGCAAAGGCTATTTGGACTGATACCTACAATATATCCAGCCTAAAAAAAAATATTGTCAAAATGGCTAACTACGTTCAACCTTAGCAAATAAGAAGTGAAGCCTACTCTCAAATGACGAAAATCAAGATCTGTAAGATGCTGATACTCCCGGTCCTACTGTATGACGCAAAGGCATGGACCGCAATTGAGTCAGATGAAACGTTATTGGAAGTCTTTGAGAGGAAGATTTTCCGCAAGATTTTTGGTCCTATTAGAGTCGGCGACGAGTTTAGATCCCGTATGAACCGTGAGCTGTACGAGCTTTTCGATGAGGTTGACATAGTCCAGTTCATAAAATTCCAGCGGCTGCACTGGGCTGGTTCCCTGATTCGAATGGATGAAAGACCTCCAGCACGCATGGTTTACATGGTTGGGCCCAAACTTGATTGGTAGACGACGTAATATTTGTTTTAACAATTTCATAATGTTGCAACTACTAAAAGGGAAAGCTCCCAAAACCCTACTAAAATCCTTTTAATTTCCTAGCTTAGAATAAATATTTTTTAAATAAGAATTATTTTTTGGAAATTGTGGGTTCTCCACATTAAGAAGATCTCTCTAGGTATGATAGATATTTTTCTACATTTTGTACTCATGGTTCTATAAGTACATTATTATGTAGGGGAATTGTGAAGCATAAAGCCAAACCAAAAATACTTGAAATTGTTTTATGCGAGTATATGAGACACATAATTTGTTAGATAATAATTTGTACTCACCTTTCATTAGATGCTGCAGTATATTATCTTTGTGCTCCTCCGAATGCGGCTCGCCGAGCACAATAAGCAAATAGCAGCCGGTTAGCGGACTGGGTGGTCCAACCATACCACCCATGCCGCCTAAGCTCGAAGGACCACCACCGTCCGAGCAGGCAGTATCCAATGGTGCACGTCCACCGATTTCCGAAGGTGGCAACGAGCTGGCACCAGCATCGGTAGCAGCATCATCAATGCCGCCGCAGCCAGAGCCACTAGCACGACCACCGCCGCCAGCAGCACCGATTTCCATACCATCATCGCCGCCGTCGCCAACGTCATCAATATCGCCGCCAGCAATAACAGATGCATCACCTACGGCAGCATCAACATTCGAGCCAGGATCATCAGCGGCAGCAGCATCACGATGCTCAGCAACAGATACAGCAGCAGCGCCATTCAGCGTTCCACCTGCACCGGCTGCCTCTGCATTACCAGTCCCATTGCCATTCCCATTGGCCGCCATCACAGTTTCATCAGTGGTCGTTGCTGTTGCAGTCTTCGCCTGATCGCCCATCACAGTTCGCTGTTCACTTCTATGCGGTTTGTAAACGAGTTTTGGCTGAGTTTTTACTTAAGTCCACACGAAAAGTAAGATACTTATAACTTTTAAGCTATTATTTTTTTTGTTGACGCTGACAAAAAAAATGGTTTACACAAAGTTTTTTTTTGTTTTTGTTTTTGTTTTTATGTATTAAAGGAACCTTCCTTGTCCTGCACACGTTCTGCTGTAAATTTTTGTTTTGGAAACTTTGGTTTACAGCTTGTACTAGCTAACTCTTTCTTGCTCTCCTATCCCTCTATAGTGCAATCACTTCTTCTTCAACTTCTGCTTCACTCACACAAATCTGTTTCAAATTTCTTGGAAATTTTCAAATCACTTTTCTGTCAGTCTTTTATTTTTGTTTTATCTTGGGGCTATTAAAAAAATTTCAAAAAAAATAATTCCTATTTTGCGACACTGGGAAGAATCAATTGAGTATTGTTCGGTTGGTATTGGGTAGTACTTCGTTTTAATGTTTTTAATTAGATTTGCGCACTGATCTCAATCAATCCAAACTGCTTTGCGTGGCAGCTAGAAGTGAAATGCGCCGCCGTTTGTTGCAACTTCTGACTCAACTCATTCGATGACGATGTCTCGGCTGCATGCAACTTGCTTGTTTTCTTGGTTTGTGGCGCTTCACTTTTGAGGTTGTTGGTTTTGCTGCTGCATCTGTTGGATCGATTCCGCTGGTGTACAATTGTTGTTGTTGCACGCGTAGCGAAAGAGACTGGCAGTAGCTGCCTTGTATTTCTTAGTGATTGATTTAGTTTAAGCTTGATTAAGATTTTTTTAAATATTGAATTTAATGTTTTGTTTTTGTTTATAAATTTTTTTACTCGTGCACAAATAAGCTTTATTTAATTGTATTTAGTGTATATATTTGTGACCTTTATGTGTTTTTTTTTTTTTTATTTGTGTTTGTGTATCTTATATTATTTTTTATATATATTTTGTTAATTTGCGTGTTCAATGAGTTTTCTACGCTTTTTATAGTATATGTATATGTTAATTTTGTTTTTGTTATTCTTTAATTAAATAATATAATTATTTTATTTGTTTTAATATTTGGACTAGATTTTTGTGTGTGTGTTTTTTTTTTTTTATGTTTTAAGTAAATATATGCTTTTAATGTGTTTTTATGTTATTTTTTGGTTTTTGTTCTTTTTTGTTTTTTCTTTTAACTGCACTTCTTCATTTAGTTTATATAATTTTTATTGGCTTGTGAGTTGTTTTTTGTTTTTTTTCTCTTTATTTTAAAATCGTAGAATCTGCAAGGAAGATATATTTTATTTATTAAAAATATGTGTAAAATAATGTTGTGTTTGTTAATTAGGTAGTTTAAGTTATTATTAATAAATTAAACTTAAAAAGAAAACTGTAGTCCAGTGTGCTTGACATCGAGATACTTAAATTATTGGAACTATAGATTTCTATAAAAGCTATATTCTTTACTTTTTACCGTTACGGCTTTAGCTGTCTCTTTCCTACTGACCAGAGACTTTGCTTCTATTTCTTTCTTGAGTGCGAGTGAGATAAAAGCGGATAAAAGGCCAACAGTGCATGTTCTATAGCTGCCCAATCTAGACATAAGTGCTATACATATATGGTTAGAATTGACGTAGAATACACAAAATTTGACGCGCATTGTTTAATTTTATATAAAAAAAAAAAACTCAACAATGGAGGCCGCTTTATATAGGAACTATTGCTTCTAATTGCTACGATTATTCTATGATGAAGATATAAGAAGTTTTTTACATCAAAATATATTTTTCGTAATCTCTAAGATTTCGTTGTTCATATGGATGCATATAACGACTCGAACACTCGACCAGAAAAATAAAAAAAAAATTTAATAACTTATGTCCAATAAAGTTTTAAATTTTTCCTTTATTTTATAGATTAGAATTTTAGAAATTTTACCAAAAATGTATGACTGGGACCAGAATTTAAATAGTACGCTCGTTCTGGTGCCTGCATACTTAGTCTATAGATAGTTGGGGCGGATGTTTTCTTCGAGCAGATAGACTGTGATAAGGGTAGTTAACTTTTTTACCGAGCGTTGAACCCAGCAGACTTGTCAACTCGCTTAGAGGGAAAGTTAAAAACGAATGCTTGTCGCACAGATCCGGCTACAGAAACCTACTTTTTAACTACAGCTTTGTAATGGATTCTTATATCATTTTGACAAAATTGCGTGTGACTAACGCTAAACACTGCATAGCAGTCTCACATGATTACGCTTCAGACGTTTGACTTAAGAGACTTAAGAAGACTGTCCAAATGAAGTCACCATACATACTTTTGAACTGGTATTGACTTTAATAATGAATTTCTTTTAGAGAACCACAGCAATGGGCGACAGGTTTCCATGGAGGCATCCCAAAACAATAGCGTGGCAGCTGTAACGGAATTCAGCCAGATATCTCAAAAATTAGAAATAATAAATAAATAGCTACATCTATTCGTATGCTCAATCAGCCTAGCTATGTACAACCATAGATTGGAGTATGCCCGTTTTCTTTTCTGTATCTCTTAGCACGTATTCAAAAATGTGTACAAGAGTGCATGTATGACCCTATGCTAATTATGATGATGGGTTAATTACTTAGCCACACTAATCCATTACAGCCTACTAAGTATTTAAAGGTCTAAGAAAGTATCGACGCTTAAACAACTCTAGTGCGAGCCAGGTGAGAATTATTGCGACAATTTTTCTAGTTAAGAGGAAAGATGGGGTAAGAAAATATGGTCGTATATATTCCGTGTTTAACTTTAGGTTTACACAGGTTAAAATTGATATTTTGTCATTGTCTTAAAATTATTAGGAAAAGTACTGCCCCCAAATGTAACGAAGCTTGAAGATAGCTTCAGATGCTCTTTATGCAATGGAGAAAACCCAATCGTGAAATGTACAAAAAGGCCGCTAATAATGAAAATGGATGTTTTAATAGCCGACAGTTCAAAATCCTTTATTTTTTTGTGTTGCAATATGTACAATTTTTTCTGGAGTGTATAATAAACGCTCTTACTCATGTCGGGTATTTAAATACCCAAGTCATATTTAAGGCGTGTGCGCAGGTAACTACACATTTTTCTCTAAGAACCTCAATGGGCATACATCCATGGATAGGGTTTAATGGGTTAATTGAAATGTACGAAATCTTTCTATATTGAAATATATTAATGTGAATTTTTTAAATCTTTGATTATTAAACTTGGTTTATATTAGAAATAAATACTGAAGATTCTATGTTTCACAAGGGGCTAAAATCACTAAGACGTAGTAGAAACAAATCTTTTTTTAAAAACCGATATTTGAGAAATATGAGCGGTTAATATTAAGTTATTCTTTTAATAATGAACTATACTATTCCTATCGTATACTAGACAATTATGTATGTGTAGACTTTATATTAAAGAGGCGGCGCTAAGTTGATTTTCGTACTGCTAAAACGATTTTAATGACTTTTCATAAAAAGTTAGGACCATTTTTAATAGCGTGAGAAGGTTCTACTAAAGCTGCTAAAATTTGTCATCAGAAGTTCGTGCTTCTTCGTTATGTTCCCATATCGCTAAAGTTAGAATATATTTACGTTCTTCATTTAGATTATTTATTGTTTCTAGTAAAATATAGATGTTCCCACAGATTTTGCTATTCACGACAAATGTTTTAAAGTTAAAGAAAAACATCGAGACTTTTTAATAGCAGCACTGAAATGTTTATTGGTACGAAATTATTTTCAAGCTGAGTCTAAAGTTAGAGCTGCTACTAGCTAAAGTTGACTTTTTTATTGATTTTTTTTAAAAGGCTGTCGAAAGTAGTGAACATTCCGTTCTGTCTGCTGTGCTTGTTTGTTGCACCCCAAATAAAGTGGTAATACATATGACGTCATCAACACCACCAAAGCCATAAAAGGCAAACTAAAACAACAAGGACTACCACGATGTAATGTGGCAAATACATACATTGTTTCGTATATAGTCATTCAGTCATCACTATGAGCAACGATGACTATGAAAACCCCCTAAGAAAGAGAAACAGAAACAGAGACAGGAGCCGAAGGAGAAGTAAGAGAAAATTTGTAACTTGAGCTAATATGGATTTTTGTGTTGCGGTTTTTCTGTTTCTGCCAACTTTAAACATTCCGTCTACACTGGAATCATAAAGCACGACAGTGGATGTGGTTGTTTTTGTTGTGGCTGTTGTGTCACATATACAAGTATGTAGAATAAACAAGGCCTGTTTCGAGAGAGCACAAAATTTTATAAAATAATTTTTTCATATAATAATATTATCATATAATAACCGAACATTTCGAACTACTAGATTTACACAAAAACGCTTTAAGAATATATAATATAGAGTTTATATGGAGACATTTTTACTTTTAGTCTTACGGCTTGTAATTAAAAGATTTTCTTATTGAATCGGCGTCTACTCTTGAAGATTGTAGAAAGTTTTCAAAGTGATCCGATTTTAATGAGTAGAAAAGTTTGGTTTTCTTGAAATGTCAAAAGGAATGTAATAAAGTAAAGAAAATTTCGGAGACCTCAGGATATTTACACATATTTGTGCACAGTATAGTAATGTTCGTCTGTCTGTATGTCTGGCTCAGAGATAATTTTAAAAAAAATGGACTTGATTTGCTTCAAAAATAATGTTGTCATTGACTAAGCTATTCAAAACTTTGTTTAACAACTTATTCTATACAAAGTAGTTGAGCACTTTAACTCCAGCTCTTACTTGATTTGTATACCTTATATCCTTATATAAAAGAGTATATTAAGACTGTTTAAATGAATGTAATAGTCAACATCATCCATCTGTCTGTCTGGCTGTATATTTTACGAACAAGAATCTGGTGACTATAAAAGATATGCAAGGAGTTTCTACTTTTGTACACAGTTACTATTAGCTCAATTATTTATAGCATTATTTCTTATAAAATATTTAGTCATAAAAATCTGTCCCACCATTCTAAGTTCATGTATGTACAATTTTTGAAAATTATAATTTAAAATATAGAAACAGGGTATCTCGTACTAAGCCTACTCTTGGGAGAAATCTTAATTTGTGCAATACCAAATTCTTTTGTGATTTGGCTTGGCTTATCTGCCTATGAAACGAGCATTTTTATCTTTTAGCTTTCGATATGTTCTGTTAAAGCAATTAAAAATTTTTGTTGTTCAAATTGTTGAATCAAATCTTGTATATATGCAGCAGTGATGACATCGTCGTTGTTTTCGCCCTGCCTGTCTAATGACTCACAATTCATTTTATTTCACTTCAGAACAAAAAAAAAAAAAAAATTATTATTATGACTTTTTTTTTTTTTTTGTTTGCCGGCGAAAAATATCAACTGGAAATTTTTTCTGCCCTTCCTCAACTTGTGCAGCTTGTCTCGCGCTACCAAAAATAGTTTTAGCAGTACCCTTGGCCCCTGGCATATGCTATACCCGTCGTCAGTGGCGGCTATAGCGACGAGTGCTTTATTTCTCTTCTGTTGCAAGTTGCAACTGGGGACCACCACAGTCACGTCAATCTGTGTTCCCGTCAGCCGGCAATTGCATTTTAAATATTTTCTTAAAGTTTTCGATTGCAAATGCAGTTCGAATGCTGAACTCGAATCAGATTAAATCTTCAATAATAAAGTTGAACTAAAACAGTTTTCATTAAACACAAAGGATTGATTTGAATATTGGCGAAGTACATACTGATCATTATTACCAAACATTTAGAGTTAATCTCTGTGATTTTTAATGAATTTCAAATCATATGCTGTTTCGTTTTATAGTGGTTCCTGTTTTTGAATTATAAAAGAGTTTTAAATTTATTTTCAAGTAATTGTACACATTTCTATTGTATGTATGCCTTGATTTGTGTTATAAAATAATAAATATTTTATTTTATTTTAATTAATAAAAACTGTTTGATATATTTAATATTAATTGAAATTGCACGTCGGTTGCTTCTATGGAACTAGGCTTAACATTTAAAGTTCTATGGATTTTGAAAGTACATATGTACATATAACCCTTTTATTTGCTGAACTGAACATTTAAAACACGAAATGTGTTTTTTTTTTTTTGTGTTAAATGTATTTAAGCTTTGGTTGTTCTAAAGTTATACCCTTCATTCTTTCTTTTTATATTTATTACTCATTTTTTGGAATTTTGAATGAATGTTAAATAAGTGATTAATAAATTCTATAATTTTTTTTTATGATTTTCAGTTCGAGAAATTGCTCTGATTTCGAGCTTTTTATTCGTAGTATAACTACAAAAAGGAACAAAAGAACTGTTTCGTGTTCTAGATTCTCTTGACGGGATGACTCGTGTCGTTGTGACAATATATGTTATGTCTTACATCAATACTACGAAAATTAAAAAATAGAATCTTTACAAAATTTTAATGCCACGCCCACTACAAGCCCCTTACAAATGCAACACCGTATTTAAGCTTTTATTTAAAATTTATTTACATTTAAACAATTAAATTTACTGTAAAAACTAACAAGAAAATGCTTGATTGGTTTCTATGCTAAGCATTCACACATTTATTGACAATTTTTACTTGAGTTATACGGACGGACTAGTCTATATCTACCAATTAGCCGAGGCATGTACAATTTCTGAGTTGTGAATTTGTATTTTCAATTTGTAATACTTACTCAGCCTTAAGAATAGAGCTGAAACTCTAAATTTATGCTTTTAACAACAGCTGTTTGAATTGACTGGGTGTGGCATGTTCACTAACTATAAATCATAGTGCTAAACGCTGTTGTTTTATAGGCTAATTTGTGCCAAAATATTGGAAAAGTAAAAAACAACATAATTCAGATAGTTTTTATTACATAGAATAATTTGTCTATTTTGTTCAAATTAATTAAACAACTGTTAAAAGAGGAACTCGGTTTTCTCAGACTGCGGTTTAAATGTTGTTAAAATGTTAAAACCACTCAAAGCGTTTTAAAAATTTGACAAATCCTGTTTAAAGTAAATCCAAGCTAACAAGAAAATTAAACTAATCTGAAAATCTGACCATTCGACAGTTTTTAACCAGTGGTTTGTGCTTAACGTTCGTTACCTCCTAAATGAACATTGACAAAATGAAACTGTGACAACCGGCAAATCAATGGACCATTCAAATCTAACAATATACTGCGAAACCTAGCACTTAGGGCTCCTTTAAATTAAGCAGCTTAAGACGGATTCTTATGTACATAAATTTCTACTTGTCATAAATTCAAATGGTATTTTATATTAAATTTGATATGTCCAATATTTTCCATATATCACACCAAAAAAAAAAAAAAAAAACAGACAGTAAAAATGTGACGCCCAGTTTTAGGCTCAATAGCGAATGTTTGTATAATTTCTTAGAAATAATAATTTCTAAGACTGGTTTCAACTTCACAATCTGCCTAGCAACATGGGTGCTAAAACTATTTAGGCTTTGGTTTTGCTCTAAATTGTACCATTACTTTTTTCTTTTTTTTTGAACTGAAGTTACCATAGCTGAAATAGACTTCCATCTAACTGAGAGACTGCATATCGTTTTGTGGAATTTTGATTGATCAGCTTTGCTGTTTTGCTATATAAAAATATCAAATTAGGATCGTTGGCATTGTACTATATAACATTGCTTTAAAGGATTTTTACCGCAGCTAATTGGCTCAATTGGCTATTGCAAAGTAATATAGTCAAATCTTTTATGTTTACTCGGTATTCAATCTAATTCGAATTTCTTTTTTCGGTTCAATTTCAGCATACTAGGGGCTAACAGACACACTTGAAGCGTTTCAACTGATTTTAAAAAGTCGAAAATGTTTGCATTTAAATCAATTTTATCCAATGAAAAAAAAAAAAAAAAAATCACTGCTTTAAATTGCACACTGCATAAAAAAATTTTTTTTTTTTTTTTTTTAAATCGCACTCTTTATAATAGAATTTGAGTATACTTCACTGCTCCGTACAGGTTGAGCGACCAAAGGCAACTGAAAGAAAGCCGCTTGACTTCAAATAAAAAGGATAGCACGGCGTTGGCAAGCAGACCGAAAAAAAAACAACAAAAAGATAGCAAACAAAAAAAGGAAGTTGTGGAATCAATAGGTCAGACACACACACACATACACTAACTCACGCACACAGACACATAACGGAAGCACGACGCGTTGTTGGCAACTTAAAAAGGACACTGCGGCGCCACATTACACTTTACCAAAAAAAAAAAAAAAAAAAAAATTAAGTAACATTTGCTTAGCTGCAACTCCATGCAGTATTTCTATTGGAAATTCGAACTTCTATATGAGTTTGTATGAATTTGTTGTTGTAAGCACCAAAAAAAAAAGTTGTACTAAGAAATTTATAATTTTTTTTAATTTGAAAAATTTACTTTTTGCAATAAATAAAAAATTCTTTTTTTTTTTTACTATAATTTCTTGCTTTGAGTAAGTTGCCTTGCTGTTGATGTTGGTTTTGTTGTTGGTTGCTGCTGCTGCTGTTATTTATACCGCTGCTGCTGCTGCTAGTAGTTGCATATGTTTTAAAAGCTCGACAAAGACTGATGCTCCAGTGGCAACTTGAGGCAGCACAATGCGAATGATGATGCCGACGATGGCAAAGCAACGAGTAAATGCGACAGTCGGCAAATTTGCTGTCGTCGTTGTTTTCGGCTGCAATAGCAACAACATTACACATACCAACATACATATATGTACATAGCAAGTACAAAGAGCAACAAAAACAACAACAGCAACAACTTATGGCTTCACGCCTCGCTATATCCTTGCCGACAACGAATCGAATCGTGGATTTTGTTTGGCAAACATAACCTGCCTACTGCAGTCGGCAACGGCGACAATGGCGTCGACGAGCCTGTTTCCAATAAGAAATTTACATTCCAGTTACCATTCCAATTGGCGTTTTAAGCTTTTTTGTATTTTGTCGTCTGTCAGTCTGTCCATTTTAGCGGCTGTGCAATGGCAGTTGGCCAAGGCACACAGTGCGAAAGAGACACAAAAAAATGAAAAGAGATAGAGTGGCTAGTTGTATAGTGCAAGAGAGATAGGGCATGTGTAAGAGACAGTTACATATACATAGCGAACAGCTGCTTGGATTTCGTTACACAGCCCCCTCTTGCACACTTTACTTTACCACATCGATTTCGGACTGCCGACTGTCTGTCCGTCTGTCTGTCTGTCTGTCTGTCTGTCTGTCCGACTGTCGGTTGTCGTTAGCTTTATATTCCAGCTCAAATTCGAAATTCGTTCGTGTGCTCGTTGTTGTATTTCGCTCCATTCGCTGATTTGTTGGCGCTCGCTGTTTGAACGAATATTATTTGCTTCGTTTCGTTTCGGTTTCGTTTCGTTGCGATTCTACTCGAATTATAACAGTTTATACCCTGTATCCAAACTCTAAAAAGCTATATTGAGTTCGGTGAAATGTATGCAACAGCGATTAGAAAGAATTTAAGCAGTTGCTCTGGGGGATCTTGGGGTAGGTTGCGAATAGCGAATAGGAAGAGGTCAGTATTTTGAATAAGACCACATAAGGTATATAAATTCTTAATCAAGCTGAAAACTAGACTTGGTACAGCCATGTCCGTCATAATCAGATTAGATTTTTTTATATGAACAACTTAAAACGTTGTTCACACATTATATAAAACTATTTAATACAGCCGTTGACCTCGATTAATATATTTTAGGTACATTAAATTACTAATTGTCTCAAAAAGGAGGCGTACAGTAAAATATACCCTAAAAATGAAACGAAACTTCCTTAATAAATCCCTTTATGTACATATGTGACCAAAAGTATAATGCTTTTCCAACATTCATTCTGAAAGTGCATACAAAACTTCTTGATCCTTCATACTGAAATCTTCATGAGAATATATCTAAAAATAAAAATCATTGCATTTCGACCGACAAATTTAATGTGCGAAAGCTGTTTGTTCCATGCCCAGAATATATTCCAACTGGCCAAACACTTATTACTCTGTTTTATTGCTTACCAACACCAAATTTGGTGTGGGTAGTTCGGGCGTTAAAAATTAGCTTAGATACAGTTAATAATGTAGTCGAATATTTTCGAATGCAGCGATTTTTAGTTTTTAGCGTTGCAATTGTTTAGAGTCTAAACTTTAGACTTTCTAGTTCTATTATACGTTATTTGAATCATTACAATGCGTACATTAACAGACAAGCACGAGGCATAGCAGCGTCGATACTGCAATGTCTGTCCTGTCGTATCCACTGATCTCTTAGACAATAAGAGCTAGAAACACCAATTCACCATTCATTCAAATTGCAGATTAAGTTTATTTAACGTTCCCACTTCTCGTTTTGTCTCATATATATTAAATGGTTAGACGATGCTACAGATTAAGACTTCATTGCATATACTGGCTCGTTTAGTATAGTGAAATACACATGTGCTATATATTGTGTTATATAAGAGAGTGATAGCGTTAGTTTATAAAGGGTATTAAATTGTCGGGCGTGCTCGAATGTACTGTTCTTATTAGGCCCTGTACCGAAGGTTCAAGAGCCTAGTGGATTTGCGCAAATGTATGTAACAGGTACAAATAATGGTCGGAGACTCCCTAAAGTTACCCCCATTGTGGTCAGTAGCGATAGAGAAGTCTATATAGACTTGTTCATCTGTCCGTCCGTATGAACGAAAGGCTCTCGAAAACGGTAATAGATAGAGACTTCGTTGGTTTTGCATTAGACTAGGACTTCACCCGAATTTTACGAGTTTATTTAAAATTGTTTCCCTCCCCCTTCCCATAAAATCACGCTAACAATTTCATCAAAAACGCATAATAAATTACGATTTTATAAGCAATTTAATTTTGCTAATTTGAGCGGCGACCTGTACTGGGCCTTAAAGGGCCTCTTACAGTCGTTTACACCCGGTTGTTTTTTAGTTGTTGCTTTGGTTGGTGCGTTGATTTTTTCATTCGTATTTGCTGTCATTCATTTTGATTGGCAACAAATCTAACGGAACTTTGGCTCACACATGTACATAAATAATACGATACACAACCGATACACACACATACACATGGACTTTTGGGGTATTCTTAAAACTTTTACTAAGTTTATAACGCATTAATAGCTATGAATTATAGGATATTTTAGCTAACGAGGCAAGTCAATCTAACGAGGACTTTCTGGTATAGAACAATTATTATTGCTGATTTTCCGTATTAACCATTTTTACAACAATTAACTTCCAACAAAAGGTAAAGAAGCCTAGATTGCTCCATTGGTATCTTCTCTATGCTAGGTTTTGCATGGGAACTTCATTTTAAAATGGTACTATGGTACCACCCATGGTTTTATTTGTAATCAGATCTATACATTAAACGTCTTCTACGCTCGTAATAAATAACAGATTTTGAGAAAAACAAGTATACCCTTTGATTGATATTCGTAATTGTATGTGAAGATTTTTTGTTTATTTCTTAAAATTGGGTTGAGCACGAAAACGTTTTTTTTTCCTCTCTTTGTTTTAATCCTCATTCAATTATTGCTTTATTTTAAGGAACCGAAAGAGAACGAACACATCACCATGCAAAATTGCAACATTACCCGGTGTCAACATATCCACATTCGCATTTATTGCTAGATTCCGGCCGATTGAGTCGAGCATTCCCTCTACTAATCCATATATAAATAGGCAAATGCGATACCCTTTTAAACCTCTGTAAACACGACCTTTTCGCTTGATTTTTAATAATTCACTTGAAAGGGTTTCAAGAAGAGCAGTGCACAATGCCAACTGTTTTCTATAATGGTGGGTCAAAGGTAAGAAAAATTTTCCTTTGGATTATCAGTTTTCTTCGCTCTCATAATTTGCCATAAAGACAGAGTTGCCACTTGACAAAGTTAGAATGTGAAATGCTATAATGGTTAAATTTGTCTAAATATCTTCTGGTAACAGATGACAATGTTAACCTTTCCTATCTTAGTACTTTTAAATGAAGCATTTTTCAAGGGAATTTATCAAAATTAAAAATAACCTTGACAACGTTCGTACGAGCCTTCCAACGCCATACGAATTTGAATAGAAATACGATTATCATCAAGATATCAAGATACTCTATTAAATGTCATAAATGATAATTGATCATTATCATAAAGAAGAGTTTTTAGTCTCCAGCTTTTTGTACACGAAGAATTTGAAACTAGAAAAAAAACTTTCTTGAGAATTTACCGATTAATTTATATCACAATATGTCCACAGTTTGCAGGGAGAACTTGGAAATTACATCATTCTGTGATGCCAATACAGAAACTGTGATGAAATTCAAAATGTTGAAAGATTTTTGTGATGTATTGTCATAAGTCTTTATTCAATGGGACAGTGCAATAAAGGATGCAAGCAATATACAGTATAAAATATGCCTTGGTGGAAAACAATTAAAGACTTCTGTGCTTTAGATTGAATTACGCGGACTAATTATTTAATATTATGCAGGAAACAATTCTCGCAAACAAACCTATGTCAGGATTATGTATTTGGATGCTCCCAAAAATACGAGGGCTAGATGGTATCATGGTTGCATTTAATATACTATTTATCATATGAGGGGCACTATTAATATTTCAGGAAGTTGGAAAAAATAAATTTGGCCAAAAAATGGAAATTTCAAGAGAAGGTTTTCGTTGAACTATTTTTAACAACTTTGGACGTGGATTTTCTCAACAAGAGTGTATCGATGAACTCAGTTCTTTGAATGACGATGAAGCACCATCAAAAACCACTGCATATCGTTGGTATGGTGAATTCAATCGTGGTCATAGTTCGCTAGGCCACGAATTCCGTGAAAGTCGCCCCAAATCGGTTGTTTGGCCAAAAAATATCGATGCTGTGCATGAACTGATAATGGGAGATCGTCATGTGACATACCGTTAGATTGAAACATTCCATTTTAGTTCCATCAGCGTAAATAACATTTTGCATGAACACCTTGCCATAAAAAAAGTTTGTTCGCGTTGGTTTCCGCAAAATTTGACAACCGTTCAAAAAAAGGCTCGTGTAGATTGGTGCAAAGAAATGCTGAAAAAATACGGTTGCGGTGCTGCAAAAGGATCGTCACAGGTGACGCAGTATTTGTATGAGCCGGAAACAAAACGGTAATCGACCGTGTGAGTGTTTCAAGACGAGCCAAATCCAACAAAATTTGTTCTCGCACGAAGCACTGCGAAGAAATTGGTCACCAGTTTCTTCGGCCGAATGGGTCACTGTTCCGCTTGAGCAACGTAAGATGGTAAATTCTGAATGGTACATGACCATTTGTTTGACTGAAGTCTTCAGACAAATTCTCAAAACCAACCGCCAAAGACGAACTACCCTTTACCATGACAATGCAAGCTATCACACATCGGCTCACACAAGAGAGTGTTTGAGCACTCAAAATATCGAAATGATGGGTCATCCGCCGTACAGCCCTAATTTCTTTTTATTCCCAAACATCAAAAATACGAATACGCTCGAAGAAGCTGTTATCGGAGCGGAAAATGTGCTTCGAAAATATTCATGGGGAATATTTTGAAAAACAATACAGCCATTCTTATTTCAAAATGTTTGTAATTATTTGCTTTTCCCGAAAGATGATAATCAACGGACATATTTTTATTTGTCTCTTAAGAAATAATATAAATTTTTGGTAAAAGAGAAACATAATTTTTGTTGAGTGGTTTTATTGTAAGGCGTTCGAATATTAGAGAACATATTAATATATTATTTTTCATTTTCCCAGCAAGTATAACAAAAGGATTCTTACGTTTTGCGTTTTTTCTTTTTAATTTCTTTTTTTTTTTATTTTTGTTTGTTAGAATTTTAATCGACCGTTTAGTTTACGACTTCACGAACAACTGAGGCGTTGTAAATGTTTTTAAAATTCTTAAGCTCGCTTTGATAGTTTGCTTTGAATTCTAGATTCGTATGATGGTTATTGCTGAAGTGAACTGCACAAGACTCGAAAACAAACTGAATTGAGAAAGGACTGCGTGCACTAATGAAGGCGGCGGATTGTCAAAAACCGACAAAATACGAAGATAAGACGAATGCAGCCGATAACAATTGACGACTGGAAGTTGAAACAACGAACCATCTAACGAACACATGGAACAGTGTTCAATTGGAATTGCCAACTAGCATGCCGTATTCCGCAAAATTCCAATTGCTTTGGAAATCGGCAAATTTCCATTGAGATCTACAGCTGTTTGTGAGCCTGCAAGGCATCAATTGCTATTGCAGTGGGTGGGGAGCGGCGAGAGGCAGAGAGTCACACAGGCGTAGCAGAGTTTTGATCGTTAAAATTGCATGCAATACTTGAAACATCTTCTTTTATGGTGTAATAAGCCGGTTGAGCGATGAGCAATGTTGCAGACGAAGGACATATACTGACATCATAGTCGGTCGTTGCTGCTATTGTTGCCGCTGTTGCTCCATTTTGTTACTTGGAGCAAACAAAACCAGTATAAAAAATTGCTATGGTAAAACCGAATTGTAAATCAGCTGCTCGAATCAATGCAATCAAATGTATATGCATATTAGAGTTGCAAGCGTCTATATATTATATATAAGCTACAGTTATTCTGCCTCGAGATATGTTGGATATCTTATGTGAGTTTAAAAGTTATACATTGGCTACCAAAATAATCGATTTTGCCACGTCCTTTAGGACAATAGTTTACATTCCATATTTGTGAGCATTATCGACAGAAACGGACAGAAGAAAACTCCCTTTAAGATGCAACAAAACCAAGAAATGCTTGAGCCCTAAGATGTTGAGAGGACTTGCTAAAAATTTTATCAAAAAATTAAAATTTCCAGCCCAGCATTAATTACTGCAATAAAAACTTTTTAGAACAGACATAAGCCTACATCAACAACTACACCTAGTCGCATCTTTAGGCCCTGTACGGAAGGTACAATAGCCAATTGGTTTTGTGCAAATGTATGTAACAGGTAGAAATAATGGTGGGAGACCCCTCCAAAATTACCCCCATTATGGTCAGGAGTCGATAGAGGAGTCGATATAGCCATGGCCGTCTGTCCGCATGACCGAAAGAATCTCAGAAACGGTAAAAGATAGAGACTTCGTTCTTTTTGCATTAGACTAGGACTTCTCCGGAATTTTACAAGTCTATTTTAAAATTTTGCCCCTCCCCCCTTCCCCTTACTACTTAACTTCATGCCAGTACCTCCCATAGATGTAAAAAAAAAACTTGTAAGAACAAACTCGGCAAGATAACTTCTGCCGATCATACATAAATGGAAAAATAATAGGTACAGACGCATATAAAACCTTCTCCATTTGGAAATCGGTTAAAATCAAAAGTCGCAGGAATCACTAAGAGTATAGAGAAGTCCATACTCAAATCTACTTGGAGACGATGAAGGATACAAGCCGTAGATAATGATGAAGAAAGGAGACCCCGGTTTTTACGCCAAGGAAAACAGAAAGTGAAAAGGCTAGCGTTCGGGAATGACATTGACATTATCGACACACTTGATTGAAACAATCACAACTGTTCTAAGTGGTGAATTCTTTCACAAATACTTGGTATTTTCTTTCACGCCGTCATAACTTATTGAACGGTCTGTGACGATGGGAAATTTCAGCATCAATGTTGTAAAAACTTTGTCTGCCTGGGAATAGAAGTAAACAGCAACAAAATCAGGCAAAAATCACGTTTGCTAATATATGCTCCCTTGGGTCAATTCGAATGACATAAAAATTAAGATATACAAGACGCTAATAGTCCCGAACCTGATGTTTGGCGCAGAAACCTAATTGGACAGACAGATTGTTTAAAATTGGCTTCAAATCATCGAAATTATTTCACAAATTGCTATTCAATAAAATTTATTTTGTTTTTCCCAATACTTCTTTCAATAATTTCCCCAACACTATTAGTGCGTACTTACTCTCTAGGTTAAAGTGGTTTACTCTTTATTAGGGAACAAGGAGGTGCTTGGCGACCACGCGCTGCAGAACTTTGTAACACAATAAAAAAGACATCCAATCTGGATTAACTCGACAAATCAAGGCGTTTGTCTGTTTTGTGTTGCTTCATAAATTTTTTGTTATGAATTTTTGGTTCAGTTCCTGTACAGAGACTTATGAAGACTTCATCTTACGCACACTTTTTAGGGTGACTCCTATATATACAAAACGCCCTTACTGAGTTTTTCTATAAGTTCTTTGATTAAGTCAATATAAACTAAAAATCGATCGGGTTACCCCTTATGGATGGACGCCCAATTCAAATAAATATACAAAATACCACATTTTATGGAAGCCCTCATACAATTTTACCTTTTTCAGGTTCCCTACGTATATATTTTGGCATGAACTTCCATTTTGAAATTTTAGTTTGTTTTGGCAGATATAAAACGTATTCGTGTTTTGGTGTGCTTGAGAAAAAAAATGGACTAAAGAATCTGTTTTAAATTTTGTGAAAAAATATCGTAAAATAATACAATAATACATTGAACACAAAAAAAAATGTTCAAACTCCACACAGAAGAACGAGAAGACTTCCACAATAGATGAAAATGTTGAAGCAGTCAAGAGAATTGTTATGAAAAATCTTTGATTCACAATTAGAAATTGATGCGGATGTCGGCAAATTGGTCGGCTCACGCCATTTATTTTTTCAGATATTATGGACATGAAAAATGTGGCAACGAAAATTCTTTCGAGATTCGTCATTTTTGAGAAAAAAAATATTGCAAAAGCTCCGCACAGGAGTTGTGGTATGATCTCAACGCAGATCCCGATTTACTCAAGAGAGGATCCTTACTGGTGATGAATAATGGACATATTGAAACCAAAGTCCAATCATCACAATGGAATCGACCGGAAAAGCTAAGACCAACAAAAGCAGTCAATACGGAATAATAATTTTAAGTTATTAAACGTTTGCTTAAAGGAATGCGAAGAAATTATTAGAAATTGTGGTGAAACACTTTACGGCTATTGCGTTAGGTTAATGCACCAGCTCACACAACGTTGCAAGTTTGTGATATTATGTCCAAATACAACAGAGTAATAATATTTCAACCAATAATATTCACCGGACTTGACTCACTGTGACTTTTTTCTATTCCCAAAACTGACAAGACCCATGAAAGGACTTCGTTTTGGCACGATTGAGGATATAGAGACCGTACTTAATTACTTTCAAAGGGTCAAAATAGATGTCGCTAAATTTTTTGACAGAAATTAAAAGTTACTTTTTTCTTTGATCAAACCTCGTTTAACTTTTTTCGGGTTACACCGCACTGCCTAGTTTTAAGTTTAATAAAATAAAATCAATCGTGAGTACACGTCTTCAAATTAACATACCTTAAACCTATAGAAGGACAACGTTTTAAATTTATTAGAGAGATATAAACCGTATCGCTGGAAGAGATCAAGGCCATACGAAAAAGCGCATTTCAGAAGTTCTTTGATCATTGGAAAAAGCGCTGGCACAAGTGTATTACATCTAGGAGGATTACTGTGAAGAAGACAAAATGGAGATCAAATTCAAACTCAATTTTTTTTAGCTGAATTTATAAGTAATAAAAAAATTGTAGTTTAGAAAACTAAAAAAACACGCTGTTGTTCGACAGCGATAGAAAGTCTCCAAACTCAATATAAGAAAATAATTTTGAATTAGTTTTAAAAAAGAATTTTAGTTGAATATTTTCAACCCTGAATTTTTACTAGGGCTGCAAAGTTCATTGACGGATCAGTTCTTTTCTTGCAGATAAAAGCGAAAAACTACAGACGGACTTTGAGCAAATAACATTTCTTCAGTTTTGCACTAAATTGAATACAAAAAAATGGATAATATTGTTCAGGATATGTAAAATATATTAGAAACAGTCTAATTGGAAATATGTGCTACCTGTTTATTCTATGAACTGTCTTTGTTATGTCTTAAATTTGTTAGATTGTCACCAAACTGTCCATGTATTATGGAGGAAAACTAAAATTCGGTTAACTTCTATGAAAATATTTTGAGAAAAGCCAACAATTTTGACATTTATGTTTGAAGAAATTTGGCTAAATGTAATAGAGACGTAGCTTGCTTTGAAGAAAATAAGTCAGTCACCATGTCAAACGAGGACATCTACAAATAACAGATGAACATGAAGGAAAACGCCTGAAACATAAGTTTGCATCTGACCTGGCTGACTGTAAGGATAATAACAATGAACAAACAAACAATGAAAAAGACGCCGCATTCGTTTTAAAGAATTCCGAAAATGGAGCTAAAGAGCGGAAGTTAGTCTTACCAGAGCCAATACCACTAACTCCAAACGAAGCTCTGGCACTTATGCTCGAAAATTCTTTAAGTAAATCACAGTACATAAATATGCGAGACATAAATAAAAAATATTTTCTAATATATATTCACCATACGACATGGTTATGAAAGCGAAGCTAAATTGTAGGCCTTAGAAAAACCATACAAAACTTAGTCTTATTTCAAGCAGAATTGTACAAATGCTGACAAAAGTATTTTTTTTACATAAACTTATCAGTGACGTGAAATTAATAGTCAGTTATGGATTTGAGGGGTCTACAGCTCAAAGTATGTACAAACAAATATTTAAAGATGATGAACTGTATTCCAGAGACCACGCTTTATTTATCCTACTTCCTATCCTACTAATATTATAAATGCGATAGTTTGTATATATGGATGTATGTATGGATGTATGGATCTATGGATGTTCCTCTCTTACGGCTAAACCTCTCAACCAATTCGTCTGAATTTTGGAATAGAGATAGATGGGATGATGGAAAAGAACATAGGCTACGTTTTGACAAAATCGGAGGGGGCGTTGCCCCACAACCCATATAAATGATAATCAAAATTTGTCATATCTTTGTATCCATTTAAGTTACAGAAATAAAATTTGGTATATATGTTCAGAGGATGGGGAGAAGTCAACCTTCTGTGGCGGTACACCACCCCCCGTATAGTTTCACAAATGAGGCAAAATAAGAAAAGTAATTAGATATGCTACTTTTTATCGGAAGATACGCGGACGAAGTCGCGGGTAAAAGCTAGTTACATTAATAAATCCACTTAAAATAAACCGAACACGTTACACAAGAGTTCATTAAAGAAGCAAAATAACATATTCTTGCAGACAAATATATTTCGAAGAACAAATAAAAAATCTGTTACCTTTGGAATATCAAATTGCTAATGAAGATAAAGTAACTGTATCGTTCGAGCTTCACTTGACCCTAATTGATGGTAGAGTCCTAAATGTTTTGAGAAATTCAGAGAAAGTCGGCCCAAACCAGTTTATGGAAATCGGCGACAAACATATATCAACATTTAAGCCAAGACCAGGAAGTCTTCAAGCCCACTTTATGCGTGGATTTAATGTTTTGAATTTGTCTTAAATACATCTTACAGAGTTGATATTTGTAAATTGCAATTAGCTACATTAGCGATCAGCTTATTTGTATGAAGCAAAAAAAATTCCCGTAATTAAAAGTCTCAGGATCTAAAAATGTTCGTTTTGGTTCTAAACAAAGAAATGTGAAGTTACAGTCCGATCCGATAAAACTTAGAGGTGACGACTTGAGGCGAAAATCGCATTTGAGGAATCTCTGGTCACGAAATTTTTTTTTTAGATTTGGGTCTTTGCTTAAAAAAAAATAATTAAGTTAAAATTATAACTTTTTTATGTACCCCTTTCCTAAAGAGTAAAATTTTATGTCAAAATTGATGCAAAAATGTCGGTTTTGCCGCATTTTTAAAGAAAACATATAGTCCTATTACCCATTAACACGAATATGTATGTGCTCCTACAATGTATAATTTTTTCGGATGGAGCCAAAAATATGCATTAACTAAAAGTTTCAGGATTTAAAAATGTTTGTGTTGTTTAAAGTTGGCGACTTAAGCTAAAACGATTATTTGTAGATCGTTTGAGAAAAGTAGGTTTTTTATAGAAATATTGGGGTTATACAAAATAAAGGTAATGCTTGTCACTGAAATTGAATTTATTTTGTTGAATATAAGCAATATTAAATATATGTGCATACAGTACCATACAGAATCAGTTTTTTATAGACTTTTTAGTATTAAACGGAAATTGACTGGTATATTCCTTTACGACTTGCAATAAATTTTGAAATTCATGCTCTTTGGATGTCAGTTTCTGATTGTAATCTTGCAAGAGTTTAACACTTCGCTCTGTCGTGTAATTAACTACTTTTTGGTTTATTAATAACTTTAACAGCATTCAGAAAATCTTCATTATCATGCCATTTTGAAGGATCTTGGGTCAGAAACGGTCTTGAAATGTTGAAGCGATTGAAAAATTAAACAGAGTTAGGCGTAACGAAGTCAGCTAATTGCGTTGTAACAAACGTTGGATAGTCATTTTCTTTCAATTATAAGCGATTATCAGAATTGTCGACGTTGTCCTCATCAATATCAAATGCCAATAATTGCTGCACCATTTTTCGCTTCTCAACTTAGGAAACTTTATCGTCAAATAACGCAAATGCGATGCTTCAATCAGCCAAATACCACAAATGATTGCAAGTTTTTTTGAGTACCGCGTTAAAAATTTTTTCATTAACCTTCTGGTAGTTGGTGCCCGAAAAAAAACTGTACATAAAAGCGCACAATAAATATGGATAGGTCGAGCAAATATTTTCCTATTGTTTGGACAGTTTAAGTTCTGCTCGGAACAAATATATTTTTAAAGTGTAAGTCCAGTGCGCATGATGCATCGGCCCAGGCAATCGAAAATGATGTCCTTCAGGAATCAATCCCAAAAAAAGTAAGGTTAATTCCAATAGTTCCACAAAATCAGTAGGAGCATGGTCTCTCATCAATTCAGCTTGGCAGAAATCAATTATATCGTTCTTTTTATCATTTAAATTTTTAGCTACATAACTATTTGTTACACCAAACTTGAACTTATCCTGCTCAATCTTGTGCCAAGAATCTTTAAACCGTACAAAGGGGAACATTTGTGCCTGATGTTGCTCCAGCAACCGAATCGAATGCAGCACGCAAAAATATTTCGCTAATGTAATGCCTACACGGAAGATATAACAGGATGCGCCCTAATAGCTGCTCTAGCAAAACTACAGCCCCACTTAATCTTCCCGAATTGGATGCAGTTGTATCAAAACATGCTGACACAATTTTATCGCGCGATAACCCAATTAGTCGGCAGGTTAAAAGTTGGGTTAGACATTTCTACTCCAGTAGAAGCAGTTATCTTTGGTACTCCCAGAAGTTGTTCGCTATCAGTAACAGTAAATAACAACGATGGGCAAACGTTCCACCTTTTCATCCCCGGTCAATTCTGGCAGCATTTTACCATCCCAATGCACCACTAATGATACCTGAAATTAATATGGGTAAAGGAAAAACGCTAACTGTTAAAAGAGAGCCAAAATTAAAGCTTACGAAAAATCGAAGCTGACAATATGCGGAATATCGAAAATAATCGGGTGTTTTCTGCAGAAATGCTTCAAATGCGTTTTTGCACCAATTTTGACAGTCGATTGCGATTTCGAAAAAAGGTTGGTAGTCAGCGATACATAAAAAAGGTATAATTGAAGTGATATATAATTTTATTTTGGTGTAAAGTCTCAAATCCTTAAAAAAAAATAAAACCTATTTTTTGCCAAAAATTGCCTAAATACAACTTTCGCCTCAAGTCACCACCTCAAAATTTTATCGCATCGGGCTGTAACTTAACATTTCTTTATTTAGTACCAACACGAACATTTTTAGATCCTGAGAACTTTGGCAGGGGCAATTTTATAAATAAGCCGAACCCTACAATTATAGCGGCATCGATTTTAGATTTCGATTTTGATATCTTAAAAAGTTTTAAAATCATTCTGATGGCCATATCCTATGGGTTTACAGTAAAAATGGCGTTGATTGGCAATTAATTGAACATTGAAACCTACGTAAAGCTTTTAAAAGTACATATGTACTTTAATACAATACGGTGAAAATTATTTTGGGCACGAATAAATCTGTGAACAGGATAATAATACTGCATAACGCAGAAAAGCTTTTTTGCAACTACTCAAATCCCAGTTTTGGAATGGCCAGAATTTATGCCAATGGACGACAATTAAGTAGTCTTAAAGATTTTAAGGAATCCCTTGCATTCCTCCAAAATCATTTTAAATCTATGCTAGAACATAATTTTAAGGTGTTGAAAAATGGATTATGCGCAATTTAATTTATCGTTCGATTTTTATTGAATTAATACTGAAATTATTATGTTATGTGGTCCTACTTACTTATTTCGTTCTAAATGTTTTGTTAAATTTTTTCATTATTCCTAGTTAAATTTATGTGGCTTGATTTCCGTTTATGATATTAAATAATTAATTGTTTATACTTTAAAATGTGTTGTCCTATTTACTTATTTTGCGAACCTTTTGTTTGTTAAACATTTTAGGCCTGATTATTCAATGTCCGATTTAAATGTAACGCTCTGTTATCTTGCCAGTTACACATAGAAAATTGTGTAAACCGGTAGAAACACAAAATGTTAAAAATTTAGCCGGACATTCAGCAACCTAACCTTAAATTTGAAGCCGGCTTTATTTGACTTTCTCAATTATATTCCCATTCTTGTTTTCTCTTCAGCTTACCACATGAAGCAGCTGATTTTGAAAGAAAAAAAAATATATATAGAGCATTGTACAGTTTAAAGAGTCATTGGAATGACAACAGCGCAAGCAAGAGAACGCTAATGTGATTTGCGTTTGTGTGAGTGTGTACGTATATGGTAAAATCTACTAAGGAAAGTCAAGAAAAGAGAGAGCGTGTGCTGAAACATCTGTTATTATTCGCACTGCAGCAATTTTCGTTCCTTTTCCGCAACCGCTGAATGAAAATGCCAAAAATTCTCTGGCTTTCACTCGCTCTATCGCTGGCTTTCTCTCATTGGTATTGATTTTTTTCACTGCTCAGACATATGTTCGATTGTTGCTGTTGTTGTATGCCGACCAACAAACTGCACGACCGGCTGTTCGTGTCAGCTGCTATTTTCGTTTATTCATGCGACTTCGTTTCGCGAACAGCTGTTTGAACGACCGCTCCCCCAGCCCTCGTTCCCACAAAACCATTTCATCATCATTTGGGCGTAAGCCGCATTCTGCAATCTTCGATTTTTCAAGCGAAATTTATTTTATTCTTAAGAACAAATATTAATTACCTTTTTTGTTTGAATGTTTTCTTAATTTTGGAGATTTTGTTGAGTAATTTAAGGGATTTCTTTTTTGGTTTTTATTTATTATAATATAATATTTTGTTGTTTTGTTTTATTTTATGTTTAATTCACTATGGATGGAGCAGCGCAAAGCATTAAAGTAAATTTAAGTATTTTTTTTTGTTTGTTTGTTTCTTTGTTTTTTTTTTTGTTTAATCTATTTCAAAGCAATATTTAGCTCAAAAATCTGTTTCGCACATGTATATTTAATTTAAGAATTTTATATTTTTATTTTTAATATATATATATATATATATATATTCTAAGCACTAAACACCAAAATGGACACTTGTAGTTACTTTTACTAGTTCTGCTTTATATTTACTTTATTTATGTATATAGAATTTTTATGCAATATTTATTAAGCATGTAATAGACGCATAGAAAATCTAATAAAAAGCAAATTGTACTAATAAGAATTTTAAATTTATAATTGTTTAATTTACTAAGCTTTTGAGTTAAGCGGTTTTATGCACTTTTTAGTTTTTATGGAAAGTCAAAATCAAGCTGTATGTAAGTATTTAATATAAGTTTTAATTTTGGTTTTTGTTTTTGTTTTTCTCGAGAATTTGTTGCTATTTTTGTCTTTGCTTTAAGTTGAAACCGAAATAAACTTTAGACGGATATTGATTTTTAGTTAATATACGAGTATAAGTAGATAAATTTTTGTAAGCTTATTTTTCCACTGTTAAACCAAAAATGTTTGTGTCTGTGCGAAAATGTTGTTGTTTAATTCAGTTTAATTTTAATAGAAATTGTTTTATTAAACAAAATACGAAAGAAAAATGGTTGACTTTTGCGTTTTGGACTCTATTGGTTGTTTTGCAAGGCTTTATTGCTTATTGTTATTTTATATGTTAAAGTTTTAAGTCTTTGTTTGACAATTATTTATTGCATTTTGAGTTTTTAATGATTTTTTTCCTCAGATATTTTATTGCCGACTTTTTGGCGCATTCACTTGGTTGGCTGGTTGGACTGTTTTCTGACCCACTAAACTGCTGCACTGTTTTAAAAATGATGGCGATGGCAATTTTGACCCTGTCGTATGATATTATTGTTGTTGTGGTTGTTCATATGACTGTATCCCTATCGCTCTCACTCAATCTTTCTTTCTTTGTCTTTCGTTCTTTCTGGCTCTCTTGGGCATTCACTATATGCACAGATGACTCCCAGTCCGTCTGTGCGTCTTTTATTTCCTTCGTTTGACTATCAATTTAAATTGTTTTTTTTTTTTTTTGCTGTGTATCAATTAAATTTTCTTTGTATTTGCATTGATTTTTTTTTAATTTTCCGGAGTTAAAAAAAAACTTTTATTTCTTGTTGGCACTTTTAGCCGTTCTGCTGCTGTTTTTGTTGTTTCAATGGAGTTGAAGTTGGAAAAAATCGAATTTTCGCTGCTGTTAGCTGCTACGGCGGCTTTTGCTGCCTTTTCAACACACAGTTTGCTCAATACTGAAACATGTGAAGAGCGCCGAATGAGCTGCTAACCATATGAAAATCTATGACGCTACCAAGCTGACAGCTGCCTCTTGTTATTCTTAGTGTTGCTGTCGTTGTTGTTGCTGTCGGTTTGCACTCATTGCGTTACGGTGACTTCTATTAAAGGTCTTTCTGTACACTTCACACAGAGTCTGAATATTCTTATAAATTAATCGCAATGTTTGCAACGCTTTTAAACCAGCATGCAGCACCTACAAAGAATATACATGTATATAAGCGTGTTTCTTATTTTTCGATTTTTTAACAATTAGGATATATCTTTCTATGCTCTTCTACGCATTGAAAAATGTACTGCTTTTGCTGTTCATCCTTCGTTAGAAGCCCATGAAACTCCTGCATCCGTTTCACTGAACGTTCGGCTGTATCATTAACAACCTTTAGCGACTCAACAATTTTCCTTACTTTTATTAACGAATTGAAAGAGAGCCTCATTTTATCGATATTTTTGTAGGTCTTCGATTATTCATTGTTTAAAGACGTTACTCTGATGATGTTTCTTCTGCTAAGTACCATAAGTGGAAACAAATTTTCTTTAAGGTGACAGTAGATATGACTTTATCTATGTTTTCATATGCCTTGAGTTTTTTTATGAGGTAAAGTTTAGGAGCTTTATATGCAAACCGACTTTCAAACCACGCTTTGATATACAATTTAATAATGAACACACATATATCTCAAATGCAATTATGTCTTCCGATAACATCGAATATTGACCCTTAAGTAGAAATATGGTTAGGCAATAAATTGCACGGACAATAAAAGCATCAATCGAGCTAAGTGCATGGTTGCAGGTGGTCCGATTTTGGTGTTACATATTACAATCATTTTCGATCAAGAAAAGAACAGTTAGCTCGAGTTGTTTCTTCTAATAATCTTTTATTTGGCTTTCTTTTATTTTATGCAATAAATTATTTTTCCTTCGATTACTTTTCATACCACTTTCAAATTTAGTAAGATAGAAATCAAATTAATGCTTTTTTGAAATATATAAAAAATGGAACTTTGGAATTTGTGGTCATTTTAGGAAGCTTAACTTCAAAAACTCCTATTAGAACCAATTCATGCATTTGATGTCGACATGGGAAATAAATATGCTCCCTGCCTAGCTTCTAGTAAAATACATGCTCCATTACGCCTTCCCGTATTGGATACCGCTGTGTAACAGCAGAGAGTTGAATTTTATCAGTCAATTCCCTATCTTCCAACGCATTAAAAACAGTTGCCGCTTGTTGTTAGCCTGACGAACTATCTAGTTCTGGAACATTAAGGAGCTTTTCCATACATCTTCCGGTAACAACGATTGGAAGTCGTTTAGTTGCATTATCATTAATAACTACAGATTTTAAATTTTTTGTTGCATTCCTTTATCATTGTTATATACCTAATAATGGCAAACGAATTCTGAGCGTTCTGCGCGCAACTTTTTCCGACATTGGTAAATTGATGTCTGATTGACTATCAACTAATTCGCTTTGTGGCCAAAATTGTTTTTTTTTTGTGTATTCCGCCACATTTCATACATTTTCAACAACATTTGAATGCATTGCTGACTATCTCTTACATAAGTTCGTGCTTTTTCCAAAAACTATTTTATATTTGCACTTGCAGCTGCTTTCTTTCGGGGACAAATTTTTAAGAGGATTATATACACAAAATGTGTCTTTTTAAGCTGAACTAATAAGCAAAAAATGTGTTGTTGGGGCAACGTCTCCTCCGATTTTGTCAAAAAGTAGCCTATGATCTCTTCCGTCGTTCCATCTATCTCTATACCAAAATTAATACCGATTGGTTTAGTGTTTTAGGGGTGAGAGAGTAACATCCATCCATTCATATACAAGTGGCTACACGCGATTTAGAACATATTTTTTTTATTGCTTATAGCCAAAAATAATCATATATCTTCTATCTATATATATATAAATGAATATATCGACCCCTTTTTTAAATGCGCGAGTATTTATTAAGATTTGTATTGTGCAATATATAATACATTATGTACAAGTAACAATAAGATAAGGATTTGTTTGAGAAGGTATGTGTGTGCAGAAAACGATGCGATCGCGGTGACGTCTACAGCCGAATTAACAATGCATGCAGACGACGTCAAGTGTCCGGCTGGCTGCATACATTACACCCTTTTTGCGAGACTATCGTATGTTACAAAAATCATATATTACAGGGGAGCGTTCTTCTGGTTTATTACAATTTGGATTGGGACATTGCTTCTAAATTTCTTATGTACAACAATCGTCAACCAACTGAATATGCCACGTGTTTAACTTTGGTACGACAAACAGTTAAACAGATGAAATGCGAATAAAAGGTTAATTTTAACTTATATATTTGTACGATATAAGCTTTATATAGCAATTTATTTTATTTCATAATATGAGTTAATAGTGACAATTTTAATTATAAGACTTATTCTTCATCGGATTAATCTAAATCATATTTTATATATATTGGATGCTTTAAATTTAGGTACTCAACATGATAATTATTTGGGATACTTTTATAATAAAAGTTAAATACGATATGGTTTGAATCTTAGAACTGTTAATAAATTCATATTTATAAAAATTAATAATGTTGTCTTATAAGCAAGCTTCGAATTGCTAGAAGCTTGCTTACGTTAAATATATATTTTTTTTTTGAATTGACCACTTTGCAAATGTCTTCCAATTTTAAAAATCCTTTTTGATTTATTTTCACACAGTATCCTGAGAGGGTTTAGTGGGATTCGTTTGCAGAAGTTCACATTGTGAGAAAAGCTGTTGGCTGCCATTCACTTGGAAATGGCCTACAAAAATTCTTTTGCAAACGGTCCAAGCATCTCCGCTAGAACTCGTATCTCCTGGGTAGCCTCTGAACAGCCGTTCTCACGTTCTCACAGCCGTTCAGAGGTGAGGTAGCGTGAGAAGGCGAAAAAAACCCCTTAATTAGGGGTTGGTGCAATGTGCTTGGGACCCGACCCAATGAAAACAAAAAAGAAGCCTCCGATGGAACCCTATGATAAGGACCACGATTTACAGATATGCACCTGGAATGTCCGCACTCTTAATTGGGATGGTTGATGTCCTCGCAATATGCAAGGCTGACACCACTGAATTCCAGCAAATCCGATGGATAAGACTGGGTTGCCTTACAAAACATTTCTGTGACATCCAGTACAGCTGCCATGCGAGTAAACACGAATTGCGATGTGGTTTCTTGCAAACTACGTGGCCTCGTCTCCAAATACACACCTGTTGACGAGCGCCTCGCCGCGATACGCATCAAGGTTAAAGATTTTAATATAAGCCCGATTTGTGCGCAACCCTCGACGGAAAAGACGACTAAAAATCTCGATGTCAAAATCGTGCTTAGCGATTTCAACGCCAAAATTGAGGAAGGAATCATTGGCCCAACCGTCGGAAAAATTAGCCACCACGACACTATCTCCAATAATGGGGAGAGGCTTATCGATTTCGCCGCAGGCCGGAACATGGTAGTTAGTGGCACCAGCTTTCGACACCTTAACATTCGCTAGGTAACATGGCTGAGTCCAGATCAAATAACCAGCAACCAAATTAATCAAGTTTTGATTGACGGAAGGCACGCATCGAGCGTGTTGGACGTGCAAACGTTACATGGTCCCAACATTAACTCGGTCGCAGCCAAGGTACGCACTAGGCTTAGCTTAGTGCACGCCGCACGTTCCAACATGCAACGAAAGCTAGTCGGCAAGCTGCAATCAGAACAGACCGCTGTAGCCTTTTCAAACACACTCTCCCGACTTCTCCGGGAAGCCTCTCCGTCTTCTCAAGATATATGTGAGCAGTGGGAGTTTGAGGATGTTAAGATTTTATGTAACAGAAATGAAGCTCGATAATTTTATTAAAAGGTCAAGCGTCTGACCGAAGGTTTAAGGCCAGAAGTAACTTTCTGTAAGGATGAAAATGGAAATCTGGTTTAAAGTGCTCTGAAATCACTGAGATTGTGGAGGAGCCATTTTTCTAACCTTCTTAGAGGCGATGTAGCGCACAATTCTGTCGATAGAAAAATGACACCGGAACCACCAGTTAATGATGGCAGTTAACGATGGTCGATGGATAGGCTCTGATGGACCTACTGCTTTGTTACCGGCGACGAAGAGTTGGTAAGGAGTATGCATCAACTTTTACGCAAGATACGGTCCGATGATCGCATACCCAATGACAGGAATCTTAGTGTTTTCTGTCCTATCTTTAAGAAAGGAGACCCCGCTGTTTGCGCCATCTACCGCGGAAAAAGTCTCGGGCGTGTATTCTCGCACGCCGTCATGGACGATCAGTGACGATGGAGAATGTCAACTTCAAGCCGAGATAACCAGCAACAACAACGTCAGCCTGGAGATCAGGCGAAAAATCACGCTTGCAAACAGATGCTATTTTAGGCTGAGCAAGCAAATAAGAAGTAGAGTCCTCTCTCTCAAAAGACTAAAGTTAAGATCTATAAGACGTTGATACTTCCGGTCCTATTGTATGGCGAAGAGGCATGGACCGTGACTGAGTCAGATGAAACAGTTTTGGAAGTCTTCGAGAGAAAGATTCTTCGCAGGATTTTCGGTTCTGTATGAACCGCCAGCTGTACGAGCTATTCGATGAGGCTGACATAGTCCAGCGCATAAAATTCCAATGGCTGCACAGCGCTGCGCACCTCGTTCGAATGGATAAAAGAGCTCCAGCACGCATGGCTTACATTGCGGCCCAAACTTGATTGATGGACGATGTAATTCGCGTTTGAATGACCAGGTATGGAGAGATCTCTCCGTATTGGCATTCAAAACAACTGGCATCAGCGCGCACAAGATTACGAAAGCCTTCCTAAATGCGGCCATGACCGAAAGACGGTTGAAGACCATTTAAGAAGGTAAGTAAGTATCCTGATGGGCATTGAGCAAAATTGTGGGCCAATCACTTGTAGCCCAAATGGTTCGATTACGCACAAATGATATTCTGTCCTTTATAGATTACTTCACCAGCCATACGATCACCATGAAACTTTGGGAGTTATTGAGTACACTCCCGTACAGAGTAGTTGTGTTCTTGTATGAGTGCGACAGTAGAGATCGGGGAGACCACTACATAAAAAATGGCCTAAAAGGAGGTCATTTGAACATGCGAAAAATTGATCTATAGAAGCCCTTGGCCGATTCTCGAAAGTTCTACTTGAAACAATATGTTAAGGCTTCGAATAAAGATTGTGATTATCAACGTTTCAAATGCGAAGTCATAAAAGAAAGTACTATATATATCACAAATCAGAAAAAATGCTACACCATGATGCTTTATTAATAAAAGTTGGAACTACAAGCAAACAGTAGCCGATATAATATGGTTAGCAATTTAAGAATAAGACATAAGTGCTGTTTGATCAACCTAAAGCTTCATATCTTGAAGTCTCACGTAACTTTCCACAAAATCTTGGAGACTTTAGTAAGGATCAAATAAGACAACCAAGGTACGTGAGGTACAAATATAATGACAGCTAACTGCTGGAAGCTAAAAAGTGTCACAGCAGAGGAAGCTTAAAATCAAAAAACACCACAGTAAAACAAAGTAAAGATATTTCTGGTAAAGAACCCGATTACCAGACATAGCCCGAATATGCTGATTAGGTTGTAAAGCTTCTAATTCCAGGTTGTTTTTATCCAAGATTTTTATAAAAATAAAAGTAAGATGTCTGTGCTTATTTATGTTAGTAATATTGACTATGTTCGTTGTGAAGTAATTGTCAACAATAGTATTCATAGCTTTAAATGATGCAATGAAAGGCTGAATTTTAAATATTTCAACTTCATCATAGATTTTTGAAACCTCCAATTTATCCGCTTCTCTTGAAAGTTTTCTGCAAACGTTCAAAAATATCGGCGTGATAGTTTTTCGGAATTTGCTTCAACTTCTTTGTCCATAATAGAGCTTTTTCCGTCCTATGCCATTCCAAAAGAGATGATTGACAAATCCTTATAAAAGATGGAGGTCAGGTAAAATACATTTCTCAATTACATGGATGTTATCATCTTCGTCGTCACATCTTTCACAAATAGGGTGTGATTAACTACACTATGGCATTGTGGAGCATTCTTTTTATCCTTACCATAAGACTTAAATTTGTGTATAATCCTGTTTCAAGTGTTTAAAGGTGTTTACTTCTATACTTTGGACATCAAGGCTTTGTAATTCATTTGACTTTACAAAGCAATAAGGGCATGGTTATGTTGCAGTTGCAGTCAGTTGGCCAATAGCAATTAATAAAAGTTTGAAATCTTAAACAAATTTAAATGGTATGTCATTGAGTTGTGTTATACCCACAATTTTTTTTTTACATTTTTGTATGTTTCTTTTATAAATGGTGCAATACATAATAGTATTAATCTATAAACACTACTCAATTTCCTCTTTTTTGCAAAACTTCCTCCGTCAGAGTACGGCATTTTTTTATTCTCGCTATCTATTTGAATTGGATCATCTTCTTTTAAAATAGAAATAGAAAATTTGAAGAATTTTTTACCACCGTCAGCCATAATTTTGATCTTACTTCTTTCGATATGTTCCGTAGAGCGTTGATCAAAAATATATTTGGAAATCTCTGTGGCATTTGCATAAATAACTGGTCTATTCTATATTTTACTTGATTCAATTTCAAACTCATAAATGCCCTCTTTATAAATCTGGCTCATTTTGTTCGATCTGTAGCGTATATGATCGACTTATTTTTTTTGGTACTGATTGCCTTCCAGCAGAAGTACGAATAAAATTAGTTACTTTTCTCATATAGGTATTTGAAGCGCCAGTAGTTGTCTGAAAATTGTCTAAAATATCAGCTGTTCTTACTTTTTCTTCTCAGCATTTAGAAAAAACCTTGTTTATTAGTGGATTAGTTCTATTGGAGATTTCACTTTAAAAAAACGCTCCGAGGTGTCTATCCCAAGGATGGAGTGGAAATGCTATCAACTCTGTTAATTAAACTTGGTGTTATATATTTGTTCACGTTGAACAAAAATTATGAATTTTTTCAGGAAGTTACCCATACAATATACATATAGCATAAGAAAGGTTGAAGAATTATCTATCAAGGAATTTCACAGAATCAAATTATTTTAATTCGTTTGAAAGTTATGGACTTTTTAGTTGGACGCAAATTTGAAAACTCGATGATTTCTGGATCTTGAAATTGAAATGTTGATATTTCTGAAACAAGATCAGCTAGGATTTCATGGGATACGGTTCCTGGAAGGGTACATCGCCCACAAAAAAGGCATAGTCACTTTTTGTCGTCATTTTTTTTTCGAACTGATTTTCGCTGCTGTTTCTTAGCAATAAAACTTTTCACATATGTACCGAAATATTTTTTTTTTTTTCGAAATTCGGAAATGGTCAACTCAGCCAATAAATTATTTTGTCTCTTTAAATCCAAAAACTGAAATAAGTATGTGGAAAATACTACTACTGTGGACGTGGAACGCCTATTTATTCAAATGCTAAGCACCGGCATTTCAAGTCAAACTATCGGACATGTCACGTAAATCGAAAAGAAAATTCGATTGCATTGGTTTTAAAATCCCTCGAGCAAACCCAGGTATAGCGGAAAATCGAAGGATTTTACTTTTCGGGTATTTTATTAGCAGGATTGTCAGCACTGTAACAATTATGTTTGGTATTTTTTTTTAATTTCGATTTATTTGCTTACTTGGGGGAACAAATTATACATACATTTTTTTATTATTAGAAACGTCATGTATATAATTTTGAAAGTGCACTACAACTAAACAAATAAAATATGTTTAAATATTGTGCCTGCCAATTAGTACAATTTAAATGACAACACTTTGATATGCTATTAAAAAAATAAAAAAACCACAATTTTTATATACATATCTTAGCGAGGGATTTCAACCCAACCAAAGAATGTTTCTGTAACACGGGGAATTGGAATTTGTTTGGAAAGGAATTTTCGTGAAATGGCCGTATATACATATATAAAAATGAATCACCGTTCGCTTGTCTCGCTAAAACTCAAAAGGGCTTGACTAATTTGAATATTTTTTTTTTGTTTTGTGCGTAATAATAAAAAACTATTTTTTATACCCCTAAGTGATAAGGGTAATGGTAAAATTCATTGGACAAGCAAACAGTTTGGTTTTACTGGCCGCTGGCGAAGCGGGCGGGGTTCAGCTATATGTTGTTGTCAATACAACAACCTTACAAAAGGAAGACAAAGAGGGGGCTTAGCAACGCAAGTTTTGACTATAATAAAATATTTTTTAGGCCGACTTCAGCCACGTGTATGAATTGCGACCGATTCGATTTATACAGAGGAATTTGATCCCTTATATATTATATTATAAAGTCTTTCTTTTGGGTGCTATTAATTTCGTAGTAAATGTTATCTGTTATTCACAACCATGTATGAAAGGTAAAGAAATTGTGTTTAATTAACAACTTACATAAAACTACATAAACAAGGGTACAAGTTAATACGAAGTCATAAATGTATTGGATTTATAGAAATGTCGATGTTTATGTAAAATAGCGAAATAAGTATCGCTGACCCCATAAAGTACGTACATACATCTATTTGTTATCAGAGCAACGAGAGGAGTCAAGAGACCATTTTTCTGAGTAGAGAAAACCTAGACATTTTATAGAGTATTGCTTAAATTTCGTCCCATATTGTTTTATCATATTCACTATAGGTGTGAAGAAAACTAAGTGAAAATATAATCAGGCAAATCAAGGACTTTATCAAAGTAAATATGCTGATTGCGGTATAACATAGTCGAGTTTTAATTAAAATTTGTTTGTTTTTAACATGGTTTCACCATTGTAGCATTGTAGACAATTTCAGAAATGCTGAGCGTTTTTGTCAAAATGTTCGGGGTCCGTTTATGAAGGCGTAACTACTTTAAATTTTCATCACTTGTAAAGGATTATCAGCATTTTCCAAATCGTATTCATTGTATTAAATAATGCTTTAATAAAATCACACAGAATCTGTATAGTAATATAATTTAGTCACAGTGATGTATCGGAAGCCCCATAAAGTATATGTGTTCGTAATAAGTGCGACAAGTGAGTCGTTTTAACCACGTCCCTCTGTCTGTGTGTCTGATATTCCGTAGCTACTCGAGACACATAAATTTAGAAACAAAATTTTCTACAATCAGACGAAGAAATATTCTTCAAAAGTATCTCAATCTACTATAAAGTTAGGTTTTCTCAGATACTAGTAGCAGATAATACAACTCGACAAGCACAGAATCTTGTAATAATCGAAACACATAATAGAACGCACAGTAATGAGAAGAAAAACAGATTACGAATTTTAGAACTGTGCTGGTTTTCGTCAAATGCATCCTTAAAACCCACTTTTAAGCTTAACACCCACACCGAAATACACAGAACATACTCTTCACATAAAACATTTTTGGAACGAAAAGATAAAAAGTTCTCACCGCAATCGACAAATGGAAAAATGGAACGAGTATAGAAAGTATTAGAAATCCCTTTGTTTTACTTTGGAGTAACAAAAGCTATTGTCTTTGACAATGAAAACACTTTTAATTCCAAACAATACGATTCATGTTTGGAAACAATTGAAAAACTCAAATTTTCACAACACCTCTTTACAAGAGTGAAGCCAATGGTCAAATACAGAAATTTCACTCAACTCTTTTGTAAATCATAAATCATTTTAAAGAACTGATGAAATTATCAGTAAATGAGTCCATATAGTCTTAGGTTTCACTCTGCTGCTTTCTGCTGAGTCGTTGGAATGAAGATAAAAGTGATGACGTTTTAAAATATACTTCACCCACAATACGGTCAGCACCTCTATCAAAAGTTGATTTGTACTTCTGCAATACTATTTCAAGTTTTCTCTTTTTAAAAAAAATTGCGGGCGCTTAACATCAAATCACATGCATCTGCCACTTTAAAAATGTCACAAGTTATAACACAAATAGCAATTAAGCAATTCTGTTGATGCTTCAAATATTATGGCATGGAATGCTCGTGCAGTGAGACAAAAACGTATGGAACTTATTAAGTTCTTGCAAGATAATCAAATTCATATAGCTCTTATTAACGAAAGTATGTATACCTTATTACCTTGTATATAGATGTGATAGAGTTGAAGGCAGAGGTGGCAGGTGGTAGCTGTTATTGTTAGTAACAAATTAGAACGCAAACAACTTCCTCGCATTAAAACGCACCTCATTGAAAATGTAGGCATTCAAATTAACACTTATTCAGATAATTGTTTAAATAGTTATGCTGTTTACTTTCCAGGTTATACTGCTAAATGTCTTACAAGTTCATGTAATCTATTCAGGGACCGCAATCATATGAAAAATGTATACAAATCTGAGTTGCTTAAAATTTCGCAAATAAGTGGTAGTTTTTTTAGTTTCTGGTGATTTTAATTCACGTCATAGAGCGTGGAACTGCTGTCGAGCCAACAGTTGGGGAAATATCCTTAACGACCTTTTAGTCTTAGGAAAATTTAATTTATTATACTCCAGAGATCCCACCTATATACCAATGCGCCATAAGGCTAAGCCTTCCACTATAGATCTCTGCTTAACTAATGTACCTAGTCATCTCAGTAACCCAGTAGCATCTAATCAACTCTTCTCTGATCACTTAACAGTGACCATAAAATACTCCACCAAATTTGTTCTTACAGAGAAAACTTATCCAGTCTGGCGCAAAGCAAATTGGGGTCTGAAGGAACAAATTTCGAAAATTCGGCAATCTTACCATGTCAGATTGATGTTTTAGTTGACTCTTTTACGAATGTAATAAATCACGCTTTTCTACCAAATGATATATGCGAATTACTCAAAATTATAAATTATAAGACAATGGATAAGGACACGGTTACCACAAATAAAACCAAGATGTAATCATCTAAATTACAAAATTCGAAAAGAAATATATATTTACAACAATGAGCAATGGAACAGCAAACTAGAGAAATAAGATAAATGCAGTAAGTCCTTCTGGAATACAACAAAAGCAATCAAAAGAATAAAACATGAATCAGACATAGCTTATGTTACTGGAGAAGAAAAAGCTGATATTCTAGGAGATACATTTCAATTGAAACATGATTTAACGTCTTCATTTTCTAACTCCGAAACAATTGAGGAAGTAAATAGATCCGTACAGTCTGTTATAAATGATATTCATTATAACTCTCAAATTGAAAAAGTATTAGCTAGTGAAATTGATTGTATTCTTAAAGCTCTCCTTACTAAAAGATCGTCTGGACACGATGACATTCGAAACATATGTCTGAAAACCCTCCCTGTTAGTGCCATTAGCTACATTGCTCATTTATTAATTGCTGCTTCCAAACTGGCTATTTTCCATTATCTAAATTAGTTCCCCTGATAAACCACAAAGCTACAGGCCCATTAGTTTTCTATGCAATTTATTTAAAATATTAGAAAAAATAATAAAAACTACAGTTAATAAACTTTTAGATTCACAAAACATATTGCCTACAGTACAATAAGGCTTTAGGGCTGGAAATAATTGTTCATACCCAACAATACAACTTAAAAATTTTATTAAAAATAACATTCAAGACAAACAATCTGTTGCGTTGGGTACGTTAGATATTGAAGCCGCATTTGATACTGTTTGGCACTCAGCTTTGATCCATGAAATTAAAAGTCATTGAAACACTCACATACCTTATTAAAATTGCACATAACTTTTTGGCAGATCGTTTGTTCTATGTTGATTTGGATGGCATTCAGTCTACAAAGCGACAGCTATGCGCTGGAGTCTCTCAGGGCTCCGTTTTAGGACCCATACTATTTAATGTATTTACACACGACACAAGGGCGTATTATAAACAAGTATCTATAAAATACTTGTATGATAAAATAATTACTTGTATAATAATTTCGTAAAGAACAAGTTCTAAGTCTCTAAATTTTAGTTTAGTTACCTGTAGAATCTAGTCACTTAGTTCTAAGTTAGCATTTAAGTAAAGCAATTAAGGTTTTCTCCCAAATTTTAATTATATGAATTAATAAATACTTAATTAATGAAGAATGTTTCAGTTGAAAAGCGTAAATTGTATGCTATAACTCTGAAAAAAAATATTATAACCATTAGTTTTAATGAAAAAGTTGTAAATTTTATGGGAAATAAAGCACATTTAATAATAACACAGGCCAACAATTTTAAGACCCAAAAACTGGACACACTTTTTCTTATGCAATTTTTCGCGCTGAATCCAAATCCGGTGCCGGTGCCGGGGTTTTCTAAAATTTTGTTGGCCTGTGTAATAATAATAATTTTTGGGAGAATAGGGTTCGTTTGGACAAGTTCACATTGTGAGAAAAGTTGTTGACTGCCATTCACTTGGGAATGGCCAACAATGATTCTTGTTACAATGATTCTTGTTACAACGGTCCAAGCTAGGACACGTATCTCTTGGGTAGCTTCTGAACACCAGTTCAGAGGTGAGCTAACGTGAGAAGGCGAATGGGCCCCCTCTCCTTTAATAAGGGGTTGGTGCGCTAGGCTTGGAACCCTCCACTTTAAAAAACAAACCTCAAATGAACACGACTAAGAAGCCTCGGAAGGAACCCTATGATGACGACCCCCGCAAACGATATAAGGATCATGATTTAAGGATATGCACCTGGAATGTCCGCACCCTTAATTGGGATAGTGCAAAAATCCAGCTGGTTGATGTCCTCGAAAGATGCAAGGCTGCCATCACCGCTTCAACGCCAAGATTGGGATGGAAGGAATCTTTGGCCCAACCGTCGGAAAGCAGCTAATCGATTTCGCCGCAGGTTGGAACATGGTAGTTAATAGTACCAAAGTTCAACACCTTACGTCCACAAGGCTACATGGGTGAGTCCAGATCAAATAACCCGCAACCAAATTGATCATGTTTTGAAGGAAGGCACGCATCGAGCGTGTTGGACGTGCGAACGTTACGTGGTCCCAACATTGAATCGGACCACTATCTTGTCGCAGCCTATCTTGTCACTAGGCTCAGCGTTGTGCACGCCGCACGTTCCAACATGCAACGAAAGCTAGTCGGCAAGCTGCAATCAGAACAGACCGCTGTAGCCTTTTCAAACACACTCTCCCGACTTCTCCGGGAAGCCGCTCCATCTTCTCAAGATATATGTGAGCAGTGGAAACATATCACCCGCTCCATGGATAGGGCTGCCAAGGAGGTCATTGGTTATACAAAACCTGTGAAGAATTCTTGGTACGACGAGGGGTGTCGCAATGCTACTGCAGAGAAAAACGCTTTCTATCAGCGAACTCTGCAGAGCGATATCGAGAGAAACGGAGAGAGGAGAAACGCC
The DNA here is from genome assembly GCA_035044805.1 of Leucophenga maculata. NCBI lineage: Eukaryota > Metazoa > Arthropoda > Insecta > Diptera > Drosophilidae > Leucophenga > Leucophenga maculata. Next base: position 885,679 of record JAWNNP010000931.1, read on the forward strand.
TTTTCAGACGCAAGAAAAAGGAGCAAGAAAGGCGGGAGTTTGAGGATGTTGATATGTTACGTAACATAAATGAAGCTCGAAAATTCTATCAAAAGGTCAAGCGTCTGACTGAAGGTGTTAAGCCCGGAGCAACTTTCTGTAAGGATGATAATGGAAATCTGGTAACGGATGAACAGGAATCACTGAGATTATGGAGGAGTCATTTCTCCAACCTACTCGGAGGCGATGAAGCGCACAATACCTCCGATAGAGAAATGACACCGGAACCACCAGTTAATGATGGCACTATTGTAGAGCTACCGGACTATAACGAGGTCGATTCAGCTATTAAAAAGCTGAAAAATTACAAAGTGGCAGGCTCTGATGGGCTGCCAGCTGAGTTAATTAAGACTGGCGGCGAAGAGTTGGTTAGGAGTATGCACCAACTTTTATGCAAGATATGGTCCGATGAACGCATACCCAATGACAGGAATCTTAGTGTTCTTTTTCCTAGCTTTAAGAAAGGAGACCCCGCTGTTTGCTTTAACTACCGCGGAATAAGTCTCCTTTCCGTTGTGTAATAGGCTGATGCCATAAACGGATAGTAATATACCGATAGGACTGCATCTGTGTGGCTTCAGACCAAAAAGGTCGACCAGTGACCAAATATTCACATTACGCCAAATCTTGGACAAGACCCGTGAGTTCAACAAAGACACTCACCACCTATTTGTCGATTACAAAGCCGCTTTCGACACGCCGATTCGATCGAAGTTTTTCGTCGCACTGTCTGCACTAGGTATCCCGGCAAAGATTGTTCGTCTTTGCATGACGACGCTATCTAACAAACAAAGCGTTGTCAGGGTGTGGAAAAACCTCTCCGACCCCTTTGATACCAAGAGAGGTTTCAGGCAGGGCGATGCTATGTCGTGCGATTTTTTCAATCTTCTGATGGAATACATCCTACGCCAGTGCCCGTACATACAGAGTATGTCGGGCTCGATCTTCCAAAAGGAAGTGATGCTACTCGCTTACACCGATGACATCGATATCATCGGTACGCAGTCTCGGCTCATGGTCATCGCGTCTTGGACGGTCAGTGACGATGGAGAATTTCAACTTCAGTGTTGTAGAAAACTTCGTCTATCTTGGATCCGAGATAACCAACAACAACAACGTCAGCCTGGAGATCAGGTGAAAAATTATGCTTGCAAACAAATTTTTGTTTGGGCTGAGCAAGCAAATGAGAAGTAAAGCCCTCTCTCGAAAGACGAAAATTATGATCTATAAGACGCTGATGCTCCCGGTCCTATTGTATGGCGCAGAGGCATGGACCGTGATACGACATAGAGGGCGACCGGGCACTCGATGGAATGACCAGGTATGGTACTTGGCATTCAAAACGACTGGCACCAGCGCGCACAAGACTATGGAGGCTGGTGCGCCATCCTTAACGCGGCCATGACCGGTAGACGGCCATATAAGTTAGTACGTAGTAATAATTTTTGGGATATCACAAAACTCCCGACTGCGAAAGTATCGCTTCCGATATGGTGAGAACCTAACAAAGCTTGGAATGTTTGATGAATCTTAAATTCGAAAGATGATGGCAAGGAAAATGGATTTTTCAATGGGTATGCAAAGGGTATGTAAAGATTTATTAATTTAAATAAAATGAACTAACTTTAAAAGACATTTTTTATAAATATTACCTATTAAATTTTTTAAAATTTGTGAAATGATAAAATTTTTCTTTGGAAAATTAACCCAAAAATCAACCGAACGATGACGTTCGATGCTTAGCAGAAGGAGTTAACAATTTCAATTCTTATTATTATATTAATCAATAATCAATTAATACACCGTCGCAAACTCTCAGATATTTTTTATGTATTGGCAAAGCAAAAAAACTATAGTACAATCGGATGATTCGAGTACCGGCAGTGGTCATGCCGTCTCTGATAGTTTATAGTAAGCACAACAAAAAATTGTTACTGTAAAATAAGCAACAGCAATCTCTATATTTTTTTGAATCTCTATATTATTTTTGCGATCGTCGTCGTTGTTCGTCGTGCCCGTCGTTCCCACAGTGTTACCATTTATATTTTATAGCCTACTTTTAGTTGCATTTATATTTTCTTGCCTACTTTTAGTTGCACTGCTCTTCTCCTAAGCTGTATGCGGCAGCTCTACGAGTGAAATGAGTGACGTTGGGAGGAGCGAAGTGCGAAACGAGCGAAGCGAGTGAGTAGGGGGCGGAGCATACTAGTACTATTAAGTAAAATTAAAATTGACTTGAACATTGTTGATGCTTAATTTATATCTGCCGATTACCTTTTTATAGGTGCTTTGCATATCGGGTTTTCTGTACCGCAAATAGACAGAACTTCTAAGCGCCTAAAAACACACAGAACGAAGCGCTCCTGTGCAATGTGGACTAGGCTCTCATTTTCATTACTCAATTTGTTGCTGTGTAATGTTCTCTCATCACTGACTACAGCTGAAAGTTCGCAGTGTTTTATCCAAAAAACTAACTATTTAATTTTGTCCATGTCTTTGGCGTTTATTTGTGGAACATTGGAATGCGAATCATGCGATGTTTTTACGCCGATGCTGCTGACGAACATGTGACATTTAAATTCCAGATGATAGCAGAGCGCATGCGTTGGTTTGAATAACTGACTGTCTGCTAGCTGGCTGTCATGCGATTTCATTTCCGATTCACACTTACAGCTGAGCAGCGAAAAACAGAAAGCCGACAGATTGAGGAACAGCTGTTTGCATACTTTCAGTAGAGCGGGAGCTTGTATGAAAAATTTATTGTTTCCTTTACAAAAAAAAAAAAAATAAATTTTTTTTTTAATTTCTATGCATCATACTCCTAAGAAAATATCAAATATGAAAATGGAAACTATGCTTTGAAATATGTTAAAACAAAAAAAAATCAGCCGCCCAATTCTCGATACATGCTACCATTTTAATCTAAATACATATTCCTATAGAGCTTCAGTTCAGATGGTTGCTCGAGTGTGTTGAAGAGCAAACGGCTCTGCAGACTGAGCATACCATTGAGATAGTCCGACGATAGACGCTTTTCCTGCGCCTTAGCTGCAGCGGAGAGTGTTGCTGATGAGGCGGACGACGATATGGCTATGGGTGCAATCTTTGACTGTTCACGCGGCACTACTTGCGCCTGAAGCTGTTGGGGTACTTGAGGTTTTTGTTGTAGTTGTTGGACTTGCTGTTTCTGCTTATTACGGCGACGTCTGTGGTTGCGTCTAAAGTGCTTGCTGTGACGACGGCGAAGAGCTCTTCTTTTAGCAGCTACCGAAGCCAGCGGAGCAACCGCATCAGATCCCTGGGCTTGCTCTTGCGACTGCACCTGGGCCTGCTGCTGTGCCCGAAACTGTGCTTGCTGCTGAGCCCGTAGGTGAGCCTGTTCCTGTGCACGGAGCTGCGCCTTTTCCTGGCGTCGTAGCTGAGCCGGTGCCTGGGACCGTATCTGGGCTTGTTCCTGCGCTTGCGCTTGCATCTTGAACTGTTCTTGACTTTGTAACTGGGCCTGCTCCTGGGCCTGCATTAGAGACTGCTCCTCAGCCCGCAAGTTCACCTGGTCTTTCATCTGGCCCTGCATCTGGGTTTGCTCCTGGACTCGCAATTGGGCCTGCAACTGCGCCTGTTCTTGTGCCTGGTCTTGTATCTGACGACGAGTGTGAGCCTGTGCCTCAAGTTGGGCATTAAGAGTATCGGCATCTCCAACAAAATCTCTAATTCTGGCGGTCCCAACATCATCCCTATTGTAGACGTTTTCAGGCGACTCACCAGCGCCAGCGGCTCGTTTGTCAGGGACATTGTCACGGACAGCAATGTCAACTTCATCAACCCTACGTATCCTCATCTGGAACGAAATACCAGCAAGCATGAACAAAATTAACACATGGGGCAGCAGTTTCATTTTCGTGTTGTTCGAGTTTGAAGACTTGAAATACAAAATATACGTATGCTTTAGACTTCCTCAAATAGAATGTGCTTCCTGCTTACTCGCTATGCTGTAATTTACTGATTGACTTTAATCAGATTTATTTGAAGTCTTAGAGCATAGCTACTTTGATTACGTTTAGTAAAAGCTAGAGTAATATAAAGCTCAACTTGCTACTTGTGACGGACTGCAGGAGGCTTGCCAATAATCTTTTACATAAATTCATATAGAAGGAGTTTCGAAATGGGACGTCGTGTGCATATGCTGTGCAACTGTAATAATAATATTTACTGAAACTTATGGTGTTTAAGGTGGTGCTTAGTGGTCTCATACACACCGATGTTACCATGTTTCATTCGTACGTATGAGCCGCTGCATATCCTATCCCCGCAATCTTCCACAAAGTGATTGGAAAGTCCACATGACATCATTTAATTTAAATTTGCTTTAAAAAATAAAAACTGTCTTGAAATTATCAGATTCATACGAAACGTGATATCATTTAAATTTGATATGACTGAAAGATTGTATCCCATTAAAGTGTTCATCAAGCCATGCCTTTCTGTCTGTATGGAAGTGGTTGCGAACTTTTGGGTACTTATTTTGAAATATCCAGCTGCAACTTGAGAGAATTGCTTCTAGAAATAATAATTATAGTCCTCTTTGAAGATCGCCTTCAGGGTTAATTACACGCGAACAGCGGTAGGTCTATCACCTTAGGCGAGAAGTTTGTCAGTGACATGCCTAAGGAGACAGACTCGCAGCTGTTCACGTGTAAATAATCCTGTCACTTTCTTTTATTTCAATTGAACCTGAAGTCTGCAAAGCTATATTATTTAACTAAATATTAAAAAACTGGCCTAAAAACGAGAAAATGTACTTGCTTTCAAAAGTTCATGAACTTGGAAATCCGCTTTGTGCCGACTATTTATTAATAATACCTAAATGTTTATGTTCTGCAGGAAAAAAATTTGTAGCAGAGTGAAATGTCAAAATGTTTGTAATGTATATCGAAGAAAGCATCAGTCCATCCTCGTCATTTGATTACGACAACCCTTCAGTCTGTTTCCTATCGCCCACTGCTCTCAAATTTAAGACATGTTCCCAAACAAAGACTTTTCTTTCCAAAAATTTTTTGTCATAAGATATAATAATGGATATTCTATTTTGCGTTTTGAGATCCTAGTTGTACAGCCTATACACAGCAGAAATATTATTCCCAGTGATAGTTCGACTATGCTTGTAACATATCCAGCTTTAAGGCATTTATAACATGCTCCGCTTTGTTCTTTGCTCCCTCAAAATTTCATGCATAATAATAGTTGACTCATCATATTAAAATGTAAGCATCTTTAATTTTAACTTAATCCGATCAACAGAACTTGGTCCTAATTTAGTTTCAAGATTTAAACATATCAAACCAACGAACACACTTTGTAATTTAAGTAAAAGCTTTTGAAAATAAATGTCGCCATTAGCTCAAGCATATTTTGAGCATACACTTCATATTTATATACTTATATATGTATGTTCCCATGTTTTTATGTTTGTCTGTGATTTAATTATGGTGCAACACGAAATTGCATTACATACGTGCACACATGCATACTCGTACATATAGGCGCCGGCGTTACTGCTGCGCCTCTGGTAGTTGCATGTTGACATCGTCGTTGTACAAGTATTTAAAAATAGCTGCTGCTGCCAAATATTGAAATGCAATAAATAAATAGCGTGCTAAACCCCCTCTTGGTTAGCTAACAAACAAACACGTGCAAGGTTCGATTTAATTAAGAATTAGTTTAACTTGACCATTTATGAGTTAATACTGAGTTCAAATTTTATTTCATTTAGACTGACTAAGAGCTAAGATGTACTTTGCTTTGAACTAAGCAATAAAAAATGTTGAGCATTCGTCTAGTCTTGCTAATCGTTCTTAACGAACCCCTACAGCTAAAGACTCCCAATTAGCCGGAGAGTACACCATGCAATTTTAATTTATTTCTACCTTATGAGGCATAAATGGTGCTAGTAGTCCATCACAAGTCCTATTTAAAGCCCGACCAATAGCCAATTTAATAGTCAATTATTCAATGATCCGAGCACATGTTTTGTGTTTGGTAGAATCGGAAGTGCGTTGTGTATTATGCTCTTACTATACTGAATGTAAGCATCGCAAAACCATTCAATATCGAACATAGGCGATGCCTTTTAGCTGCGTACGAAAAAAATAATCTGTCGGAATGTTTCGAAATACACAAAAAATTTCGTTGCACATTATTCTTTGAAACACTTTAATTGGACGTCCTTTTTTCTACTTTAAGTTCGTATGTTGCGAAAAAGATATAAAACGAATTGGCCAGCGATGGACAACACTTCGAATATTAAATTTCTTGGGATTTATTCAATATTCATTCACTCAGCTGTCCTCAAAACATATGTAGGAAAAGAGTTTAACACAACTTCTATTTGGCTAATAAGTGTAGATAACCACTCATTAATCGAAGTTTTGTGAACCGGTTTCCAGACTTATCTAAAGTGAGGACTTTCAGGGCAAATATAATGTCATCTTATTATTCAATCTTACTATGTTCTGCAAAAATAGTCCAAGTCTACGTAGGGTGGCTGCTGACAGCAGGATTTGCTTCTCAATTCATAATCCCTAATGTTGAATCTCAAATACACTTTGGATCACATTCTATTGTTGTCATGCACCTTATTTGTAGATACCCATGAGGTTGGGAGTTTCGAAGTTGTCACTATCACAGCCGGTGTACTACCATCTACTTTATGATGTTTCATGCTGACATTCAATTGTAACATTGCTTTTTTGATGCTCGATAGATGGCCAAAAGTGTGTGTCTTCATATTCGTTGCCAGTGAAATGTTAATAAACATGTTCATTGTCTCTACGTTGACATCTGGTTCCAATATGTCTTTCGATTCAATAAACACTACATTCTGGTATCGGAAGAACTTATTTTATATGTAGAATCCAAACTGTATTGCATTTTGTACTTAATTACTTAATTCTTGTCAAAATTGATGCCTGCCAACGCAATCTTATATAGAGTATCATTCGGCTTAGTGGTTATCTTGACAGCCGCTGTGTCAAATTTTTGCTGGCTCATATATGTGCGTTTCCTTCAGCTGCGTGTCAATGATGTACTTTCTCACAGTATTCACCGTGATTCTTTAATCTCAGTAAGTTACTATTATTTTACTAATCCGCTGAAACTTTTGTGTCGACTCTTTTTGTGAGCAAAGTCGCATCTCTTTCTAATATCTCTGTATGTCTCTGTACTACAGGTTTCTAGAGTTTTTTCAACCACAATTAGATGGTGCTTGAGTTTATTTCTCCTTATGTTTAGTTCATCTACAAGATAATTTTTCCAATCTAGAAAACTACAATATTACGCTGCTGCATCAAACTTCTTCCTTCGCAGCGTTTAGCGAAAAGCTTCCGTTTGGACAGCTTCAGACAACAGAGTTTTTTGATTTAATCGCCTTGTTGATCTTGCTGAGCCTTGACTCACAGCCAAAGATTGATCAAATGCTTTGTTTTACTTTATTTAAAAATTATGTCAGACATACTTATTAGCGCATGACTGGTTCGAACCGATAAATTTATTTTTAACAATCTTCTTGATATAAAACTACTCATCACACATTTCATTTTGACTTGGCTTTTCTTATTTAATCCTATGTATAGTCCTTTATACAGAACAAAGTAAACCTCAATGCTCACTGACTTAGGAGTTCATCCAGAGAATCCAAGCAGTGAACATTGATATTCGCTTTGTTGTGTATAAAGGATTATACAAATGTATATACATAAATAGAAGCAAAACTATCAATGCGATACATATACTAATGATTGAATGACTAATTGTATTTAAATAGCGTGAAGTACAGCATATATTGTTGTTCTATATTTTGTAGTAGATACAGTGGGATCAATGTTGAATCATAATTGTTAGATCATTATTAAATGCGAACTAGCTTTTTTAAAGTTGTAGCAAGTATTTGCTTTTGCTGACGGAATTCGCGTTTGTCGTAAAGCAATATCTGCATCAGAGTAGCATTATTTAACTTTTGATATATGACAACTCCACCGTTTCTACCTCGTTTGATATGCGCATATTTGGAATAGGAATGACAAATACCGACTCTTTTTCAATCGGCTTATATAACTCACAAAACAATTAGCTCCACTGAAAATACAAATGGATCATCTGATACGCTCATACTATGATGCCGATTCCAATTTAAGGAATTGCCCCTGAAGTGTTCGCACCTCTAAAGAAGGTGCAAATATTCTGCTAGTTGGTGTCCTCCAGCCAATAAATAGCGATAATGAAATAAATTGGGAGACTATAAAAGCCTTAAGTCGGAGAGGTTTTTCCCCACCCTGACAACGCTTTGTGTGTTAGATAGCGTCGTCATGCAAAGATAGTATCGGCGTGTCGAATGCGGATTTAAAGTCGACAAATAGGTGGTGTGTGTCTTTGTTTAACTCCAAGATTTGGCGTAATGTGAATATTTGGTCACTGGTCGACCTTTTTCGACTGAAGCTACACTGATGTAGTCCTATCGGTATAGTACTATCCGTATATGGCTTCAGCCTATTACACAATACGCGCAACAGAGTCTTATATCCAATGGAAAGGAGACTTATTCCGCGGTAGTTAAAGCAAACAGCGGGGTCTCCTTTCTTAAAGATAGGACAGAGTACACTGAGATTCCAGTCATTGGGTATGCGTTCATCGGACCATATCTTGCATAAAAGTTGGTGCATACTCCTAACCAACTCTTCGCCGCCGGTCTTAAATAACTCAGCTGGCAGCCCATCTGAGCCTGTCACTTAGTTATTTTTCAGCTTTTTAATAGCTGAATCGACCTCGTTATAGTCCGGTGGCTCTACAATAGTGCCATCATTAACTGGTGGTTCCGACGGTATTGTTCGCTTCATCGCCTCCTCCATAATCTCAGTGATTCCTGTTCATCCGTTACTAGATTTCCATTGTCATCCTTACAGAAAGTTACTCCGGGCTTAAAACCTTCAGTCAGACGCTTGGCCTTTTGATAGAATTTTCGAGCTTCATTTCTGTTACGCAACATATAAACATCCTCAAACTCCCGCCTTTCTTGCTCCTTTTTCTTGCGTCTCAAAAGGCGATTCTTCTCTCTCCGTTTCTCTCGATATCGCTCTCTAACAGCTCGCGTTGCGCCCGACTGCAGAGTTCGCTGATAGAAAGCGTTTTTCTCTGCAGTAGTATTGCGACACCCCTCGTCGCACCAAGAATTCTTCACAGGTTTTGTATAATCAATGACCTCCTTGGCAGGGACCTCCATGGAGCGGGTGATATGTTTCACATATATCTCGAGAAGACGGAGAGGCTTCCCGGAGCAGTCGGGAGAGTGTGTTTGAGAAGGCTGCGGCGGTCTGTTCTGATAGCAGCTTGCCAACGTCTAGCTTTCGTAGCATGTTGGAACGTGCGGCACGCACTACGCTGAGCCTAGTGCGTACCTTGGCTGCGACAAGATAGTGGTCCGAGTCAATGTTGGGACCATGTAACGTTCGCACGTCCAACACACTCGATGCATCCCTTCCGTCAATTAAAACATGATCAATTTGGTTGCGTGTTATTTGATCTGGACTCAGCCATGGAACCTAGTGAATGTTAAGGTGTCGAAAGCTGGTGCTACTAACTACCGTGTTCCGGCCTGCGGCGAAATCGATTAGCCTCTCTCCATTATTGGAGGTAGTGTCGTGAGGGCTAAATTTTCCAACGGTTGGGCCAAAGATTCCTTCCTTCCCAATCTAGGCGTTGAAATCGCCAAGCACGATTTTGACATCGTGTTTGGGGCAGCGTTCGTACAGACGTTCCAAGCGCTCATAGGAGTCATCATTAGTATCGTCATCTTTCTCTTCCGTCGAGGCGTGCGAACAAATCAGGCTAATATAATAATATTTAGCCTTGATACGTATCGCGGCTAGGCGCTCGTCAACAGGCGTGAACCTAGAGATGAGGCCACGTAGTTTCCTACTCACCACGAAACCACATCCAAATCTGTGCTTACTCGCATGGCAGCTGTAGTAGATGTCACAGGATGCTTTTTTAGAGCAACCCTGCTCTATCCATTGGATTTGTTGGATTGCGGTGATGTCAGCCTTGCATTTTTCGAGGACATCAACCAGCTGGATACTTGCACCATCCCAATTAAGGGTGCGGACATTCCAGGTGCATATCCTCAAATCATTATCCTTATAGCGTTTGCAGGGGTCGTCATCATTCAATTCCTTCCGAGGCTTTCCTTTAGTTTTCATTGGGGGGTTTTTTTTTGGTTACCAAAAAAGTGGGCATCGACTTGAACGCTCCTACCGTATTAAGTATACCCTGCCTTATAGCTTGCACTACCAAAATCGCTCTGTGCTACTCTGGCACATCTTACGCTTACTGCTCTGCTGCAGAAACTACTATGTTTCCATTGTTGTTTTTGTTGTTGTACGAATAAAGGACAGTAAAAGACCGAACCAGTTGTTCTCTTCTCTGGTCACTTAAATTTTAGTTTGCTTGCAATAGTCAGAGGAAAAGGTTGTTTCCACGCTTGATTGTCCTTTGCTTTTATACACACACACACTCACCAGCTGCACGTTCATAACTATAGCACAAGTCAACGCGTTGATTTAATTACACTAAAGTTTCAATTGTGATCTCTAAATGACCATTCTTTTAATGCAGAATTGTTTATTAGTTAATGCTCTTTTGATTGGGTTCTAATTTTGTATGTTTTACCTCTCTATTCCTCTCTATAGCATGCCATAGACGTCGTTTCCGAATGTTTTACAATTCGCTCAAAATTTAGTCAGCGTTTTGAGTTAATAAGTCTCTAAAAAAAGATTAAAATAAAATGTTTATCTAAGCAGATAGGGTGTTCAATTCTTGACTAACCTACATTAAAATATTTTATCATTTCCTATGTTTTAATTAATAAATTATCATTTAACTAAATACTCTCGGAAAACACTAGTTGAATTTAACATTCACTGCGTACAGCAAAAGTGTTTTGCAATTTGCTGGTGTCATTTCGCTTTGAAGAAGGTAGGATGCAACTGTTTGTGTTAAAATAAAGTTAAAAATAAAAACAAAATATAATAATGCAAAAAAAAAAAATAAACTAAAAAAAAAAAAAAAAAACATTCGAAAAAATTATTCTTTCGCGGTGTGTACGCTATGATGACATATTCGAAAACGATAGTGAATGAGCTACGAAAATGAAAACGCTCGGAGTTCTGTGGCACGGTGTATAGATTACAATTGAAAGTGACATAGACAAAGCAAACAAAAACAAGTAAGAAAATTACAGTCGGACATAACCGACTGTAAGAGGCCCTGTACCTGTTTAGGTTGCCTAACAAACATTAAATGTTTCCCGAGCTTATGACCAAGCTTATGACCATTTCCTTCTGCACGAATAAGTGCCTTATAAAACATTTTTTTATGTATGAAAAGAAAAGGGGGGTCGTTCAAATTCAATTCCTTATAAAATCGTCATTTATTATCCCATTCTGCCTGAAGGCCTTCGTTGCTCTGGCTTCTTTTACACATTGTAATTCTGAATTAATTCTAAGTTACAATTAAATAAATAAATAATAAATAATTATCCCATTTTGATGAACTTTTTGGATTTTGGAACGTTATCTCTATACTGGTATACTCAATTTTTTTTGTGCCGAAGAAATTTTTATGAGATAGGGGGGAGGGGCAAAATTCTAAAATAAGCTTCTCAAATTCCGGAGCAGTCCTAGTCGAATGCAAAAAACACGAAGTCTCTATCTATTACCGTTTTCGAGATCCTTTCGTTCATACAGACGGACAGACGGAGGGGTCTCCGACAATTAGTTCTTCCTGTTACATACATTTGCACAAAACCAATAGGCTCTTGTACCTTCGGTACAGGGCCTAAAAATTGTGGAACCAGAACACCTCACTATGAGTGGTGGATTGTTTTGGGAGTTATCCCTAAAATTAGATGGGTGCGCTTGTTACATCATATGTAAAAATATGTCCATAAGTAATCACCATATAAAATGAACCCAATTTTTTAGTTTTTTATGTAAATATAGTCGTATGTATCTTACATCATGTTTCTGTATGGATAAACGAGTAGTACAAAACTAATATGTTTAAACTATTTTTTTTTTTAATATGCCGTATGGGATAATGGTGCAATTCCTAGATTGCGGTCGTTTGAGTAATCCGTTTTGAAAAATTTTGAAAAAGAAAAGTTCCGCTAAGTTAAGATCTTACCTTGCATATGCATATACATACTCATATGTAGGCATGTATAGCTCCATTACAATCATTCTTTATTCGCTATTTTGCTACAAACAGTTGGCATAGCTTTGTCGTGAAGTTGTTGCTTTTTTTTATTGCATTCACCTGCATCGCGTGTCGTTCAACGTCGTCGCCATTAGTGCCGCCGTCATTGCCATGTTTGGCTGTTGCCATGCATCCACATACTGTCCTATTAAAGTTGCAAAACGTGCAGAGACTGAAAATCATTTAATGGGAAGGCGGTGACGGGGTATGCACGGTTGGCGTCGTCACTGTTGAAGACGATCGTTTGAAAAAAGGTATAAAAGTAGGCAAATATATTTAATGTTGCATGTATTTGTTATTATTGCAGTCAGCGCCTGTACTTATGCAATGAAAGTTTATTTGTACACAAGTCGTCCATTTTATTTTGCGTATAAACGTATCCAAAGCTCATCAAATTTATTCTTTGTTTTAATTTCAGCCAACTTATCTCGTTTCCAAATTTAGCATTTACCAAAGACACATTTCTCTCGAAGATATTGTAGAATATTTTGGTCTAACTTCTAAAATATCCGTTTTGGACGATACGTTTTGATAATGGTGGAACTACTATTTGGTTAAAGTTCGATCATTCGAGAATTTAAACATTTAATAGTTTCAGTGTTCTATGTTTCACTTTAAGCTTCGGCGTATCATATGACCATTAAATATTTAATATAAATTTGAGCATTAAAAATGTATCATTGCCTACAAAAATCAATTTCGGGAGAACTTGAGAGAGACGAAGAAATGATGTATATGTGTTAGAATATCTTTTACACATAAGGGCGGCGTATGTTATTTCAAGATTAGGTCCAAAATATTAAACAGATTTAAATGAATAATTTGTGCAGTGCTGCTCATTACAACCTTTTAAAAGAATTTTTATTTGGCTTTATCTCAAAACAAAAATATTCCAGTTAGCTTTGCTTAAAATAATTATTCCACACAAGCCACAAGTACAAAATATCGTCGCTCTATAAAAATACGGTTCACGTTAAGAAATTTCAGTAGTGATTGTCAATTGAATAGCAAAGTATATCATTTCAATGTGGCTGTGTTTTTTTTTAATTTCTATAAAACAAAATTTGCAAATCTGAAAATAGCACAACCGTCAACTGAAAGCTGGCTGCTCTTCTCCGGTTAAGTTTTTTCATATTTTTTCAATTACTGCTGCGTCCAAATTAAAATGAGCATTCAGCAAAACAACCAAATGGCTACAGACTCTTTTCCGCCGCTGTCGCCATTACCATTCTCGCTGCCTTCTGCCGCTGGTTGCCGGCATCATCATCATTGTTATTAAACTAATTACGTTTTATTAATTAGCCGCACACGAAAAACAAATAAGAACAAAGGTAACAAACAAAATGAAATAGGACTCATAAATGAAAAGGTAAAAACGGCAGAAATGGCGGAAAGAAAAAGCAACAATAGCAGCTGCAGAAATAAATTCACACACACACATACACACAATCGCAATGGGACATATATGCGAAAGTATTTTGACTTTTGCAAGCCAATTTAATCAAGGGCGCAGCAGGAGCGGCGGAGTGTTAAATTGCTTCTGAACACAACGACTGTCAGCTTTAAGTACGAAGTCTCTCAGCCTGATTCGCATGGGCCGCCTTAGTTGTCCTGTCCCATGAAATTGCAATAAATTTCAAGTCGAAATGTCAAAGGCAAAATCGCAGTCGAAGCAAGAAATTGAAAGAAGATAAGGAAAAAAGAAGCAAGGGAAAAATTACAAATTATGAGGCAAACTGTTCCGACAAAAAAACAAAAAGTAAATAGTGAAAGATGGGAAACGTGCTTAGGGATGAATTTTCTTTCAATCCTATAACTCCAATAAATTAAAGATCACGATTATAAAGATCTCCTCAAATAAATTTTATTTTCTGTAAGTCAGTTAAATTTTATTGTACCGGTCCATTTTTGAATAAAAAATCGTTACGATTTCATTAGGAACTTGACATTGTTGAACTTAAGCATTGAGGAAACGTTTTGCCGTTTAGTGTTGTTTACAGAAAACCTTATAAATTCATCTCGACGTGGATTTTCATGACTAGAATCCATCGCAAAACATCTGTATATAGCACCATCCTACTGCACTGTTTATAACTGGTATAACGATTCAATCGTGGCTGACGTTCGTTTCAGGACGAACTCCGTAAATGTCGTCCAAAACCTGTTGTTGTACCAGATAACATCGATAATGTGTGTGAACTAATAATGCAAGATCGTCATGTGACGAAAAGTGTGATTGACGCAACTTAAATGTTGCATTATGCATAATCTGACAAACGCTCAAAAGACGACTGCTGTCGATTGGTGCCAGGAAATGTTCACAAAATACGGTGAATGTACAGCAAAGGCGTTGTATAACATCTCGACGGGTTACAAATCGTGAAATTATGCATATGAGACCTAAACAAAAAGCAATCGACTGAATCGACTTTATGGATCAACACGTGCCAGGTTCAACAAAAGTTTTTGGTGGAAGAAGCAAATGGTGTTCCGTTTCTTCGGCATTACCGGTCACGCGGTTAGTTCTGAATAGTACACAAACATATCGGCTCAAACAAAATAATTTTTAAACGCCCAACATGGCGAATTGATGGATTATCCGCCGTATAGCCCCGATTGGAGTCCCAATGACTTTTTTTGGTTCGCGCACACAAAAAAAAACCCATTTTTAAGTTTACGTTCTAAAAACTTTATTTTATTCAATATTGCTGCAATTGCACGTTCGTGGCTTGTATGGACTTACGGTTAACATTTGGATTAAACGTTCACTACGCTAAAAAATTTCTGGATTTCGAAAATAAAAAACACAAAATATTCTTAATTAGCAAAAAAACTCAAATAGATTTAAACATATTCGATATTTATATTTCTCTACTTCTCTTCATACAACTTTTATTTAATAAATGTGCCAACCTCTGCCTAAGGGCATGTATTTAGAATGAAATATATTTAAGTTTTGAGTTATACACAGTATTTTATATTATATCTCGAAGTCGAGCAGTTAGTAATCAAGGTACTATATCTAAATTTGGAATGTATTTTGTCAAACATAGTAAAAAATCCCACATTGAGCTAGATAGGCCAGATCGCATATAAGTTTTTAATGAACATTTTTCTGTCAATCCTAATGAAACATTCCATATATATCCAGATAAGACCACTAGAAGCAGTTGCTCCATTCAAATATGGTTTATTTTATGTCAACACTAATACAATATGTAAAATGGATCCAGATTGGAATATTGTTCCCATATCAATCTAAGCTTCAAAGCTGTTCATGGTATCTCGAAGCCAAGCAAGCGCAACAGCTATATGCCGCCGCTAGCTATACATTTATCCCATGAATACCACGCCAAAAGATTTCCTTCTATTTCGAGGTTAATCATTCATCAAGCCATTATCGGGCATTTTTGTGAAAAATGGCATTCGGGAGGGGCCAAGTCTGGTGAGTTATCTGTAGTAGCCTCCAAATAGTTTTGAACGAATAGTGGCGCGTGGCAAGGACCTTCTCGTCAAGCATTCGATGATTTCTTTGCTCAATGAAATTCGAATTTATGAAAATCGAAAAATATTTCTCCCTGGTACATATACTAAATCTCAAGCATCTGCGTTCTGCCCATAATAACGCAATTTATTTCTCAGGATTTTCTCAGTCTTCGTTTAGTTTGTTATTTATTTGATGAAAAGATTTTGAATGAGCAAAATAAAAAAGATTAAAAAAGAATAAAAACAGTATTACATAAGGCGTCTCATTATTATTTTTAATTAGGATTTAGTTTAATTATTTCCTACTGTTGACTTTAAATAGATCTGTAACTCTTATCTTTATAAAAATGTTTTATAACTAGAAAGTTAGCTGATAAACATTCTTCGATGCGAAGGTTAGGTTTAATGAGTAAGAAAGGGTAGTGCTGTCTTATGTTCAATTCTAGCTTCACGAGATAAACCAAATGAATGATCTTTAAGGTTCTAGTATACCACGGCATGACAGAAAATGTATATCGTTGATCAATGTCGGTAGCACATTCGATCCGTCCGTCCATCCGAAAGAAAATAAACAGATCTCAAAAACTATAAAAACTCTTATGCTCGTCTCTCTTATTTTAAATGTTTCTTTTTTGATAGATTTGATGACATTTGAAGAATGCCAGACAAACTGTATAAAATGAAATTTTGTTTTATTTAAATATCATATCTCATAAATCTAAAAGGTTTAAATGAGCTTAAAGACTACCCTCGTTTGCTGGCTTTTATTTTGAGTGCAAATAATTCAACTGGCGTTCTTAGAGCGCTGGAGCATCTCTTAATTGTGAGGAGAGATTGTGAGGTATTTGCAAGGCAATATTAATTAAATCGATGTCATTGCATATGTACAAACGGCAGAAGGAGGAGGACACCAGCCAGCGAACTGCGATGAAAGTGTTGAATCAATAAAATTTAATTAAAATATACGCAACCGGCAAAAACTCATTTATACGATGTGAAGCACATGAGAGAGGAAATGCATTAAAATGAGTGCGATAGATGGATGGTGGCCGCAATAATCATATCTCAGATACATTACGCATATAGTGATCGAGGCGACAAGGATATGCGAACAGTGGCACAGTTCACAGATTGTACTCGAACGGATAGCGCGTTGTGGCGCATTAATTCTGTTCGCTGTTACCGAAAAGTGTAGCGCAAGATTTCAAGAGTGTGTCAGCTACTCTAATAGATTTGTCAGCAAATGTCTGTTTGTTTGTGTGTATGACTTTATGTCTGTCTGTCTGTCTGTCTGTCTTTTTTGTCTGCTCAGCTAATAATGTGCGCCGTTCCAAAAGCCAATCCTCGCAGCAACTCAACTTGGCTTAAACTGGAACAGAGTCGCGCTGTCTGGCACTGCAGTGTGCTTAACTGTGTGTATGTGTGTACACGTATGTGTGGTTGTGTGTATGTCCCTGCTTGAGTGTGCGTCTTTAAACCATTTATGGGACTGAAGATACATCGCATATCGGCGCCATGTCATCGCTGACGTCATTGTTTGTTCTGTGAAGTCAGGCCAGGCTAAGTTGGCAAAAAAAATAAATAAAAAAAAAGAAAAAAGAAGATGAAGGCAACAGAAGACGATGCGGATGAACAGCAGCCATTTCTGGTTTAATTTATATGAGGACGAGTTCCTCCAGCTGATGTCGCGTTCTGCTTTAGACAGAAATTTGAGTCGCCGTATTCTTTCACGTTTGTTCGTGTAATATTCTGGCAATTTAATAATCCTACAATTAAATAAGTGATTTATTAAATAGGACCATTAGCCTGGATATATCCTACTTGCAATAATTTATGCAGTCTGCTCGCACAATATTTTGTATTGAAGCCACTTTTATTGCATTTCTGAACAAAGTTTATATTTTTATTCTATAAAATTAATGAATGACTTGTGGACCAGATTGTAGGTTTGTGAATTTTTTAAACCGTTTATCCAGTTCGAACACAATTATCATGCCTATTTGTTAATTGTTCAGCCTTTCCGCAAATATTTCGTCTTGCATTACTCTTGTGTAGGAATGTCAATTACCAAAACATTTGCAAAAATATGACGAACTTTGTATATGGGCAAATCTCGCGTGTCACACGTAACATTCGTACGTTTTTGTAGATTAAAATATAACAATTTTATGGGCTTTTATAAGATATACCGTTAACTTTTGTATAGTGTTTAGAGGGATTTAAGTGTGCTTTCGAATGACATATAACATCTTTACAGTTGCCTTTTCCGAAATAATTGTTCATAATGTGTTGTAGCGCATGCTACATAAAATGGAAGTTTCTTTGAAATTTTCAAATTCATTTGTAATTTTTAGCGAATTATGCATGATAAAGAACACAAAATCCGATATCCAAAAGAAAGCTGAGAATAATAGAATGAAGAAATAACTTATTTGGAGTCAAAAAAGTTTATGGTTTTCTAGCAAACCCTGTGAACCCATAGTGTCGCACGATACGATGCGCACAAAACATTATTTCCAGTAGCATATAAATAAAACCAAAATATTTTTAGGCCCTGTACCGAAGGTTTAAGAGCCCATTGGGTTTTGTGCAAAAATGTATGTAACAGGTAGAAATAATGCTCACAGAACCCCCAAAGTTAACCCCATTATGGTCAGGAGCGATAGAGGTGTCGATATAGCCATGTCTGCCTATCCGTCCGTATGAACGAAGAGATCTCGGAAACGGTAACAGATAAAGACATCGCTCTTTTTGCATTCGACTAGGACTTCGCCAGAGTTTTACGAGTTTATTTTAAAATTACAGCCAGGCTTATAGACAACTCAGAGATAACTTAGACAACCCTACAGCATTGCTACAATTCGGCCATCCTGACCGTTGAGATCTCCTGTTCTCTATTTTTAGTTCAAAACATTCTATGAAATCCAAGGTCGTATATTTCCTACAGCCCAAATATCTTTATAAGCTAGACTGCTGATACCCATTAACATCTTCCAAAACATATCTATCATTTTCCAAGACTTCTGAAACTTTATATGTCCCTTAAACTTAGGAATAAGTTTCTTCGAAACGCTTTGCGTTGAATCATAGTTTTTTATTATCACATAGCCGCCTTCATTGTATTGATTCGCAATGCGTCTTTACTTGTTGACATACAAATTATTGTAGGCTTGCAATTGCTTATCATTTTCTGCTGCTTTTACTCGCATTTCTTTATGTTTTTGTCTCTCTTGGTTTAGATCTTCATTTTCTAAATTTTCACTATTCAACCCCATGTAAGTTTCGTTCAGGGTCATTTAATGACGCAATCATTGGTCCTAAACTTCGAGAAGCTGTTGCTATTTTAGTATGCTGAACGTTTTCTTCATCTAAAAATTTAAGAAATTCATTTGATATAAAACACCTCCCCTGTCAAAGATTATCAATTTTCCTTTCCTATATGAGCGAAAGTAATCTTTTAACGCTTTGACTACTTTAGTATTTGTGTTATTGTTGGGTATAATCTGACAAATTTTGTGCACGTGTCGACGACTATTAATATGTATTTCTTGGGTCGTGAAATGTCTACGGGTCCAAAGTGGTTTACATGAATCACTTGAAAGGGGCTATCATTTTTTTGGGATATTATGTATGACACCTTCTTCTTTGCCATGTTTTGAGGAACATACAATGCACTTTAGACAATTTTTTATAAGATTTGCTATTTTTTCTCTAACTTTCGAAAACCAATAGTTTTTCAAAACGAGATCAAAAGTCTTTTCAATATCCATATGACCCATTTCGTCATGATATTTGAAGAGAATATGACTTTCCATGTCTTCAAGAACATAAAATAAAATTTTCCTACTATCAGTTTTTCTATACACAATTTGGTTTCTTATTTCATACAAGTTGTGTTCTGTTATTTGTAGCATCTCTTTTAAATCTTTGATTTTTGTATCCTTTCCCTGGCATATGATTAGATTTTCTTCAAAAGTATTAGCTTCTATTGTCAAAATATTGTTACTTCGAATCAAAGCATCAACGTGTTGCATACCAGTACCCGATCTATGTTCTAATGTGTAATCATAATTTTGAAGCTCTCATACCCACCTTGCTATTCTAGGACTTAATTCTTTTTTATTTAGTATTTTAAGCCCTGAAGCTATACTCGGAATCGTTCATGTGTGAAGGTGTCTCTAATTCATTATATATCATATGTCATATTATATTCTGCTCAGGTGGATATTTCTTTGCATTAATATTGCACCGAAACCAGTTGCGCTTGCATCACAATGTAATTCCGTTTCATTGTTTGGGTTTTATTGGTGAGTCGAGTCGGTGAGTCTGCACCAAATTCATATTTTTTGTTTGCTCGTGTTAAGTCGTATTGAGAAGACTTTGAACTGCGTGGACTTTAATTAATACTAGGAAATTTATTATTGCGTCTAACCCTTTGTCGTCCGCTTTGATTCCATCTTTTTATATTTTGTACCCATTCCATTGTCCCATTGTACCCTCAATATTTTACTTCTTGCTGCAGATCATTTTCAACTAGTCTTTGAAAAATGTTCTTTAATGTTTTGAAATGTTCTCTTACAGTTTCAGTGGCTATTATTAGATCATCTAAGTATATAATGACTTTATTCTCTCTTACTTAATCAGAAAAGGCATGCGTTGAAATTCAAACTATCACTTCCTCTGTTTTTGACCACACTTAACGTGACAACTTCATCCGATCCCATTGACATACATATCACATTGCATCTCAATACCACAAATGGATGCAAAGATATGATAGGATTCCATTAACATTTATACCAAATTTCATCCCTGTAACTCAAATGAATACAATGATATGACGAACTTTGATTTTGAAACCCATTCTTAGTGGATGAGTCAGTCAGTGGTACATACATATATCAAAGCAAGTTAACATCAGTGGAACTCTTCACACTTACGCTTAGCTCAGAAATACAGAAATTCAGAATTGCGTTATGCGTTGCTTGCGGCTATAAACAGTCTACATACCAACTTTCAAAACAATATGTTCAAGTTTTTGAGAATATGGCGCATATCTACAGACAGGCAGCAGACAGACTAAGAACATTAAAGACAAACAGCCTCCTTCATATACTAGTTCTACCTACGTATGTAGAAATTGAGTTTACAAACAACGAGCATGTTTTTAAAAAAAAATGTATGGTACATGTTATCTATTATGCCTCAATCTGCCTGTTAAGCAGCCTATACACAGACAAGAAATCGAAGCAATCGGTTGAAAATTCAATGAACTTGTTTGTAAACAGATTGAATGTTTTCAGAAAATTCGGCCTTTCCAGCTATCATGGTAAGGTACAAGCGGAGATTTAAAAAAAAATTCTTAATCTGGATAGAGGTGGATAGAGATGCCACTATTATAACATTAAAAAAAATACAAATTCATTAAAAACCACCCACAAAAGGGAATTGATAAAACTACTGAATAGTAAAAATACCGGTGTTTGGGCCGATGGTGTTTATTAGGGTGCATCGATTTTGTTCACAAAAAATGATACCCAATATTCATAAGAAACCATTGTTCTAAAATCAATTCCTGATCCGCGCTTTTTCAGTTGAAAAATTTCTTATTTTGTATTTTTATTTTACTATAAAATCTTTAGTGTTTTTTGCCCATTTTGATTGTCCTGTATTTTTTTAAGAAATCATTTCTTTCATTTCATTTTTCATTCGAAAAAATAGAGTGTAGAGATTCTGTGCGTCGAAATCAATGCAATGATTGCTATAGACAAACATTTTTTTGATGGTAGGAAGAATAATTCATTTGTAATGAAAAAAAATAAATGAAACACATCATCCCAAAATGGTAAAAGAATCTCATGTAGTAGTTCTTTAAAAACCAAAAAGCAAATTGCTGGGCTATTTTAAAATTGACGCTGAAAATGCTTTAACAAAACAAAGGCAAATAATCGAATTCTTAATTAACAAAACTATACCGGAAACGCTTACAGAAAACTTCTAAGAGAAGCGGATAAATTGGAGGTTCCAGAAATCTATGATGAAGTTGGAATATTTAAAATTCAGCCTTTCATTTCACCATTTAAAGCTATGAATACTATTGTTGACAATTACTTCACAACGAACATAGTCTATTTTACTAACATAAATAAGCACTTCACTGAACTCCGTAGATCTTTTCAAAGTACGAATGTTTCCCAAACCCCTTAAAAGTCATGTAATTAAAAATAGAGCAGGGTCTTACACATTTAATTTATGATGGTTTGGGGTTATGGCCCGAACAAGCTGGCAAATCTATTCAGAGAGAGTTTTTTTAAATTTTGGGATAAATATCGATGATTAAAAAAAGGGTTAGTTACTTTTTCTTCTCAGCACTTAAAAAAAAGCCTTTGGATTAGGTCTATTGTAAATACCACTTTAAAAAAACGTGCCGAGGTGTCTATCCCAAGGAAATGATATTAGCTCTGTTAATTAAACTAAATATTTTTTTACCTTGAACTTATGATTTTTTTCGGGAAGTTACCCATACAATATTATATATCATATGAAAGCTGAATAGAAAGCTGAAGAATTTTTCTATCAATGGAATTTATTATTAATTATTATTATTGAAAGTCGTTTAAAAGTTATGGACTTTTTAGTAAGACTCAAATTTGAAAACTCGAAGATTCTGGATCTTGAAATTGAAATGTTTATATTTCTGAAACAGGATCAGCTAGGATTTGATGGGATACGGTGTCTGGAAGGGCAGATCGCCCACAAAAAAAAGCTTAGTCATTTTTTCTCGGCATTTTTTTCAAACTGAACTTTGCTGCTGGCCGGGTGTGGACAAGAGACATACCATAAGAAACAAATGCTCTTGTTTCAATTTGACTTAAATATCTTTGGAACACGTTGTCAATTACTGTTTCTGATCTGGTAGTTGATTGATTGCGACTGTTGCACACTTTTAACGTAAATTCTGTATCGAGGAACTCAAAGGGAGTGCAGCATCAGATGCGAAAATCACATTAATATACCCACTTAAAATCATAGGAATTTTATCATAATCCTTTTTTGAGAATTCGCGATAGTTCAGCAGTGTAGTTGACCAAATTTTCATGTATGAATTAAATAATTGCATTTATTGGTTACAATTGGCTACATCTACGATTAAATCACCATGATCCAAACTGCTTTGACAAGCGTATATTTCTACCACTTTCGAACCGATTCCAGTTGTTATGCATTAATTTGATGTCGCGAAAATAATGCTAATTTGCTTCGCATACATGGTTTGTACTACAAAACCGCTCTGTGCTGCTCTGGCACATCATTATATTATGCAGAGACGCTTACTTCTCTGCTGCAGAAGCTACCATGTTTCCATTGTTGTTGTTGTACGAATAGAGGCCAGTAAAATTTCAGCGTAAATTTAGGAATAACAATCAAAGACTGAACGAAGACACGCACAGGGTATACTTATATAGGTGGGAGCAGGGTGTACTTAATAAGGTAGGAGAGCTAGACTAGTCGTTCTCTTTTCTGGCAACCCAAATTTTAGTTCGCTCGCGATAGTCAGAAGGATAGGTACTCAAATCAGTATACAGGGAATACCACTGGGAGGCCATTCCTGTGACATTAAACCTTCGAGTTGACTTGCCTATTACATCAGTGTTCGCTCCTAAACCTTCTGCCTAACACTTACGCCAATGCCATTATGGTAATTGTAAACATGGACATGGCTATATCAACTCCTCTATCGCTCCTGACCATAATAGGGGTAACTTTAGGGTCTCCGACCATTATTTCTACCTGTTACATACATTTGCAGAAAACCAACAGGGTCTTGTACCTTCGGTACAGGGCCTAAAAAAATCACGAACTACCAATGATTTTGAGCGGAGATTTAAACAGAAATTTTGGGTGAACTTACTTCAAACTCTTTGGTTCAGTAGAATTTTTATTGAATTTTTATTTTTATTGAACGTACGATAATATTTTGTTTGCACATACGTAGTCTTTTGTCTAAATGTTCAAAACTGCTTCGATATTAGCATTTGTACGGCTTGTTTTTGGACAAGAAGAGTGCTAAACTGTCCAAATTTCAGTCTTCCGTAATTTTCAATTACTTATCACAGTTTGAAACATTAAATCAAATCAAATAAAGAAAAAAAATAAAAAAAATCAATAATATTTTTAAGAAATTTGTGAGCTGTAGTAGCCAATTTTTTATTTTATTTGAAATGTGGTTCAACAATGTGGTTCATGTATTGCTCCATTTTTATTAACCCTAAATCGTCAACCGTACAAAATGCGGGAAATTCAAACCCTGCGTGATTTAATAGACACTCTTAATATAGTCTTTCTTATATTGTTTCCGATCTCTGACTTCTTAAAATTAATTACACATTACATTCCTTAAAACCTTTTTAAACCAAAAGCCAGAAGAATTTATAGCTTACTTTCGACCAAGTTTCTTTAGAGTCGCCAGTCTTACAAGATACCTTGGTCCACTTTAAGCAGTAGCCTCCATACAAGCACACGCAAATTTTTGAATTTTTGTTCTAAAACTTTTCTTAGCTAAGTGAACATCAACATAAAATGCATAAAAAATAGATAGATGGCTCCAAAATAAAATTAATCTACACAAAGGGCACTAGTTAGAATTAATCGTAATAGAAGAGCAAAGAGAGCGGTTTTAGTTTTGGTGACCGAATGAGCGGTTTTAAAACTCGTTGAACCAATATCTCACGATAATTCGAGATGGTCAAGGGATGGCGTATACAATCCACATCCAACTTTGCTTTTATTTTGTCGGATCGTTTTACATTCAACAGAATAGAATGCTGATATCCAGATACAGTGTAATGTAGCATTGAACCATATATTTGTGTATTTCGACCGGGAACCACAAGATAAGTTTGATGTGTAGAGTGCTATTCAACGCAGTGTATCTCTATTCTCCTCAGTGTATGATCGATTCTTCTGCTGGACAATGGTATAATAAGTGTACTATTGCTTTTTTCTTCTCTTTCATTATCTTCGGCACTCAAACAACTTCTGCATAAATCATAACAGCTAGAACCTAGCCTTTTACTTAGTATACCCTCATACTCTATGCTTACAGGGTACGATTAGCATGTGAGTTTTCGACCATACCTGCATGAGATTGACTAAAATGGAAAGGTTAGAAACTAAAACGACCAGCTTTGTTTATAAAATGTACCAAAACACTTAAAAGTCAGTCCCATTGCTGAAAAGCTGTACAATGTGAAATGTCGCACGGAGGGTATTAAACCTTCCAACAAAGTTAACGATTTCCTCGATTTTTTTGTTTTTTTTGTTCACTTCCACTCAAAGGTAAATGCGAGCAACGCAATTTAATATAGCAATTACTTAGCATTAGATGAGACGAGGCAAGACAGACATTTAATGACCTGAGTCTGCAATGAAGGGTGTCAAAGAGACAAAGCTGAAACGAAGCAAAAAGAAATGCTACGTTTGGAAATTAACAGATATAAAATGGAATGCCTTGTCAAATAAATCCCTGAAAATTATTTTAGTCACGCGTTGGTGTACAGTCCTGAAAAAGTCCTTTATAGTATTTACGTATGACCTTGAAGTTTTTTCTTAACACAAGAAAACAACAACAACAATAATAAATGACATTATGTAGTATTACAGAACACAGGGAAATGTGGAACATTAATGAAAGTAATTATAGCGGAGAGCAGCACTCCGTAAAATAAAAATAACCTTAAGTATTGTGTACATAATTTCATATTAGGGGCATTATGAATGTTATTGAAATTTGAAAATTCTAAGGAATGGAAAAGTTGAAAAATTCAAGACGTGTTTGGTGCACTCAGTTTTAAACTTTTAAGTTATATTACGACCAAAACGCCAAACGGTGACTATCTGACGATGCATGGCAAGTTAGTGGACCTTGTGTAGATTATCCGGATCCGGTATATTTTGTTTTCAGTTTATTTTTGAATCGTAACCAATCCGGGAAATTTAGCTTTTCATATTTTTTGCTGCTTCAGGTGGACTTGAAATTAAATAAAATCTGCAGGATGCGATCCGTTTTTAGTGACTGATTGAATAAACACCGTTTTTAACAGATCCAACTGCAAAAACTTCAAATATGTGGTTGTGCCTAAGAATTGTGAATTATTTTTGTGAAATCGGAGCAAGAAATGGTGTCATCAAATTTGTGCATAATGGGTCAAATTAAATGTCACTTGGGATAATTTTTAAAAGATATTTGTATTTTTTTAAAATAATTGAGGTTTCAAGAGATTTTGATGTCATGGAAAAAGTAATCGACATAAAATAAAATCGATTTCTTATGTTAATGGACTTCGGAACCCTTTGACCGATTATCCTGAAAATGGGCATATTTCCTTTTTTAATAAAGCAAGTTTCCAGGTAACTAATATAGATTACTAATATAAAGTAAAATGCATGTCCGATGTTATTGGACTTCGAACTCTTTTGGTATTAAGTTATTTTTCATCATTAGTGTATGTAGTGTAGTAGAGCAATCGCACCAATAAAGAATGTCAATAGTTAAAGGATATACCACAGGGATAGTTTATTGATTGCTCATAATATTCTAAAAAAATCGCATCGTATGAGTTCCGACTTTATCGAATGATTTATAAATGTCTAGCGGGCTGAAAGCGTATATTTTGAAAATTTGAGAATCAGCTGGGGCTGCGGGGTGGGCTCTAACATGGTTAGAGGTTTCTCGAGGTTTCTTGTCGCGAAGGGTGGATTGTATAATGATTTATTATTGTAACAGGAAACTTAAAATTAAATGGAACTGTGAAGAAAAGTCTCAGGTTAGAAATGCTTGTACTTTGCTGTATGAATTTAGTGATATCGGAACATTCTATGGCAATGTTTTGACTGATTGGTAATAAATAGATGTTGATTTTGGACAGCTAGGCATGTTTGTATTAAATTAGGTAGAGAAAATAGAATTCGATAAAGGCGAGACATAGTGCTATACTAATTAGAATATGGTCACTATTAAGGCTACGTCCAAACCTTTTGTAATGGAAAGGTTATATCACAGATCTTAAAAATGGCAGAATAAATAATCTTTGGATTTTTCTAAAAAAAAAAAATATCAATAATTTTTTTGGTTTAGTGGCTATGATTTTCGCAACCAAAATGTCAGAATGAGCCACTGTGCCTCATTGACACATTCGCAAAAACTACAATGGACAACATTTTGTGAATTTGATTTATGTTGGCTACAGTTTTGGATCTCTCGTCGTTCAAATTGCATGATGTCGCTGACAAATTTTATGCGAAGGCAAAAGCAATTATTTCTCTGGATCGGTGTCGATATGTTCGCCACTTCGAACATTGGTCATCGGAAGTTGTTACTTTCACATTTATTGGTGCACTTACCCTGCCTATATTGCCGTTGCTCGATGTGGTGCCACACACAATGCTCGGATGTATGGCATTTTTTAAAATATCTTATGTTTTGTACAATCGGAGTATTATGGTGCAGCTGCTGCACGATATAAAGAGTTTACTGGAACAGGGTGAGTGGGTTGCATTGTCTAGTATTGCATTTAATTGTGGGACTGTTTCTTCCCTTCGTTGGTGCAACAGATCCACGTGACACTGTCGCTTATGCAGCGATTAAACGGGAACATAATCGAAGTGATCA
Source organism: Leucophenga maculata (assembly GCA_035044805.1). Classification (NCBI taxonomy): domain Eukaryota; kingdom Metazoa; phylum Arthropoda; class Insecta; order Diptera; family Drosophilidae; genus Leucophenga; species Leucophenga maculata. The sequence goes on from JAWNNP010000931.1 coordinate 913,178, forward strand.
GAAGCTGAGCACTGCATACTCGTCCATTTTCTGGGTGGCCTTCGTTTTATCGCTGATAAGACCTCTTTCCAGACACTTGTTTCCTATCTGCGCACTGACGTTGTGACTTACGTGTTGCCCTTTGTTGCCATGTGAGTATGTAGAAAAGGGTAAGGTACTATTATTAATCATTCATCTCATATAGAGCTTTCCCTGGAATACCGAAAACTATTGGGTTATTCAGTTTGTTATATCTGAGCGCCATTTAATCCTTTGGTACTGTCACTGTGGCATTGTGCAGTTTCGTATAATATATGTGCTATACTAAGGATTGCTCAGCATAAATTTCGTCACATGCATAAGCATTTATCGGCGTCAGAGTTCAGAGATATCTTTCAATTTCATCAGACATCTTTAGACTGGGCTGATCAAGCGGAAACGAGTTATCAGTTATCTCTTCTTGGTAACGCTGTTCAATGCTATAATAAAAGTACAATACTTTCCTAAGGCTTAGAAAACGGCGGCGAAAACAATGATCCAAAAGTCCGGCCAACCGGAAAGTAGTCCTGAATCCAATCAGTCTTCTTCCATCGTTTTCGAAAGTTTGGGAAAGACTCCTCGCTAACAGATTATCCGACATAATACATTCCAAAGTTTTATTTCCAGATCACCCTCTCTACGTTCCCTTATAGGTCACTCGAAAAAAAAGGGTAGAGTAATGTCGGAGCAAGCGAAGGCAACCACCAGTCTGCCTGATCGTTCTAATAATCGATTTGCATTGCTATCAGCCTCTGAAGATGAAGATGATGTAAAAAATCCTTCCCAAGTTGAAGAAATGGTGCTTGATGATGCTGCTACAACCACTAAGAGGAGTAGAAAAGCAACCCCTATTAACATCGAAGATGTGAATGACGTGCACAAAATGGAACAAGAGCTTGCACTAATCAGTAGTCTGAGTAGTTTTACGCTCAAAGCACTAAAAATAGGGACAGTAAGGGTATTTACTGAGGATTCAGACTCATATCGTGCTTTAGTTAGTTACCTAAAGGAGCGCGGTACTAAGCATTATACATATCAATTGAAATAGGACAAAGCCTTCAGGGTACTGGTTCGTAGCCTTGCTAGCACCACTCCCCACATTGTTATAAAGGAAGCCTTCCCAGAAAAAGGCCATAATGTTACCGGAGTGTATAATCCCAGTCCGCGCAAGGTAATCACCAATGAAAATGGAGAAGAAATTGAAAGGTTAATTCCAAACAACTTCTTCTTCATTAAGCTCGCTAAAGCACCCAACAACAAAGAGGCGTTAGATATTCAACGCATAGGAAGGCAACGGGTCCTGGTGGAAACTCCAAGGATAAATCCGGCTGTCACCCATTGCTACAGATGCTATGGATTCGGGCACATCAAAAATTATTGCCTGAGACAGCCGTCTTGTGGAAAATGTGGACAAAACCATGCAACCACTCAATGCACGACTGTTCAGGACCTTTGCTGCATCAATTGTGGAGAAAAACATGCTGCTTGGAGCAAAGTTTGTCGATTCTTCAAGTCGAAGTTAACCAGTTCCAAGCCCAGCATTACAACTGCAGTGCGATGAAGCATGAATGAAGCTTCCATAAAAAGGCTGAGCTACGTCCCGGCGACAATGGTTAGGGGTGACACCTCATATGCAGACACACTGCGTGCAGGATTGCAAATAATAAATCCGCCGAGAAGGTCCGAAAATGCGCACAACCGAGCAGTGAACCAACAACAACCGCAGAGGACACAACTGCCTGACAGCAGTAGCAGGTTGAAAGCTGCAATAGAAGCCCTCACGGCAAAAGTCGACATTCTCCAATCAATGTTTAAGGAATTAAAGGAAAACAACCAGTTCCTTAAACAATTATGCCCCAAACTCATGAATGCCAACAAATGATGCCCCGCCCACTCAGCCTTGGATTGTGGAACGCCCGAGGGCTATCAGGGCATATATAGGAATTGAAGACGTTCCTTAATGAACAGACAATTGATATCATGCTCATTACGGAGACTTGGCTGCAGCCTGGAGTCTCGATTTTTATACCGGGGTATGATATCCACAAGGCGGATCATCCCAGCAACAGGCCAAGAGAAGGAGCCGCGGTGTTAGTTAAGCAGGAGCTTTCGTGCTACCAAGACGCGCCAGTGAGAACGTCCTGTTTACAAATGGCTTCCATTTATGTGACCACCAACGGGGGCGAATTGCTAGTGTCCTCTCTATATCTCCCCACTCATCATTCTTGGTCAGCATCCGACTTTGAGCAGCTTCTTAGCAGGCTAGGAGGGAAGTATCTCATCGGTGGGGACTTTAACGCTAAACTCAGGCTTTGGGGCAATTATAGAGCGGATTCGAGGGGTAGGTGTTTACAGGAAGCTGTTATAAATTCCTCTGCCCAAGTCCTAGCTACTGGTCAAGTGACACACTTCCCATTTGTGCAACGACACACGCCAAGCTCCATCGATTTCTTTGTGTTCAATGGCTTGCGAGCAGAAAAGTTGAAAATAAGAGCTGAGTACCAGCTCTCCTCGGACCACATCCCCCTTGTGGTTACTTTGGACTACACCCCGCAGACCAAACATGGTTTCATTTCGCCGGGAGGTTGAGGAAACTCTTGATCTAAACCTCGAAATCCTTCAACCACAAGATATTGAAGATGCTTACGTGATCTTCCTTAATAAGGTAGACGCGGCTGCTCTTATTGCTAAATCTGAAAGCTCAACGCAAATACCAAGGGTACAAATAGACTTCCACCATCTATAGAAGTACTGCTGCTGGTGAAAAGGAGACTCAGGCGACAGTACTGCCGCACCCGGGATCCTATAGTGGACAGGGTTTACCGCAGAGTCACCAATAGAACCAAGAAGATGTTAGCGGTACAGAAACAGAAAGACACGGATCGCTTCCTAGAAACTGTCACCCCAGATGCGAGCACACAACATTCCTTATGGACTCTGGCTAAGAGATACAAACAGCATGTGTCTCCAAAATGTAGGATCAGGAAGGCGGTTCTTGGGCTAAGTCCCCAAAGGAACGTGCGGAAGCATTCGCTGAGGATTTAGAGGCCCGCTTCCAGCCTTTTAACTTCAACACAGAGAGAAGAAAACGTATTGTCCAGGCGACGCTTGACAGCCCTGGTCAGCTATGCCTTCCAGTCAGCCCCATCACTGTTCAAGAAATTAAAGCACACATAAACGATCTGAAGACCAAGAAGGCCCCAAGTGAGGATGGGCTTGATAATTTCACACTCAAGGCTTTGCCGGCCAAAGGGGTGCTCTTTCTGGTCCTCATCTTTAATGCGGAGTTGAGGCTAGGACACATCCCATCAGAAGGCTAGGATCTGTATGATTCACAAGGTTAGAAAGAGCCCATCGTCCTTGGAACCATATAGACCAATCAGTCTGCTGTCCACCGTAGCCAAGAGCCTCGAAAAGAGCCTCCTAACAAGAATACTTGGGATTGAGAACGTAAAGGAAAAGATACCACCCTTACAGTTTGAATTCCGTAAGTCCCATGGAACTCCAGAACAGCTGAATAGGGTAGTAAATTTCATCCTATATGGGTATGAAGCCAAAGAGTACGTGGTGGCCTCTTATCTTGATGTAAGACAGGCATTTGATAGAGTATGGCATGATGGCCTTCTATTTAAGAGAAATAAAGGCTGGTGTGCCACAAGGAAGTGTACTAGGGCCAACACTTTACTCACTGTTCACCAGCGATATGCCCACAGGCTCATCGATTCCAATAGATGACCCGGATGACCTAATGATCGCTACATTTGAGGACGATACATCAATCCTTACAAGAGATAAATGTGTTTACATTGCTACCGATGCACTCCAACTATATCTTCAAGAGTTCGGTCAATGGGCAAAACGCTGGAATATCAGCATAAACCTTGACAAGTGCGTTAGTGTGACGCATTCATGTAGGAACGGGATATATTGCTGCAGAGCAGCAAAGGCAAATGCAGCAATATAACAAAGGAAAGATAAGCAAACGACAAGACGAGACAAGACAGAAGAGAGAGAAAACAAAAAAACTGACAGCGACAGCGCAGCAGACGGGAAAAGGGTTATAAAGCAGTGCGTTTGTTCAGTGAGTTCAGTTGATCTGAGTTGATTGTGCGGAGCAGTTGTCGTTCGTGCAGAGGAGTTGTCTGTGTCGTGAGGTGTTCGTGTAGTTAGTGCGAGAGAGTCGGTCGCCTGCATTGATAGACAAGATAGTATGAAGATATATAATGTGTAAAGACAATTAAACTAAGTTAAATATAATAATAACAAAATAATACTAAATAAACTAAATATAATAAAAATAAACTATAATATGACAATGATAGTGTTTACTTGAAATCATCCAAGACCAAACACTACATTCATTATGCAGGGATGACTGCGCGGGAGTATACCTCCAGGAGCAGCTTCTGGACCACCGGCCTGGACAGGCGACTCATTTTCAAGACGCATATCAGCAGATTAGTGAAAGGATACGCAAACTGGGGTGGCTCTTGAACAGCAATAATCTTTGTTGAACAAAGTTAACGTGTACAAAGCCATAATTGCACCTGCCGTACGGGATGCAAGTTTATGGTATTGCTGCTAGGTCGCATCTTGATAAGATCAGAGTCCTTCAAGCAAAGGTCCTCAGAAAAATCTCGGGCGCCCCTTCGTATATGCGAACTGCGAATATTGAGAAAGACTTACAAGTTCCTAAAGTTGGCGATGTCCTGAACAAGCAAGCAGCGGCGTATTTAGAACGCATAAAAAACCACCCATATGCACTAGCCAGGGGGAGTCATTATGACGAGACGACTCCGGAGAACACATCCTGCCGACCTACCCGACAGAACTTTATAACGCTCAATTTGCCAAATTGTTAAAAAAAAAAACATCCCACCTAGCCTGTTTAGAATAAGTTGATAACCTTTTTTTTATATAAATTTAATTTAAGTTGTTTTTTTTAACAACAGAATAATTAAATAAATGAGTTTTAAAAAAAAAAAAAAAAAAAAAAAAAAAAAAATCAGTGTCTTTTTTCCAGCAGAAGCAGGGTATCTCTGAGGAACAAACGCACCATTTATGCGCAGATCATAGCGCAGTTCAGGAAATATGGCATCCATATATAGGGTATTGCAGCCAAGACAAACCAAAATAAAATTCTGACGATGCAAAACATATCGGTACGCAAGATTAGGTCAGATTTCTCCAGTAGATATAATGAACGCCTGTTGAACCATCGAAATCGCCTTGCTAGACTCCTGGCGAATGCCACTCTAATTAATCGACTAAAATGCCGACATTTTGGTCACCTTTTAGTATAGTAGGCAGCGCTTACAATAAAGATTATTCAGATATTCTGAGAATTGTTTAATTTATTGTATATTGGTTGATCTTTATTTTCTTATTTTTTAAGATAAATTTAAGTAGATCTTATCTTAGTTTTATTATTCAATAAGACTAATTATAATATTTTTAAAAAAAATGTCTCTAACTATTCTAATGTGCATAATTCCCTTCAAGATTCCTTGATCGATCTTCATACTAAGTAAAATGGAAGATTTAATTAAATATTAGTAAAACTAGCGCCATCTTCTTAAGTAGAAGGAAAAGTATATATGTATCTACCTAATCGTAATTTAAGTTTTAATAATATAGATATTTTTTGGACGAATAATAATAACATTCATATGAAAAGGATCTTGGATAACAAAAATATTTGTATTCCCTATCCGCTTATAAACAGAAAATCCCAACTTTGTATTCAATTTAATATGAAAGCTAAAGTAAAAAAGTAATCAATTGATTAATGAGATAGTTCTTTCTTGGAATCACTAAAAGCTTTATTTTCTATCATTCATTGAGGCTTGAAACATTGCATAACTTCGTAAAAAATTTCACAAAAACAGTAATTTTGGAATGTATAGACTGAATTTTTATCTTGACCTCGTTCGATTCCTCTTGTAGCTTAGAATAATAACAATTTATGCGATAGGTGGTCCAGAAGCCATCAAATATCTTGAGCTTGGGGTGTGTTTTTCGGACAGGACTGTCATTTATCCGTTAAGAATTTCTTTTGCTTTACAAAATAAACGAAATAACTAGTCAGACTGCAATGCAGATTGTGTAACTTGCTTGACTCTTTGTTGTTTGTGACCACAAGTGGTGTTACTGTCATACAACGAGGTTTAGACTTCAAACATTAAGTTTATGACGCAATCGCATCTTTTTCAGATTTTTACACTTCACAACTTGATACGACTTCCAAATGTTTGCACTTAAGATCTGTATGCTTCTTTTGAAAATCCTTAATAAAACGAATGTGGATGCCGTTGATATAGTTTCGATCAGCATCCGCTTAGTGGTTCGTTGTTATGGCCAGTGTGATAGCATAGGATGGTGTTATTGAGCTTTATTTGCAATTTTAACGTCAATATATTCAAAATTCTTATACAATTTCCAGTAGCAGTCTCTTGTTCTAATCTCTGTGCAATGCTTGGCATAACTCTATATAATGCGATCGTTTTGTTGGACCCTTATTCGCCATTTCACTAAAAAGTTGCGTTTTTGTTATTTTTAATTGTAAAATTGATTAATAAGTTACAGTCAGACGGTGCCAGATATCTGCTGACCCATTTATCACATTGAATTGGAAAAATTGTCTAATTTCTTGACAGATATATGGCAGTCTGAACCTGCCTTTAGCCTTACCTGTCGGTACAGCAATCCGCCCATTGTTGTGTCTCATGTTTCAATTGCAGCGCTCTCTAAATTTAGAATTATCTGTACTTGTTCATAGTCAGTAAGAGAATCAAATAATTTGAGCAAGCTGCGGCATACCTGTTTTATATCGACACCCATAGACTTTTTGCTAAGACTGACCACGATTCTTCTACAGCAACCGCTCTGTCATCTCCGATTGTTTAAGCAGTTCATCAAGCAGAATCATGGCTACTGTTTGCTATATAGTTATATATTTTGAATTTGCGTCGCATGCGTTTCTCGAGTGTGCTTATGTGATATGATTAAAATTTCAACTTGCTCTAATATTCTGATCTTTAATGTTTGTATATAATATATGGATCTTCTTTTCTCAATTGCAAATTTTATCAAATCATTTCCGAAAATTTTTTAATATCTTGTTAATATTTTGTTTAAATAAAACAAACTATTGAAACTATGTGTGTGTATATATATTGTAAGTGAGTAAGACTTGTGTGCGAGTGTAAGTCATGTTTTGCGCGTCATAGACGTACGCATAATCCGTTAAAAGTGGCTCTGCAAAATAAGATACAAAACAGAAATCATTTAATTCCGTCAACAACAAACCTTTACTTAAGACTTGGGTTTTAGTCATTCAATAAAATTGGCTTCAATAAACAAGAAAAATCACTTCGATCCAGCATTGAACAATAGAGTTATATTCCTATCTGGATTCGTGTGAGATATTTTGTTGGTACACCAGATATGTCGTTTAAAGCAAAATGTATCCATAGCATAATGATTGTCTTACAAAACCCCATGAAAAGGAACAGATTTGTATGGGATCTATTCATTCCAGTGTTCTTTATATGTTCATTAGCATAGAATTTGTATGCGGACAGCTAAACCGACGGACTGCCAGACAGACGGATATGTCTTTGTCGACACGCCTTATGATGCTGATCCAGAATATAGTTTAAGGAGTCTGCCTCGTCTTCTGCTGTTTGTTACATATATTTGCACAACCCTTTTACTCAAAATTAGAAGCTTAGTTTTTATAAGGACTAATACATTCCTTGCTACTTCAACAGGATACCCTGAACCCCTTTGCAATTGCTCAAAACTTGAAAGTGGAAGGAAGGAAAAACGTTGATTGAAATGGAAAAAGGGAAATGCTCTCGTAGCAGCCTAACATTTTTTCAAGAGTGGTTAGAGCGCGTGCAAACTTTCAGCTGTGCAGTGACTGTTTTATCGGAAGGTTGTGTGTCGCATTATGTGTACTTTTTGCCTGCAACACAAAAAATAAAACAAAGCCACATACATACGATTATATGTATGAACTAGCTTTTACCCGCGACTTCGTCCGAGGATCTTCCGATAAAAAATAGTATATTACTTTTCTTATTTTGCCTCATTTGTGAAACTATAGGGGGGTGGTGTACCGCTCTCTAATTTTGACCAAACTTAACCCGTTTACTTATGACAAATTTTGATTATCGCTAATAGGGATGGTGGGACAACGCCCCCTCCGCTTTTGTCCAAACTTAACAGGTTGACTTCTCCTCATCCTCTTAACATGTATACCAAATTTTATTTCTGTACCTTAAATAGATGCAAAGATATGACAAATTTTGATTGTTGCTTATATGGGGGAGGGGCAAAACCCCCTCCAATTTTGTCAAAACGTAGCCTATATTCTTTTCCGTCATCCCATCTATCTCTATTCAAAAATTCAGACAAATTGGTTGAGCGGTTTAGCCGCAAGAGAGGAACATCCATACATACAAACATCCATACATACATTCATACATCCATACATACAAACTTTCGCATTTATAATATTAGTAGGATAGGATGTGTATACAGCAGCTTGCTTACGTAGAAATGCACTCATGTATATGTGTGCTCTCTTTAATCATTAGGCCCTGTACCGAAGGTACAAGAGCCTATTGGTTTTGTGCAAATGTATGTAACAGGTAGAAATAATAATCGGAGACCCCCCAAAGTTACACCCATTATGGTCAGGAGCGATAGAGGAGTCGATGTCCATGTCCGTCTGTCCGCCCGTCCGTCCGTCCGTCTGTATGAACGAAAGGATCTCGGAAACGGTAATAGATAGAGACTTCGTGTTTTTTGCATTCGACTAGGACTGCTCTGGAATTTCACAAGTTTATTTTAAAAACTTGCAACTATCTTGTTTTCTCTTTCTTTTGATTTCTGGGGCCCAAAATATTATTCCGCAATACCTTGTAAGTTATTGTATCATGGGAAAAGCATTGTTTTGTGAGTCTGTAGCTTGAGAGAGGTGAGAGAGAATGGTATATAGTACATAGATAATAAGCTGTACCGTTCTTTCGCAGAGAAATGTACCCAATTAATCAGTTGCTTCAACGACAAAAAAGGATTGGATATGTATTGTGTTGTGGAAAGCTATCAGAATCTGAAAACTTAAACTAACATCAAACCAAAAATTCATGAAGCCAAGCTTCATGCTTTGTATTAAGTATGATCGGAAGATTGATGTGTATTAAAAGCTATTAAAACTGAATAAGTGGTCTCAACTGATGCGTTTGACGTTTACATTGAAGGTAAATTGGCCCAAATTCGGATAAAGATTTTTTCAGCTTGAAAATATTCGGCCGCAACATTGTGGCAATGCTATTGGGAAAACCGAAAGATCTCAGAGTTGCAACCTAGTACATTCGAATGGGGTAGCTCAATTCAAATACATCTTTACGTAAAGACTCAAACCAAACCACTGTATGCTCATACAAGACTTAGTAGAAAATTTTCCATTTACTACTTCCATTATTCATCATATTAATCTTGCTACTTACAGTTTTTTACTCCATCGATGCATCTGAACCAACTGAGACATCGAAACACGGATCATCCGATACCTGTAAACGTAATACCGGTTCCGGTTGGATGAAATGCGGCATATCAGATGATTCTTCAGAAGCTTCTACAGTTGTAGATACATCACTGGCCACGAATGTCTCGCATGTTAGATCTCCATCGAGCGATGTCACAGGAGCCAAAGGCGCTGTCGGGGATGATAGTTTTGCCAGTTCCATCTTCAATTCATCAATGCGCAAGGTCTTCGCTTTAATTATATTTTCCATGTCTTGAATTTTATATTTGTAATTGTCGATAATGATTTTTTTTACTTCATTTTCTCTCAAAACATTCTCATACAGCGAATACAGAACAACTTTTTGTGGAATGTGAACAATGCTACCTCCGACTTGTGTATTAACCATTACCGTTTTAACGTCATTTTCCTGACAAGTAAGCTCCGGACGCTCCTTGGACATACGCTCCTCCGCGCGAAGAGTATTGCGCTCAACCTTGATCAGTTCGTAGATAATTACTTCGATGGCACCGTGTACGCCGTAGGCTACGTCTTCCAACTGCTTGTGTTCCAGTGCAATTCCCAATTTCAGCAGTACATTGCTATTAAATTTTTCCCATTGCAAGAGCTTCAACTGCGCGTTGGTCTTACGTGAATAGGTTGACATATCAATCAGGTTTGGGTATTTGCCTTGTAACAGTTCTGCGAGCGGATACACATTAGAAAATACGGTTTGGATTTTCGACGGATCTATTTTATGGCTATGAAGCCATCTATTGACCGTATCCGTTTGGCCTAATGTTATGGTTTTTCTATTTTGTGACATATCTAGTGTGTTAAGATGTAGGATTATGAACCCGGAATTTAGTTTGTTGCGTACTGTGAAAAAATCTATTTTTGAATGTCAGATTTCTCGTTGATATTTTAGACTTAAAGCAAAGCACACTTAAATCAAACAAAACACACTCATTCGTTTCAAAATTTCGATATTTTACAATGACAGACTTCCCTAAGGAGCGTTATCGGTGAGAGATAATGATTCTCTCTTATATTTGATTTACACAACATAAACAAATTAACGGCCGTTTTCTGATCTTTCTATTTTTGCCTAAATTGATTTCCACCAAGATATGCAATTTCATGTACTTGGTTTTCTGAAGTGCACGGATAAAGTGCAAAATGGTGAAATGTATAATGGGACAATTATTGGTTTGCAATGTGTCTGAAAGATCAGTAAACGGCCCTAAATAGCTCATTTCGCACACTAGTCGAAATTCAACCATAAGCGATAATACTTTTTTCACATTTTAATTTTTTCAGGTGGCAACACTGTGTATATGGCACATTGTGAGAGCGGGGAGAGATGCTGTCTCAATGAGAGAGAAAAAGCCCTTGCGATTAGCCTGGATTTTAACTACCTAAGACGAAACATAATCAGTTTTGCAATCACTGGAATTTTAATCATACATCTGTGGTTTCGAAAACTCCCAAGGTCTTTCCATCCGATTCATTCATGGTCCCTAAATCTGTGCCAAACATAAAAACTTGGATTATCAGCAACCAAAAGATTTAAATTTTTGTCATTCGTAAGGGGACTATTTTTTATTTTGCTTTTTGAGCCCAAAGTAGCATTTATTAACAAGCTTGATTCTTCATCCGATCACTAGCGTGACGTTGTTGATTCTGATTATTTCCGATCATAGATAGACGAGTTTTCTTAAACATTGAAGTTCAAATAATCTATCGTCACAAACCGTTCAAGAAGCTGTGAGGGTGTGAAATAGGTCAATGCAATTTCACGCTCACCAGTCCCTGGTAAAGTTATTGAATCGATGGAAAGCGGACCGATAGGTAGAGTCAAACGACTATTATCGGCAATACAGGTACAGGAGGGAGACAACTTAATGACCGTAACAGCTGTTCTAGTGGTCGGAAAGAGTGGAAAAGAGATACATATAGTCCTGTCAAAATAGACAAAAATAAGTCATAACTTAGGAAAAATTCGCATAGAGCTGAAAATTGGTAGAGACGTTAAATACATCATTGTAAATAAAATTTTAAAAGTCTCATAAGATCATAGCTCTGGAAAAAATTTTATTCAAGGTCAAAAGTACAAAATTAAGGTTTTTTCCATTTTTCTCGAAAACAGTAAGTTTTATCGTGAAAATAGCTCAAACGAAAGTTCTAGATCATCTGGTCATAACAGTTTGATGGTTATACTAATCATACGAAAAATATTAAAGCTGCAGAACAACGTCGTCGGACTACAAAAACATCTTCATCTGTTGATATAGTTTTTGATCGATCTATGAAAGTTTCAACAAACCAACAACAATTTCTCACAACATTTCTGGCATCATTTCAATATTATGTGAGGAATTTACAGCTGCTGGTGTTCCAATAAAACAAACTGATAATGATGTTGATGTCCTTATAACTGAAACAGCAATAGAACAATGGAGAAGCTCAAATACAACTGTCGTTGTTGGGGAAGATGTTGATTTGCTGATATTAGTGACTGCCCGGACTCCAAATGATAAAATTTTTACTTTTTGAAACCTGGGAAAGCTCAAGTGCAATCGACAATACATATATTCATCACAAAGTCTGACTGCATATCCGAAATGACAAGCTCATATTTTATTTTTACATGCAATAACTGGTTGCGATACTACATCAGCAGTTTTTAAAAGAGCTAAAATATCAGCATTCAAATTGTTCGAAAAACGAAATGATTTAACTAATTGCGCAAAAGTATTTACAAAGATTGACTCATCTTCACACGACATCGTTACAAATGGAATTCGTTGTCTACTAGCAATGTATGGTGCTCCAACAAAAATTGATTTCATAGACAAATATAGATATTTGATGTTTGTAAATCTGCATGAAACAATAAAACAGTACAGTTGTCTTGTCTGCCTGCAACATCTGCTTCTGCCATTCAACACTTGTATCGTGTGTATTATCAAGTTCAAGTGTGGCTAGGCAATTAGCTAGACCCTAAAGGATGGGGTTGGAAATTAAAAGATAATTATTTGGAGCCAATTCAAACTCTACTCCCGCCTGCTCCAGAAAAACTGCCTAATACTATTTTTTGTAAATGCAAGACGGATTGTAGTAAGAATTGTGGCTGTCAAAAAGTGGGATTATTTTGTTCGCCAGTATGCATCAATTGTCAGGGTCAGACTTGCACAAATATTGAAACAAATACAACAGATGAAAATATTTATGATATTAATGAAGGGACAATTGATGCATTCCTTTTCTTAGAACAGCGAACAGAAATTATGCAAGAAGATAAAAATGAAGACGAAGAAATAATTGTCGAAGTAGAATTAAACAATTATCTAATATAATAATATTTAGAAGAAAGCAACCTATTCCACTTTCATCATTAGCAATATTACCATTCTTTCAATCAAAAGAATACGATCTGATCAAACTTTCTTTATTACAATAGATCGTGGAGTATACCTACTGGGGAAACCACGTTAAAACAAGTAAGAAAATTACAGTCGGGCGTAACCGACTGTAAGAGGCCCTGTACCAGTTCAGTTCGCCTAACAAACACATTAAAATAAACTTGTGAAATTCCGGAGCAGTCCTAGTCGAATGCAAAAAACACGAAGTCTCTATCTATTACCGTTTCCGAGATCCTTCTGTTCATACGGACGGCCAGACGGACATGGCTATATCGACTCCTCTATCACTCCTGACCATAATGGGGGTAACTTTGGGGGGTCTCTGACCATTATTTCTACCTTTTACATACATTTGCACAAACCCAATAGGCTCTTGTACCTTCGGTACAGGGCCTAAAAAGGCCAACTACATTACCTCATATTATGTAAAAAATGAATTTTCTAATTATTAAAACCGCGAATCGTAAAACCGCGAATCGTAAAACCTCGAATAGTAAGAGAAACAAGTAAGAAAATTACAGTCGGGCGTAACCGACTGTAAGAGGCCCTGTACCAGTGCAGGTCACCTAACAAACAGATTAAATGCTTCCCGAGCTTATGACCAAACACATGACCACTTCTCACTGCACGAATAAGTGCCTTATAAAACATTTTTTTATGTTTGTAAAGAAACGGGGGGTCGTTCAAATTCAATTGCTTATAAAATCGTCATTTGTTATCCGATTTTGATGATTTTTTGGATTTTGGCTAAAAGGGACGTTATCTCTATCCTGGCATGCTCAAATTTTTAGCCTTGGTGGTGATTTTATGGGGAAGTGGGGGAGGGGCAAAATTCCAGAGCAGTCCTAGTCGAATGCAAAAAACACGAAGTCTCTATCTTTTACCGTTTCCGAGATCCTTTCGTTCATACAGACGGACGGACAGACGGACATGGACATCGACTCCTCTATCACTCCTGACCATAATGGGGGTAACTTTGGGGGGTCTCCGACAATTATTTCTACCTGTTACATACATTTGCACAAAACCAATAGGCTCTTGTACCTTCGGTACGGGGCCTTAAAAGGACTGGACCATTTTTGTAGAAAACTGTATGATCTACAACTTTTGTTTGACCTATTTTCACGATAAAACTTACTGTTTTCGAGAAAAATGGAAAAAACCTTAATTTTGTACTTTTGACCTTGAATAAAATGTTTTGCAGAAGTAGGATCGTAGGGGACTTTTGACATTTTATTTACAATGATGTATTTAATGTCTCTGCCAATTTTCAGCTCTATGCGAATTTTTCCTAAGTCAAATGTCTATTTTGACTGGACTAATATAGCAAGCGAGACGGCGATATTTTAGGTCGGTTGGACTATTGGACCGCAAACTAAAGCATACTTTCCGGGACGAGGCAATTATTCAAGGGGAACTGTCTTACCACGTTGGTTAAGTGCAGTGTCAGAAAGGGAAATTGGTAATAGGGAAATTGTTACATAGTTGCCGATCCAGTCCGGTAATTGGAGGAACTGGCAACATGTTAGCAACATGAGTACCACAATGGTTGCTGTAACATGAGGAAACGACAGCATGTTAGCAACATGTGTACGAGAACGTGAGGGAACGACAACATTTGAACAGCAGGAGTACGAGAATGATTGCAAGAGCTGTTAATATAGGCAACTCAGAGCCAACAGGAACGATCGGGGCTAAATAATTTCTGGTGTATTAATGGCTATGTTGAGTAGCAGCGTTGACAAGCTGCAGCAGAGGTGGTTATGTTTAGAAACATAACATTGCAGGCAGTCGGCGGCAGGTTAAACTATAGGTTAGCGTCAGAGATTTCAATGAAAGGAAAGAGAAATTCGTCGCAAGGCAAGGTTAAACTGGTGCAACCGGTCTTGACGGTCTAGGTCTACGGAACCATAGTAGAAAGTGTTGTTGCATGTAAATTAGCGGACAACAGTATAAAAGGAGCAGCATCGTCTCCATACAGGCATTTCTTGTTCTGGTACAGGTTAGTTAAGTCGCGGAAAGAGTTGGCTTGGAAATATAAGTCGCGCAATTTGTTCGGAAGAATATCGAATTTATCGCGGAGCGACGTGTTTTTATCGTAGAACGACGTTAAAGTAGTGAAGGGTATGAGCGTTGTGCTCTAGCAAGGATTAACGTCGATAGGAGAATTTGTGAAGCAAGAGTATACGAAAAAAAACCTAAGAGTAAGGTTTGTCATCTGCAGTCGGGAGCAACGCGAGCTGTTAGAGAGCGATATCGAGAGAAACGGAGAGAGGAGAAACGCCTTTTCAGACGCAAGAAAAAGGAGCAAGAAAGGCGGGAGTTTGAGGATGTTGAGATGTTCCGTAACAGAAATGAAGCTCGAAAATTCTACCAAAAGGTCAAGCGTCTGACTGAAGGTTTTAAGCCCGGAGTAACTTTCTGTAAGGATGAGAATGGAAGTCTGGTAACGGATGAACAGGAATCACTGAGATTATGGAGGAGTCATTTCTCCAACCTACTCGGCGATGAAGCGCACAATACCGCCGAAAGAGAAATGACACCGGAACCACCAGTTAATGATGGCACTATTGTAGAGCCACCGGACTATTTCGAGGTCGATTCAGTTATTAAAAAGCTGAAAAATAACAAAGCGGCAGGCTCTGATGGGCTGCCAGCTGAGTTATTTAAGACCGGCGGCGAAGAGTTGGTTAGGAGTATGCACCAACTTTTATGCAAGATATGGTCCGATGAACGCATACCCAATGACTGGAATCTCAGTGTTCTCTGTCCTATCTTTAAGAAAGGAGACCCCGCTGTTTGCGCCAACTACCGCGGAATAAGTCTCCTTTCCATTGGATATAAGACTTTGTCGGGCGTATTGTGTAATAGGCTGAAGCCATATACCGACTCACTGATAGGACGATATCAGTGTGGCTTCAGACCAAAAAGGTCGACCAGTGACCAAATATTCACATTACGCCAAATCTTGGAAAAGACCCGTGAGTTCAACAAAGACACTCACCACCTATTTGTCGATTACAAAGCCGCTTTCGACACGCCGATAAGAGCGAAGTTCTTCGACGCCCTGTCTGCACTAGGTATCCCGGCAAAGATTGTCCGTCTTTGCATGGCGACGCTATCCAACACACAAAGCGTTGTCAGGGTGGGGAAAAACCTCTCCGACCCCTTTGATACCAAGAGAGGTTTCAGGCAGGGCGATGCTCTATCGTGCGATTTTTTCAATCTCCTGATGGAATACATCCTACGCCAATGCCCGTACATACAGAGTATGTCGGGCTCGATCTTCCAAAAGGAAGTGATGCTGCTCGCTTACGCCGATGACATCGATATCATCGGTACGCAGGAACGGCGAGTCAGCAAGGCGTTCTCGGAGATTGAAAAACAGTCTCGGCTCATGGGTCTAGCGGTGAACGAGGACAAGACGAAGTACTTGGTGTCTTCTCGCACTCCGTCAATGCGTCTTGGACGGTCAGTGACGATGGAGAATTTCAACTTCAGTGTTGTAGAAAACTTCGTCTATCTCGGAACAGAGATCACCAGCAACAACAACGTCAGCCTGGAGATCAGGCGAAGAATCACGCTTGCAAACAGATGTTTTTTTGGGCTGAGCAAGCAAATGAGAAGTAAAGCCCTCTCTCGACGGACGAAAATAAAGATATATAAGACGCTGATACTCCCGGTCCTACTGTATGGCGCAGAGGCATGGACCGTGATTGAGTCGGATGAGACAGCGTTGGAAGTCTTCGAGAGGAAGATTCTTCGCAGGATCTTTGGTCCTATTAGAGTCGGCGACGAGTTTAGGTCCCGTATGAACCGCGAGCTGTACGAGCTATTCAATGAGGTTGACATAGCCCAGCGCATAAAATTCCAGCGGCTGCACTGGGCTGGGCACCTCATTCGAATGGACGAATGAGGTCCAGCACGCATGGTTTACATGGGGGGCCCAAACTTGATTGGTGGACGCCGACATAGAGGACGACCGGGCACTCGATGGAATGACCAGGTATGGAGAGATCTCTCCGTACTTGGCATTCAGAACGACTGGCGCCAGCGCGCACAGGATTATGGAGGCTGGCGCGCTTTCCTGGACGCGGCCATGACCGGTAGACGGTTGACGGCCATTTAAGTAAGTAAGTAAGTAAGGTTTGTCAAGTGAGTAACGAGTTTTGTTTCATCTAGATTGATAAATTTTAAAATTTGGAAAAGAACTAATTTGGCTTGCGAAACTGCAAGATATACTAATTTATATTTAGTCATTAAAACTAATTTGGCTTACAACAGTTGCAAGAAAACTAATTTTAATTTATGAGTAGTACTAATCTGGCTTGCAAAACTGACGTTGACCTTGGCATGGATGTGGTTCAGGTCGAAACCGACAAAGATGAGGAAACACGGCAGTATTAACGGCTAAGAAACCACCAAGGCCTAGCCAAATCTCAGTACTGGCTGTCAGCGACGTATCAGCCCTCGAGAAGCATCTTGATTCGGCGGTTACTGCCGACTCATACGAGCTCAAGGTGGCTCGCAATGGCAAAAAAGCTTTCAGAAGTAAACCTCCAATACACGCTCTTCTGCCTCCCTGAGGACAGAGCCTTTAGAGTGGTGGTATGCAACTTAGCTGCTTCTACCCCCAGCGAGCAAATTATAACTGCATTCACTTCTCAAGGTAACTCTGTGGTGAATATTTACAATCCCAAAACAAAATCACTAAGTGAGGACGCCTCTAAAATCGATCCATCCAAAGTTCCACGCCAGAATGTTTGGTTTATAGACCTTAAAAAGGCCATCAATAATCGGGAGGCTCTAAAAGTCATCAAAGTCAGCCGGCAAAGGGTTAGAGTGGAGTTGCCGAGGAAGAATTTTGACATGCGCCAAAGTTACCGTTGCTTTAGATTTGACCATACCAAAAATTATTGCACCAAGAAACCCAGATGCGGTAGATGCAGTAAACCTCACTGGACTGGTTCAAACCAGTACAAGGCAAACACTTATGACGACCTGGTGTGCGTCAATTGTAATGGAAACCACGAAACAACTCATAAGGGCTGCAGAATTTCCACTCAACGGTTAAAAACCCGCAAAACCGGTGTCAACACTGGTCCACTGACCCGTGAAAGATACTCTCAGCCCACTCGCACGTTCAAGCAGCAGGTAATTCCTACTTCAATCGTGAGACAGGGCCTGTCGTACGCAGATGTGACAAGTTCTGGGCAGCAGAGAACAAGAGTTGAAAGGAGTGGCTCACAACAGCAGCATAGTTCTCCCTATATACTCCATCAACGTGTGGCGAATCCGAAACAACCACAACATCATGACCAAACGTCAATTGATGGCTCACTAGCACAGATCATAATTTCAATGCAGCAGACCATTGCGGGTCTCAAGAAAACCATCGCTGAGCTAATCGAGGAGATCAAGGAACATAGAGGTTCCAAGCCTTGGAAGCTGCGCAAATAATGGCTTCCGTGTTGCGCCTCGGCACCTGGAACGCTCGTAGCATCATCCCAAATGCTAATGAGCTCAAAGTGTTTCTGGGCAAGCATGAAATTGGCATCATGCTTATCTCAGATAAACAGGTTACACCTGCTATCGGGCAGATCACCCTGGGGGGCGCCCAAGAGGAGGAGCGTGCTTGCTAGTCAGACATGGATTAGTACACTACCACCTTCAACCAATCACGACTAATCACGTACAGTTTGCAACAATAATCGTATCCACCAATTTGGGCGAAATCGCGGTGGCTGCTGCATACCTTCCACCAGGGTTGCCTTGGAACACCCCTGATTTTGCCAGTCTACTCAATCAGCTTGGTCATAAATTTATCGTTGGGGGCGACTTCAACGCAAAGCATCAACTCTGGGGCACTATGACGGCGAACGCTAGAGGCACTGCGCTTTATAACTATATCACCGGCAGTGCAACTCAAGTGCTAGCCACTGGTAGGCCCACTTACTACCCGTATAACAGACGGGATACGCCCTCATACATCGACTTCTACATGTACAAGGGTATAGCCAGCAGTCTTCTCACGATGCGAGAGGAGTATGATCTTACATCAGATCAATTGCCCTTAGTTTCCTCGCTATCAATGGTACCTCAGCGAATTACTCCAATGACCAGGCTTGTTCCTTTTGGTGCCAATATTAGGCTCTTCCAAGATGAGCTGAACAATGGAGGATGTCGATAAAGCTGTCGAAACATTTATTCAAAAGGCTAAAAACGCAGACCGAGTTGCGTCCCCAGATGGAGCAACTCCTTGTAGCTACGCGTGCAGCAATTTCACCCTCTCTCCGGAAGCAGTACATTCCCTAACGCTCAAGAAGCGCCTCAGACGCGAGTTCATCAGAACCAATGACTATTAAAAAGAGAAGCCACAGACGCTTTCCTGGAAAAAGCTACTCCCGATGAAAGCTCTAAGTTTGCGCTCTGGAAGCTTACGAGGAGGTTCAAGAGGCAAGTTGCACCGAAGTTTCCAGTTCGTAACCCCGATGGCTCTTGGGCAAGATCCCCCCAGGACAGGGCTGAAGCTTTTCCGAAAAGTCTGGAGGAGAGGTTCCAGCCGTTCGTTACAGCGTCGCCAAGAAGAGTACAGCTAGTGGCTGAATCTCTAGAAGCCCCTCTGCAGATAGCCCTTCCGGTATCACCTATCACCCTTACGGAAGTGGAAAAGGAGATCAAGGCACTTCGCAATAACAAGGCTCCAGACGAGGACCAGTTCGATAATCGCTCCGCCAAGTTGCTCCTTCATAGAGCTTTGCTATTCCTCGTGCTTATTTTTAACTCTGCTCTTCGAATCGGGCACTTCTCAGGCGCCTGGAAGAAGGCCAACATCATCAGGCTGCACAAATCTGGGAAGCCAGCAGATGAACTGGACTCGTATCGTCCGATAAGCCTGCTGCCAGTATTTGGCAAAATATTCGAGAGGTGCATTCTGCGAAGGATCCTTGAGCTCAGAGTTTCAGTTTGGGTTCAGGCTCAGACACGGCACGCCCGAGCAACTGCACCGAGTTGTAAACTTTGCACTTGATGGATTTCACGTAAAGGAGTATGTCGTTGGAGCGTTTTTGGATATCCAGCAAGCATTCGACAGAGTGTGGCATGCAGGACTCCTGCATAAGCTTAAAGGAATTCTCAGCCAACAGCTGTACCTAATTGTCAAAAGCTTCCTTCACGAGCGCTCTTTCAAAGTAGTTCAGGACGGCCTGTCCTCTCAAGTTAAGAAAATCGAAGCAGGTGTACCCCAGGATAGCGTGTTAGGGCCAACACTTTACAGCCTGTATACGCATGACATGCCCTCAGTCGGAGACATACCGATCTCGGACCCAAACAATTTACTTGTTGCTACCTTTGCAGATGACACTTCAGTTCTAGCCAGGGACAATTAAAAAGATTTGAAAACTGGGCCTGTAGATGGAATATCGCTCTAAACCCTGACAAGTATCAGTCACATACACACTTAGAAAAGACACCTCTCCTGGGGTATTCTTACATGGAGAGCTCTTAGCCCAGAAGGATGCTCACAAGTCACTCTGGACAAGCGTCTTACTTTCCAGCGCCATATAACTGAGGTAGTTAGGCACCTCAAGGCAAAAGGCGAACAGGATGGCTTGGCTCCTTAGTGCCAGAAATAAGCTTTCGCTTTCCAACAAGACGAATATCTATAAAGTCATTCTGGCACCCATGTGGAGATATGGTATTCAAGTATACGGCATAGCAGCAAAGTCAAATTTTGCGAAGAATGTCTGATGCGGCATGGTACATACGCCACAGAGACATTGAAAAAGAACTCCAGATACCGATGGTCGGATATATTATAAACCGTCAAGCTGCTGCATATCTCGACAAGCTTGCAAATCATCCGAACCAGTTGGCGCGAAGGCTCCTAAGACATAATCACGGAGTAAGAGCGAGAAGGAGGCTCCACAGATTTCATCCAACCGATCTGCCAAATAGAACATTATAATCCTTCGCTCTCCTTATTCGCTCGCTCTATCATCTAGGTTTAAGTATGTACATTTATATATATTTTGTTGAAATTTTGGATCTCGCTATAGTATAAGTTATTATTAACAGTAACAGTAAACTATATAAAAAAAAAAATAAACTTAAACAATTAAAAAAAAAAAAAACTAGCGGTGAGAGGATTTGGATACGCGGAGATTTGCACCGGAGCAAAGTTGTTGGGTCTGAATGACAAGAAGGTATACGTCCAGATTTAAATATCTGAAAATTAATGGATATAAGGATACGGAGAATAAGGATTTGAAATAAGGTTTTCAGTTTGGAATTCTTCCTGGAACCAGCAGTTTAAGAAGACAACGAGGGGCGGCCGACAAAATCTCCTCGTCAAAAATCAAGATTTATCTTTTGGAAGCAGCAGGACGAAGATCAACGAGAGCGGACCGACCTGAGCTTCATCACAAGCAGCCCAGAAGGCGACCCGTCTAGACATACGATAAATAATAAGAGTTAATTTTAAGGATCAGTTGAATAAAGGAAACGAATAACTGTAATTTAAAAGAGAAAGAAATTTGTTTCATTCCTCAGGGACTGCGAATTATGTTTTCGGACCCTGGCTAAGCTGAGTTATCCCAGCCTTTGACCCGGGATAACCGGGAGTCCATTACAACGCGATGAAGGCGTGCACAAGATACCAAGTATTTTGTATAATCCTGATTCTCCGCTCAGCCCATGAGTCTTGACTATTTCTCAATCTCTGAGAACGCTATGCTACCCGGTTGTTTTGGCGTCTCTATTGGCGGCATTATGTTCTACATCGCCACTTTAAACACATTTTCATTTCCGCCTTTGCAAAAAAAAATCACAAAGAAAAAACAAATTTGGGCTTGAAACCTGCAGGTGAGATACTTCACATCGCTTCTTAGCTATAGTGGAGATGTCGGGAACACCAGCCAGATGTTAGCGGCTTTCCTGTTAAGGGTGCGGACATTCCAGTGCACATCCGTAATCTTTTGTGGGGATCATTAGCATAGGAGGGTCGTAAACAAAGCTTCTTGTAATCTCTTAATTGTTGCTGATTGTACCGCATTGGCGGTCCCAAAGCTCAACGCTGCAGGTCCTAATTAATGGGGAGAATAGCCACCATCTTATAATTTGCTCAAAACCGAGCGGCTATTCAGAGGATACTGATACTGATACGCTACAAAATATGAAGCAGGAAGTTGTGCGGTCAATAAAACTACCTCCAATAATCCCTGAGGACGAATTACAAATGGTTTAATCACTCAACGTCAACCACCGAACTTCTTCAACACATGTTCGACATAACAATGATATATTCGACATTGATGTGCAAGTGATCATAGTCGCCGTAACATCATTTTTATGCCGAAGAAATTTTTACCCTAAGGGGTGATTTTATGGGAAGGGGGGAGGGGTAAAATTTTAAAATAAACTTGTGAAATTCCGGAGCAGTCCTAGTCGAATGCAAAAAACACGAAGTCTCTATCTATTACCGTTTCCGAGATCCTTTCGTTCATACAGACGGACGGACGGACGGACGGACAGATGGACATGGCTATATCGACTCCTCTATCACTCCTGACCATAATGGGGGTAACTTTGGGGGGTCTCCGACAACTAGTTCTTCCTGTTACATACATTTGCACAAAACCAACAGGCTCTTGTACCTTCGGTATAGGGCCTAAAAATTATACAAGATGAATTTTTTAATAAGCTGGAACTAAGAGTAGACTTTCCGAAGTGTGGATACGGAAATAGCATATTTTACCAAAAATTTTGGTATTTGGAATTTGAATTCCATTTCAGTAAACTGTTTATAAATGCATTAATAAAAAATTGCTTGCACCATACTCGTATTTGTATAGATGTAATGTCTATTTATATTTTCAGTTGTAAAAATCATCAAATTCGATTGCATTTTAAGCATGTTCCGATTCTCCAATTCGTTTCTTAAAAAATTGGAATCAAATTCTGAAGTTTATCGAGAAATAATATTCAGAAAAGAAGCACATTTTTATTTAATGGATAGCGAAAGACCCACATATACTTAAAAAGACTTTATTGCATCCAAAAAAAAGTGTGCTCGGTCCGCATATTTTCGTTGAAAAAAATGTGGTGTCACAGCTGGTCGAATTGAAATGAAAGTTCGTTATCCGTATAATCTCTACAAATAGTCCTCGCTTATGCGATTTTAAATACTGTTTACAATAGTATGACTGATATTACTGAAAGCTTCGTAAAGACATTTGATAAAATTAGTGAAATTTTTTGTGGAGATTAGAGACAACTACCCCCAGTTAATACTCGTCTGTTCAATACTTCTGAATGGAATGGTCCCTCGACTATTTCAGAGAAATATTGATGTTGGTAAAGGTAAGAACTTTATAATGTCAATATTGATATAGAAGATAGTAAGTTAAATTGGCGGCAATTCTTGTAGATTATGCTGAATAATATTCCCCATAGATCTTCAATGAGATGATTACTGACCACTCCAATAATAGTATGTTCTCTTCCAACAAAACTCACGCACGTTATCTTACTGTTAAATACACTCATTCCCGTAAAGTTTCCAGCAAAATTCAATAAGTGTTGTATCTAACAGTTCCACATATTTTTCTGCAGTTTTTCTGGTTGGTTAGAAGCAACGTGGAGGTTTCCCAGCATAGCGTAACACAACACTACCGTGGTTGCTTTATGTCCGCCCAATACTTTTGGTATCAGTCAGATTCGTCCAAGGTAAAATATAAATTTATGAAACTTTGACCAAAATTTGTATTTTTCATCGACCGGCTATATGGCGTTTCAATAGCTTCGCGAGAAGAAAATATAACGTTTTCGTTCTCCTTTAAAACTTGAATAAACCGTCTGTGTAGTTGACCTTTAACCTTCATCCAGGACTTATTTTGCTGATCGGCTATGTAACGAATTTGCCTTCTACTGCATTTATTTATCCTTGTCGGTTTGTTGCTCCATTTATTTCGTCGATATATGAGTGAATGTCGATTGTGACTGGCGGCTATATAATTTATAATTCAGCACGTCCTTTGATCATACTGTGGTCAAGGTCAAAGGACAATCGTATTTATAATAAAAATAATGTACTCCAAATGTACAAACATAATTTTTCTCACGTTCTGATTAATAAATAATATTTTTTCACACTTCTTAGCTTAGCCAAATGCATCCTAAACTTATTTCATAAGAAAACAACAAAATTATGAAAATGGTTCTAAACAGGAATCCAAAAGAGACTTTTTGAGTAGATAGAAATACATATCAGATACAAAACTTACATACTTAAAAAGTACCGTTAAGTTTGCTGAAGAGTTTGTGTGGTTAAACGCAATAATCTCCGAAAAGGCTGAACCGATTTCGACGGTTATTTCACTGCTTGATAGCTGATGTTTTAAGGAGTAACAAAGGCTACATTTATGTAAAACCCATATAAGCGGTAAATAAAATTTGACATATCTTTGCAATTAGGTCAGTATGAAGTTTGGTCAATGCCGGAGGGAGCGGTGTCCCACACCCATGTAACCGATAAACGAAATTCGTCATATTTTTGCATAAATTTAATGTGTTATTGGGATCGGAAGAAGTTCTCTTTGTCATGTTGGGTCAATGTCGGAGGGGGCTGTGTACAAAACCCCCAACCCATTCTTTTAGTGATAAACAAAAATCATCATATCTTTCCATCCATTTGAGGTACACGGATGATATTTGGAATACATGTTAATGGGATAAGGGAATTTAATTCCTTTGAATAGAAGGGACGGTTTGGCTGTCTAACAAAAATTTGTATATGTAATGTAGATACTTAAACACCACATTAATTTTGACAATCACTATCTTGTCTATGTGGCTTATAAATGACAACCTCCAAATATGACTTTCGTTTAAAAAGGATTCAATACACCTCTATTAAATAAATAGACTATAAACACCTACAAATAACCTAGAAACTGTTTACATGACGGCTGTCGATATTTTAATGCAGTTCATATTAAATTTTAACATCTTGGATGAGCTATTCAAATCAACCCCAAATGTATGCAACGATATAACGAATTTTGATTGTCGCCTATATGAGGGGCCGCATACCGACCTCCCAATTTTGACCAAACTTATGATGTGTTTTTAGTTCTCCCGATCTCATTAATATGTATCTATAACTTAAATAGATGTGAAGACATATTGTGGTTATCGCTTATATAGAGGCGGGGCATCGCTTTCCCCGACTTTGACCAAAGCTGTCATGATTTCTTCTATTGATCCCATTAACATGTATATCGAATTATATTTGTGTACCTCAAATGGATGCGAATATATGACAAATTTCGTATATTGCTTATATGAGGGGTTGAAATCCATGCATCCTCACAATTTTTCGCATTTATAATATTAGTAGGATCGACGACTACTCGATTTGAAGTTTTAAAATAATTTCTATTCTCTAATTTATTCCACATTCCAACATTAAGAAGTCTCATTAATGTTATAACAAATTTTTGGAGAAGATTAAGTGTATGTATTCTAAATCAACTCGACAAATTTAATTAAATATCTTCACAAGATAAAGTTAACTATGGTGAACGAGGTAGCAGGTCTATCATCACTTTTCGAAATCAACTGAATAGGGAAAATCTGCAAGCAATATGGCATGGTGGATCATCCTGCTGAAAGTAGTAATATTCCATGTCCATAATGAGCTATTTCAAGTACACTTTGCGCCAGACAATAACATTTGATGAATGCTTAGGCGCCTTATGAATTAGTTGAGAGGTATCAGTGCTCCGATAACGCATACTAGGCGTACTATAATCACGTTTATTTAAAAAAAAAAAATGTTCACAATATAAACTGTTGCAAACGATCTGCCAGATGATGCCAATAAAACCCTGTATCAGCATGTCAGTCTGTTAGTTCCCAGTACAACTTCAATATAAATTCCTTTTAATTAGTAGTATTTCATAGAAATTATATTTCTTGCAGACCACTACATACAAAAGATGAATCTAAAAAATATTATAATGTACAAATTTTCCATTTAGAATAGGGCAGTTTAAAAATTCATAAAAAAAAAATAAGAGAAATTTTGAACTTTTGTGGAAGCTCAGCAACGATGGAATTTTGTATTACTTAGCAATATTGATATAATGTAAAATTTAGCCAATATAAATTTTAATTATTGAAACTTATTCTCAAACCTAATTGGATTCACATTTGTATATGGAAGACCAAAGTCAAAACAATTATAATTTAAACAAAAATTTATTGGTTTTATTTAAATGCTTTAATAAGGTTTGTATTGGAGCGGTAGTTTGTGGCCACATAAAGGTCATTCTAGCCTATTTTCAAATTCGGAATATTTTAAGACTTCATACCTAATTTCTGTATGAAAAAGAAATATCAGCATAATAAAGAAAAACAAGATTTAAATGGATTTTCATATTATTTGCTTTTTACCTTGACTCAGTCTAAGAGGTTGATTTATTCATTTTCTTTTGTTAAATTCTCAGATACAAACAAGCCCACACATTCAGACCCCAAATAAGTCCACATGCCAATAAGTTGTGCTATTTCACCTGAGTGACGATGTCATGCCGCATTGCAAATATGAAATTGTCGCAGTCCATATTTGGGCTCATTGAGCTGAGCCAATACTGATTTATAGATTCTTTAGCAGAACAAACAGAATGTTCACAGATGCGCTTGTTAGACTGCTTGAAAATGTACATTGCACTTGGCACCCACTCATCCACTCACTCAGTCCAAACAATCTGTCACTAAGTCAATCAGTCAGTTAGTCAGTCAGTCATTTAGTCATCATCATGCTCTTTCTTATTGGGTGTGTATGAGGGCGGCTGTCATTTAATTTTATGCAAAATTACTCTGCAGCAGTCATCAGCAGGATTCATTCAATATTCTCGTCTTTCTCCTTCGCCTGTGAACATTTGTCACTGGCTTTGGAAACTAGAACCGACTCAACAAATCACATTGCAGCAACTTGAAAAATAAACCGAGTTCTCTGTATTACGCCCGCACAAATACGAGCTTATATGTACATTTACCTTCAAAGCAATGTTTTGCTTAACTGAATGATAAATGCGAGGAATGGTACTAAAGTTTTCATACATGGTCTAAACTGCATTTTTGCATAATAATCAATCTGTACATTTACTTTGGTAAAACCGAATGCCATCCGAATTGTGTTGCAATGTAAATTGGTACATTCAGGAAAATTGGCAATGATGTTCAACTGAAACATTGGTTTGGGAGTTAAAATACACGTATATCTATTGACTCACCGTGGGCGGCAGTCCACCGCGGCAACACGAGCAATAACGTAGTTTTTATTGAAGTCTGTTGTTTTGTTCTAGTTTCTTAGACTACTTCGTAAAATAATATTTAGAAAGCTAAATTGAAGGAAATTCAAAGCCTATTATAAACAAATATTGTGTATAAAGCTATGAATTAGTCGAAAATCTCTATTATGTCTCTTGTTATTCGCCACGAAATTTGTAACAACTTAAAGCAGTTGTCCAAGACCCCATATAAAATCGTTCGACACGTAGTTTAGTGTTCAGGTTTTCAAACAAAACGAAATCATTGGGAACCAGTATAGAGCTGTAAGGCAGATTATCCATAAATTCGATGTTTTCATTACTAAAATAGTCAATTGTTGTAGGCAATTCGTCATAATGAAGCGTGTTCCATATGGACCTATCCTAAACATTTGGATAAATTATATGTCCACCATATATACTGTAAGGTCACACTAGGAAGGAAAACTTTGCATTTTATGAGCTCATAAAAAAAAAAACAAGTGAAAAAATTACAGTCGAGCGTAACCGACTGTAAGAGGCCCTGTACCAGTACAAGTCGACTAACAAACACATTAAATGTTTCCCGAGCTTATGACCAAGCTTATGACCACTTCTCACTGCACGAATAATTGCCTTATAAAACATTTATGTAAGAAGAAAAAGAAAAGAAGAGAAAATTGCTTATACAATCGACATTTATTATCCGATTTTGATGAACTTTTTGGATTTTGGCTTAGAGGGACGTTATCTGTATACTGGCGTACTTGGGGGTGATTTTATGGGGAAGGGGGAGGGGTAAAATTTTAAAATAAACTTGTGAAATTCCGGAGAAGTCCTAGTCGAATGCAAAAAACATGAAGTCTCTATCTATTACCGTTTCCTTTCGTTCATACAGACGGACAGACGGATTTGGCCATATCGACTCCTGATCATAACGGGGGTAACTTTGAGAGGGTCTCCGACCATTATTTCTACCTGTTACATACATTTGCACAAAACGAATAGGCTCTTGTACCTTCGGGACAGGGCCTAAAAAGAGTCGAATGAAAAAGGAAGTCCGGTGAAATGGACGAAGTCGAATTGGACACATGCCCAATAATATTAACTTTTAAGCCGGTGACATTTAAAAACTGCTTAAAACTCAAGAATTATGCAAAAAGGTATAAGGATGCAAAAAGACTTCAGAAGAACCGCCTAAGATGATTTTTTGTTAAAATCATTTTGGCACAAAACTGTGCTTTATTGTATAAAGTGCTGGACAAGTCATTGAAACGCAAATCCTTTGTTAAAAGGAAAGAGAATAGTAGCAACGCAACCATAAGAAAGTGTTTTTGAAATCTTATTTTATTAAGATTTTTAAATTTCTGCAATACATTTCTTGAAAAATTCGAACCTTTAACGCATCTTAAAAACTTCTGCCAAAAAAGCACTGATTTATCTGATGTTTTCAACATTGTCGCTATAACGTCTAATTATTTGACGAAGGAATGCGTAAATGCATTACATCTTCTAGGTCTAATGCATCAAAGCAATATTCTGGAAACAAAGCTTAGAAGATGCTCTGTACGTGGGAACACACTTACTGCACCGAGTCGTTTGACATCGCTATGAACTTACAGAGCATACATTTGCTATAGCTACGTCACATTCGTACGATTGTCGTATTTCGGAAGATGTTCCAAACTTCAGTAATAAATATTCGGGGTGATCACGACGATCACGGATAACTGCTTCCGTAAACATACTTTTTGACGAGACAACAAAATTGTGTCATAGTAAATTATCTACGCGTTTAAACATTATATTCTCAAACCTGGAAAAGGAAAGATATTCAACAAAAAGTATCATAGATAAAACATCCGTAAAAAACATATTACTCGCCTTCAGTGCTTGTGATACCACATTAGCATTAGCGTTGTGTTGTGGTGTGTTAGTTGGTTAAGGGGTTCATTAAATACAAGTTATCTGAAGAATGATTAGGAGATGACAAATATCCAAAATTGATTGTATCACCTGAAGCAAAAAACTCGAAGCGAACTGAAGCAAGCGATATTGTCAAAAGATCTCCGCTAACCAACGATGGGTTTGAGTTAGCGTGGCAGAATCTGATTGACCGATATGAAAATAAACGAGTTTTAGCATTGTCAAGGCATTGTTTGGTTGGTAGAGCCTGTAGCTTCTGAAAAAGGTACTTGTTTTTTTTCCAGAATTTTGAAGAAGTTTTGGAAAGATTTTCCTTCTTAGAACGAGCTCTTCGTGTATTGTCATAAGTTTTGCGGTTTCTTTCCAGGGTTACCCCTGGAATTATTTCTACTCCTAAATTGTTTACGGTTTCGATTAGCTCTGAGAAAATCTCTATCACAAAGAAGAGACTATTGGTGATAACTGAAAAAGCCCATTTTGCTATAATTCTTTATCTCTCGAACTGCCTCTTAACTCAAAAAGTCATATTGTATCTTTAATTCCAGCCAAAATGTTTTCTGATAATGGGATCAATTTTATTGGTGCGTCTACTATCTAACGAAAAGAATTTCACAAAATTTTTGCAATCTGCACAAGATCGGGTGCATTGTCTGGAAATCAGAGCTTGCAAAAGATGCTTAACCATATTTTTCGCGCGGTCTAATCACTCAAAAGACCGAAAAAAATTAAACGCTATATCACACTGTCTTAACATCAACCGTCTTTTTCGTTTCGTTATTGTTTGCGCTCAAGGGTTTCCGGTTGAGCGTCACACACGGTCTCACGCTGAACGCTCAAATCAAACAGATTCGTTCGTCGCTTAGCTACTGAGAGTTAGTAACTGAGCAAAACGAGCAGTGTTTTTTTTTTTTATTGCGTTTGCCATATGTTGTTGCCTTAGATATTTGATCA
Organism: Leucophenga maculata; assembly: GCA_035044805.1. Taxonomy (NCBI): domain Eukaryota; kingdom Metazoa; phylum Arthropoda; class Insecta; order Diptera; family Drosophilidae; genus Leucophenga; species Leucophenga maculata. The sequence goes on from JAWNNP010000931.1 coordinate 943,345, forward strand.
CATGCAAAGCATGGCAGAGGAAGGGAGAAAGGGATAGGCATAAACACATGCATACTTGCTGTTTACTTATGCACGAAGAAAAAAAGATTGGTGATTTTTTACGAAGCAAAGTGTCTTGAACACATGAGCACAGAAAGCGAGCAAAAACGCTCCTTGGTTGAGCGAAGGGCAAGCAGCGCAAAAACGTATTTTGAGTGTTTTTTCGCTACAGTTTTGCATTGAGTCTGTGCCTGATTGGTTTTTTTCTGAAACATGCGAAAAATGGACCACTTCTTGCGAGCTCTGCTGGATATTTATCTCAGCTGGTGCACCGCATATGGGTGGCCTTTGGGAAGCTGGTATGAGGAATTTCAGCATCATTTGCATGAAGTTTACATTGGAAAAGTCTTCTACACTGTTGAGTCACGCCTACTATCTCCAATGTCTGAGGACTTTAAAGGAATCAATTCATTGTTTCTAGCACATTTTTGAATTGGACCGAGTTTCTTGGCTCCAGTTGAGCCAGAAAATTTTGCTTAAAGCTCTTCATCATCACTTCTGTGCAAAAATGAATATCTGAGGGAACAACAGAGCAGAAATAAATGGAAGTGCCCTCAACTGAATCTAGAGGTCGGACACATTGTGGCAGTTCGCGATGATAACCTCCCTACAAATGAATGAAATTTTAAACACAATGACAAAGTAAGAGTAGCTGACGTATACATGTTAAGAGGATGAAGAAAAGTCAACCTGTTAACTTTGGTCAAAGTCGCAGGGGACAAATATATTGAATATTGCTGGAAAAAGTAGAGAATTGCTTGGAGTCGAGTAGGAGGAGAATATATTGTGTAATGAGTATAGCTGGGTATAGCTAATACTATATAAATAGGTAAATGCAAAACTTTACCAACCATTTAAACTCTCTTTTGAGAGGAGCAGTGCACAATGGAATTTTTTCTAAGATGTTGGGTCCATGGTAGTCAAAATTCCAATAAACTATTGATGAATAACAAGAGTCTTTTCTCTTTCAATTTGCCTTTCATACATCAGCTCTCTCCGTGTTTCTATATGAAAAAAAAAAAGAAAAAATTTATTGTCGCTATATGGTTGAATTTCAACTAGTGGGCGAACTCTAATACTATTTATTTGTTGTAAATTTCAATTCAAAGTTTCTCATAAAAATACCCTTATAAATATTACCTTGATTATGGTTTGGCTCTCTATGGGTTCAGCGCAAAATGAAGTATCCGTTGCCTACAAGTGAAGTTAATAAAACCGTATTAAAAAAGTAAACTTCCGTTCAATGCCTCTTGCGCTTATCTTGCAGATACATTTTTAAATGTAACCAACGTTTAAATGATTTTCAACATGTTGCAACTGGCGACGTTGACTTATAATGTCGATAGCATGTTTGCGTATTTAATTTTTTTTTTGTCTGCCTGTCAGTCTATCCTCTGCAAACATGCACATCTGGTCTGACTCTCATACAAAAAATTTGCTAAGTGTGCATTGACATCGCCCGCAGGAAACTACACAGAACTTAAGCGCAAAAGTTAAAAATTTCGTTGACTTCTGATGCAGAATTTTTAAAGCGAAAAAAATGTAGAGAAAAGTCTACCCAAGTCACGAAAAATCCCTACATAGCGAAAAACGCTTTAAAAATATTCATTTCAGATGAACCATACACCTAAATGTAAGGTGTTGAAAATACTCAATCCATATTGGCAGGCAGGAACGATCTATAGTCTTAAACTTATTTGTATATGCATAGAAACGACTACAGAATGAGTTCAGAACTTCAAGAAAAGCGAGCAATATGTACAATATTTTTTTTTGTTTTGATTTTGATGATCTTATGAGAAATAGTTTGTTGATTTGGAACGATTTCGAAATCCTACTTAATGAAGTTTGAGTCGCCCATGTAAGCCGTGTGTGGTGCAGCTCTACCGTCTATTCAAATAAGATGACCAGCCCAGTACAACCGTTGAAATTTATTATGCTGAACTATTTGTGACTTGCCGATTAGTTCATATAGCTCGTGGTTAATGTAGGACCAAAAGTGGTCGACAACTCTCATCGTTTCAAAAATCTTTTGGGAATACTTCCTCTCAAAAACTCCGAAGGCCTATTTATCTGATTTAATCAGGGTCCATGACTCGCCGCCATTAAGCTGGGATTAGCGTCATAGATTTTTCATTTTCGTCATTAGAGCGAGGACTACTAGTTATAATTTTACATGTTCGCCCAAATTAGCATATAATATAATTATATTTTTTTTTGTCAATGTCATCCATGTAGGCGAAAAACATCACTTTAGTCTAGAATATTGAACCAAGCCACATTAATCCATTTAAATTGGGATCTTGAATTAATAATAAGTGTTTTACATAAGAGACCGCCACTAGTGTAACCCGCAATATTGTAAATGTGCGGTCATTCTGAATGAACCTATCAACATCCTTCATAAAGCTAAATACTGATGACATGAAGCTTATTCTCTGTTTTTGATGGGACCAGCGTAGCGTGATCTATATACTCCAAGCTGCTTGCACAGAATGAAACTATCACAGGGGAACACATGTTTTTGGGCCTCGCACTAAAGCTAAAACGGCAGGAATACAAAGAACGGCACAACAAAGTTATTTTGCAGCATAACAACGCACGGCCACATGTTGCAAATCCAGCCAAGATCCATCTATCGTATTCTTCAGACATCGCTCCTTCCAACAACTTGTTCCGGTCGTTACACATTGCCTGTCTCAGCAGAGATTGACATTGCAAGAAAATGGTCGATGATTGTAAAGACCCAAACGACGAGTCGTTCTTCCGAACTGGTATCCAAAAATTACCAGAAAACAGGGAAAAAATTGCGACGGTCTGTTGTAATTGCAACTTTTGTCCACTGAAGCATATTCCTATGACAAGATAGTGCTCCGAGTTTTTTTTTTTGGAACTCATAACATTCGCACGTCTAATACTTTCGATGCTTGTTTAGTGTATTTCGAAAGAACTAAGCCTGGTATAATAAGATATTTGAATAAATGTAAAATACATAGTTATTTAGAAGCTTCTCTAAATGTGGGTGTGGTATGGTATTTTTGATATGTTTACGACCTAAATAATCTTTCCTTCCAATTTTCAGCTATTTATCCTAAATGTTAATACAAACAAGAAAGTACGCTGCAGTCGAGTAGGCTCGACTACTAGATACCCTGCTACTTACAAATTGTTCATAGGTTACCCCTTCTATGGAATATTTTCTTAACAACCATTCGAGATACACAAAACAATACATAAACATACAGAAACCTAGAAATTATGGACATATCCGGGGCACTCCAATTATTGGTCCGATCTGGACCTTTATAGAATATTTGATAAAGATTGAAGTAAGATAACCCAAATTTGGTGTTTCACACAAAAATTTAAAATGAGCAGAAGGAATGCATGGTAAGCATACGCATAAGGTAAAATTGTGTATTAAGTTTGTACGAGGGGCACTAATTATATTTCGCGAATAGCAAATAATAACAAACATTTCGAAATCAAAATGGCTTTATTGTTTTTCAAAATATTATCCATGCACTTCTGCATTCGCTGAAACCTATATAGAAGCACTTTTTCCACTCCGATTGAGGCAGCTCCAAAACATGGTTTGTGACCGCATCAACAGCATCTTCTGGCGTAGAAAAACGTTCACCACGCAGTTTAATTTTAATGTTTTGGAATAAAAAAAATAATTGGGTTATAAATCAGGGCTGTACGGCCCGACCCATCAATTCGATATTTTGAGTGCTCAACTCGAACCTTTTTGATGGCAAGGATTTTTGGCGACCTACACGGAATTCGTTTTTTGATGGTGCTTCATCGCCATACAAAGAACTGAGTTCATCGACACACTCTTGTCGAAAGTTGTGGAAAAATAATCCATCGAAAACCTTCCCTTGAAATTTCCATTTTTTGGCCAAATTTATTTTTTTAACTCACAGTAAACAACACAAATAGCGCTTGTAAATAAAAAAGTTGTAAGTACATTCATGCTAGAAAATGTGAAACTTTATTTAAGTATTGCTAGATTTTACCTCTTGACATTAGTGTTGTTGTATAAGAGATAGAGCCTTCAAATTTGCAAATTTAGATTCTTTTTTTTCTTCTTTAGATCACTTGTATTAAGTGAACTAACCCCTGTACCTAAAGTTTTGAGCTTTGTATGCACAAATTCGATGCTAATTTTGTTAGAAATACCGCATCTGGTCTATCTGACGTTAATCCTTATAAAATACTCCATTTAGGTACAAACCACCTGAAGGATGACCACCCCATACAAATCTGTCCTAACTTTCTGAGGTTTTGTATGGAAAAAAAATTGTTGTTAATTCAGCTATTTGCATCCAAACCGGATCACTAAAACCGGTGTCTGCCAACAAAAATTCAAGTCGCTATGCATACATCCGTCTGCCTGGCTATAAAAACCAAAAACTTGGAGGCTTGATAATCCATTTCAAACCGTTTCAACTATGTGTGAACGTAATAAAATAAAATTAACTTTGTCTAAAAATGTTGGCTGCAATACCGCAGTCTAACCTCAAAATGCAAAAGCGACAACACTAAGTAATGATTGTATTAACGCAAAGTCGTATGCAAAGATATTACACATAAAATTCAGCATGGGACAACAATATATGATACGACTTAAGCCAAAAATGCACAAATATATAGAAGAAAGTTTCTGTAAAATGAACATATACAAAATTGAGTGGAATAAGGAAAGGCTGTGGAAGTCAACATGACTGAAAAGGTTGCGACAAAGTGAAAATTTTCGGTCGAAATTGTGCTCATTTGAAGCATTTAAATTTAAGTTGCCACGTGTCAAAGGGTTTTAGTGGCAAGCCAAACAAAAAAAGTAGATATAAAGCAGCACGACACGAGGCACAAGAGCATGCAGCAAGAAGAGTGAACTCACAGTAGTGGAATGGTTAGAATAGGACACTGAAGTGAGTGAGACAAGCAGAACATTCAGCAGCTCAAGCTGAAGACAGCAGAACAACATAGAGTGCCACTTTCACCACAGAATATATGAACAGCCTATAAAAGCAGCCAACTCAGCATGCTTGCAAAGGCGAAAAGTAATAGGCCTTCGAGCTTTCGGCGGAGGGGACCACACTTCTAACGAAGAAAGACGCTGACGGCGCAACAAGGTAATACGACGAACGGGGAGAATAAAAGTATTACAAAAAAAAAAAAACAAGAAGCCGGTAGTTTCAGTGAAACCGAATCCATAATTTCCTACACACGATATATCAAATTGTATTGCATTTTATATATTGTTACCAAAGAAAAGCAAAAGAGAATGTGCTCCTGTTCTGTATCTCTTCTGAGGCTCATTATGCTAAGTCTATATGAGATCTTATTATTATACATTCCTAACGAAATGGAATATGGTATAATAACATTGTGCGAACGTATATAACAGACAGGAGGAGGTGTGACAAATCTCAAAAATCATTTATAGACAAGTTTTGGAATTTTAAATCTTCTTATTTATACACAGTTTAAGTTTATGAAACTTTGTAGGTACGCCGCACACAACACCCACCATTCCACTATACATGATATATATGTATATATATGTATCTGCCCTCAAACTTATATACTAAATTCTAAACAATTAAGAAGAGCCACAACACATAATCCTTCATAAAATATGGCAGATAGTAATTGGGAAAAAACAGAGCTTGATAAGTCAACACTTCTTTTTTTTAATTTATTTTTATTACGTGAAAATCAGGGATTCAGATTCTCCCTATAATTTACCTTATATCTATGTGCACCAAATTTAGCAAGTTGGACTTACAGAAATTATTATTCAGGTTCAGAGTCTAAACGATTAATTTAACTTATACTACAAGTATTTGCAATCTAATGTCACATCTTACTTACACTATAAGATAGGAAGGATATTATATTTTGATTAGTTTTATTGTATAATAAAACTAAGACTAGATCTATTTAAATTTATCTTAAAAAATAAGAAAATAAAGAGTCGTATTCGCCTGGGGTCTGGCAAGGCGGTTTCGATGGATCTGTTGATGGATATCTACTGGAGAAAAAGGAAACATGATCCTCTACGTGGGTTATCTCTGATATCTCTGTGTAACGTTAAATTTTTTTAACATACCAAGGACAACCAGTAATCTAGCGTACCGACATGTTTTGCTTCGTCTGAATTTTATTTCGGTTTATTGAATGAATGACATATTTGCAGATTGGCGCTGTAATCTGCATATAAAGATGCGTTTGTTACTCAGAGATAGCCTGCTTCTGCTGGAAAGAAGCCACTGCAGTTTGTTTATTCCTGTTCTGGAAGTTTGTACTATAGCCAAGATATGGTCTTTAAAAGATAATGATTTATCCAAAATAAGGCCCAGATATTTGACCATATTGGACTTACGTAAGTTAGTTCCATTTAGCTTTACTGTAGGAGGAATGCTCCACTTTACAGTAAAGCATACGTTGCTGCATTTTTCACTATTTATCTGGACATTCTATCTCCTTGCCCAACCATCTAATACGGAAAGATAGTTCTGTAAACTATGGGCAATGTTTCGCTCGCAGCTAGACCTGCTTAGATTGCAAACATCATCAGCGGATATAGCAATCATCATTTTCGATGCATAGTTTGATATGACTCGCTCAGGAGATGGGAGGTCAAAAGTGAAATGGTTAAAGAGCAACGGTCCTAGGACGCAGCCTGGAAGTACCCCAGCGCACTTGCTCGTATTTTTACGAAAAACTGGCGCTCTTCCAGATAGGAACGCATCATTAAGAAAAATGAAGCAGGGAGGTTGTGCCATACTCTATCGAAAGCTTGCTGAATATTTACGAAGTCAGCATTACAATACTCTTTGTTGTCAAATGCCTCTAGAATGCTATTATCGACTCTGTAAAGTTGTTATGAACAGGAAACCATGTGCTGAACGAAATCCGAGCTGGTGATCTGGAAATAGACCTTTGGAATCTATTACGTCGGATAATCTGTTATCGGGGAGTCTCTCCAAAACTGTCAAAAGCTACGGAAGAAGACTGATTGGTTGGTATGATTCAGGATAACTTTCCGGGTTGGATCATTGTTATCGACACCGTTTTCCAAGCCGTAGGAAAGTATTGCACTTTTACTATAGCATTGTACAGCGTTACCAAGAAGAGAAGTGCATTTAGGGGCAGAGCTTTTAAGGCGGCGTTGCATATTTTATCTTGTCCAGGAGCTTTATTCTGTTTAAGGCATTTCATGACGTTTGAAAACTCCGTCAAGGAAACGGGGCAATAGGAATATCTAACTGCAGAAGTCAACACTTCTAACTGACTTTTATCAAGAAGCAATATTTTCCAAAGACATGGAAGGTAGCAGAAGTCATAACAATACCTAAGCCTGGCAAAGATACGTCTAGTGCAGCTAGTATTAAAATTTTTCACGATGTTAAGATAGCATTTGACAAATTGAGGCATAAGGGATTGTTATATAAACTAAAATCTCTTCTTCCACTTGATTCTTACCTTTTACAAATAAATGCAGAAGTATCATATATAGGCACAACCGTGGTTGCAACTTTTGCAGACGACACAATCCTAATCTCTAAAAATAATAATTTCTATATAGCTTTTGAATATTTTCAAGGTAAACTAGATAATACCATTAACTGGTTGAAAAAATAAATAATGTTGACTTGGAAACTATTCATGCAGAATTAAAAAAATAAAATAAAAGAAAAATGCCGACAAATGTACTGGCTTATGAACAGGAAACATATTTGATCAATCTGCAACAAACGATTCTTATATAAAAATAAAACCATTGTGGACTTACTGTTTCCAGATCCATCAAAAACATCAAAAACGCTTCCACTAGTTATAGTTGCTATTTGGTTTTTATTTTATTTTTTTTTCTAACGCAGATATACAAAAAGATCTTAAGAAACGCACAATAAAAGAGGAACTAGTAGTAAATAGAATTCATCACCTCCCAATTGTGGCTGAACCCTACATGCCTGGAAGTTGCAACAAGACAGCCTCATAAAAGAATCTGACCAGAAGACCTACCAAACTATTCAAAGTAATATTCTAGTCATAACATTTTAAATTTAAAAGTAATGAAAGGCTCTCTTTCCGTTATTCCTATCGTCTGTTAGAGTGTTTTTTAAAGACTTAATAAAAAATGCCGCAACATACAAAAGTTTAGCCTTCATGACACTACCTCCAACAATGGATTTCGCTGCTGGTCGGAACATGGTAGTTTGCTGTACCAGATTTCAAAATCTCAACATACACAAGGCAACATGGCTGAGTCCCAATCAAAATACATTCAATCAAAATGATAATTTTGTGATTGACGGAAGGAACACATCGAGCATGTTAGACGTGCAAACGTTACGTGGCTCAATACCGGCACGGACCTCTATCTTATCGCAGCCTAGGCTCAGCGTGGTACACGCCGCACTACTCAACACGTAACGAAAGCTAGACATCGGAATGCTGCCTAAGCCTAATTAAACACATTGTTCCGATTGCCGAGAAACCACTTCGTCTTCTTAATATATATGTGTGCAGTGGAAACATATTATCCGCTCCATGGACAGGACTGCCAAGAAGGTCATTGGTTATACAAAACATTTAACTAACTCTTGGTTGGACAAGGAGTGTTGCAAGGCTACTGCAGAGAAAAAAGAATCCTTTCAACGAACTCTGCGCTCTGCAGCTAAGCGAGCTGTTACAGAGCGACATCGATAGAAACAGAGAGAGGAAAATGGCTTTTGAGACGCAAGAAAACGAAGGATGTGACAGAAATGAAGCTCAAAAATTTTACCAAAAGGAAAAGGAATCCACGCAGTTTGAGTCAACTGCTGCGGAATAAGTCTCATTTCCATTCGATATAAGATTCTGTCGCGCTTATTGTGTAAAAGGCTGAAGCCATATACGAATTCACTGATAGGACAGCATCAGTAATAAAGCCGCTTTTGACACGCCGATAAAAACGGAGTTTTTCGACGCCCGTTCGATCGTTCGTCTGTGCATGATGACTCTATCAAAGCGCTGTCAGACTAGGAAAGAACCCTAAGAACCCTTTGATACTAAGAGAGGTATCAAATAAGGTGATGCACAGTCATGCGATTTTTTCAATCTGCTAATCTGCTAATCCATACAGAAGATGTCGGGCTCGATCTTTCAAAAAATAAAGAGATGCTGCTCGCGTACCCAGATGATATTGATATCATTGGTTCAAAAGAACTGCGATTCAGCAAGGCGTTCTCGAAGATTAAAGAAAAGTCTCGGCTAAAGGGTCTAGCGGTGAATGAGGACAAGACGAACTACTTAGTATCTTCTCGCACTCCATGATCGCATCTTGGAGGGTCTGTGACGATAGAAACTTCCACTTTAATGTTTTAGAAAACTTCATCTATACCGAAATAACCAACAACAACAACAGCCTGGAGATTATGGGAAGAATCACGCTTGCAAATAGATGCCAGTTTGGGCTGAGCAAGCAAATTTGAAGAAAAGCTCTCTCCTGAAAGACGAAAATCATATTCAAAAAGACGTTGATGCTCTCTTCTACTATACGGCGCAGAGGGCCACAATAGACCTGTAAGGTCGCAGTACCTACAACTACTTAATAATAATAATATGGCGCAGAAAAATGGACAATAGACGAAAGAGCTCCATCAAGCATGGCTTACATAGGGCGTCCAATCTTTATTGGTGGTTCGCCTTCCTTAATGCGGCCATGACCGAAAGACGGTTGAAGGCCACCTTAGTAAGATATTCTTTACAAAGTCATGCAATCTTTGAGAAGTTATATAATTTATATATATCCGCTTACCTTATGCAATTAAAACCTAAAAATTTAAGAGCAAGTGATACATTTTCTTACTATTTGGACTCGTCCAATAATATGCTGCAATACAAAAAAATTTAAAAAATTTAAAACATACAATTACAAGTCCTTCAATGTTCTTCGTCGGAAACATATATGTATACTAAATTTTCCTGCATGTGCCGCAACGCTTCTTTTTATGTTTCTGTCATATTTAATCTTGACACAGATTATGGACTTTTACGAATAATATGTACAAAATATATGGAACTTTCAGCTAAATGCTCCTCCGCAGAGTTTTGGGGTTACATGTTCTGATATGCGAAAAATCTTAACAAATTCCAGACTACTAAGACAGACAGCAGTGTCGGCTGAAGTTGGAGTTTTATCTAAATTATATATGGGTATTTCCACAAAAATGTCAACCGCGGCCAAAAAATGGAGAAATGCCCATATGATAAGTGTATATAAGTAACAATTTTTTGCAATCACAATTAAAACCAACTCAATTAATTGGTATAAAATGATGGCAAAGAACTTGGGTTGGGAACAGGGAAGTATGATTTTTTTAATAAAGCAAACTCGGTTTCCACGCAACAGAAACAATATTCAGCAAACTTTTTTCTGTTTTCTCTAAAGATATTCCTATGAATAATTTACACTGAATTTTTTATTGATAACACATCAAAGAGTGCCTATGAAACCAACTCACTTGGTTCTCGCTTGTGATTATGAGCTTACATGCGAGACCATAGCCAACTCTGAGTAATTTATATTGTAACGATTTATGTAGTCTGTCCCTTTACCTTTTTCTATAAATAAACTCATGGTTGAAGTTTACTTATTGAAATATAACTTGGTGTTTAAGCATATTGTTTGTGCTGCTTGCGCGCGAACGACGAAACATTCCCTGCTTGTGCTTCTCACAGGGTGCTCAAATAAAAACCACCCGCTGTGTGTGTGTGCAAGGGTACAAGACAAGTTACCACAGTTATTCTGTGATCGCAGAGGTCGTTAAGTTAACGATCGCCCACAAAAAATGTATTTGGCGACGATGACATGACAGGTCATCAAGACCAATGCAGTGCACACATCTTTAGTATAGAAATATAAATACGCAGCTCATCAATAATATTCTATTCTTACATATAAATATTTTTATATATTTACATGTACAGATTACAGAAAATTGTAAATAAGAAGGATTTCTAAAGCAAATGCGTAGCAGTGCGGACTGACTTAGAATTGATATTCCGAGCAGCGAGGTTTACTTCGTCATGTATAAAAGAGTTTATACACTTGGAATGGAATATTTATGCATCGTTGGCGCTTATCTCTGCTGGCATTAAGTTCTTCCTACTAGTGTAGTAAAATAGGATTTTTTTTTTTTTAAATTTTGTTGGTTTTTAATAATCAATCCATCCTTGAAAATTTAACATTAATACGGTTTCCTGTAATATTGTCTAAGTCGTCGCGAATTAGAGTGAAGAAATGACAAATGCTCTACGTTGGAATTCACAATGGATCATTGGAATGCGGCGGTAAGGAAAACGGTTACTTTCTATAAGGATATGGAGCTATGCATATTTTTAGTGAAGCTCTTAAATTGTAAAGCAGTGTATACTTTTAGTGCTGCTTGCCGTAACCAATCCCTAAAAGTATGCACTTTAGCAGAGGCCTAGGCAAGTACCGTATTTGAATTGAAACTTCATTAGGCACGGATGTAAGCCCAATTCGCGGCACGAAATTCGCGACACGAGAATGCGAACGTACAATTTCTGCGTTTTCTCTGCTGACGTCAAGCAAGATAGTTTTTGAAAAGAATTGCGTAATCATAGCGTAGTACCATTGAGTTAACTGTGTAAGTTAGTTGTGAATATATTTTGAAGTGAAATTTCTTTAAGATCGGTAAAGTCGGCTGAATGAAATCGCGGACCGAGACGAAAACGGTGGCCGATGTGGGCAGAAGCAGTTGCACGGTTTCTTTTCAGGAATTTTTTCGGATCCTATTCATTCACCACAGCTTCCAAAATTGGGCCAGGCCATGCGAACCCAAAGGAGATTCTTTCACTGGGGCGACAGTACTGTACATGTGGAAGCCAGCATTTTCGCTAGCGATCAATAACTGCAATTCGGACACTGTCAGTGAGTCTGATGTAATCAATCTGCAAAATTTTTCAATATCATACCTCAAGAAGTTTTACTTTTTGTGCGGTGCATCGTAGCTTTAATACATGCGTTCAATGTCTATGTGAATGTATGATTGTGCGTTAGTACGTGTGTGTTCATCAGCGTATTTCGAAGCCATGTAAAAAGGCGTCATATATGAATTTTTATATTGGATATCTGTAACATATTTATATAATACAACTCCATTTTATGAACATTAAGCTTTTCTAAGCCTATAAACATATATTTATTAAGAAGTATTGACCATCTTTGACCTTGAGGCGTTTCAAGAGCCTTGTATTTTGTCAAATCACTCAATATTTTATACATACCCGACTTATAAGTATCTTAAAATAATTTCAAAATTATTCAAAATACTAGTATGTATAGGGCTACTGTCTTGAAATAGTACGGTTTTTAACTATGTTCATACGGAAGCATATTATTATCCAACATTAGATTTACAGAGATTACTCATTTTGGAAAGTATTTGAAGACATTCACGGGTTTTTTCTTCATGCTTTACCGAATTTTTATAGAAAGTAGTTGGTAACACTGCGAATGTGACCAGTATTGAGGCTATTTTTGTTTAACCAACGCACTAAACATGACATATTCTGCTTGTTGGCTCTCTAAGGTAGGATATTTTAAAACAAAAAGACAATTTCTAAAATGTATATAACTAATTAAAATATCAAACTTTGACATAACCTTCAATTTGATGATATTACCTAGCACAAAACACCGTTGTAAAATAATGCCAATTAAATTATGAATTGAATATACTTCTCTCAAAAAGAAAATGAAGAGTATTTAAAAAAAAAAATAGGTGAAACTTTTTCTCCGTTTCCGTTTAACACTCAAAATCAGTTGGCTGCACCTCATCTCATCTCACGTCAGCGCATATCCTGCTGCTTGCTTGCCTTCCGCCGTATTCTTCTTACTCGGCTCACTTCCGCCAAATGTTGCTGACGCTTTTTGCAGCGTAGCGAACTATTTCGATTTGTTGTTGCTATATGTACGAGTATATATCTTTTCTTTGCAATTGGTTTTTTGCTTCTTGAGCCTTCACTTATTTTCTCGTTCTTTTTGTTTCCATTTTTACGACCATATTGTGCCATTCACACACAAAGGTATTATCAGTTTACTGGATAGCTTGCAACGCTTCTGTTTCTCTTGCTCTCTGCTCTCTAGATGTGGTAGACAATTAGTTTTTAATGCTATAACTTATGATAAATGTGCTGCGACCATAGCCCCTAATTTTTTCTAATCTACAAACAACTAAAAAAATACACGATGTTTCTTTTGCCAACCAGCTAAATAAAATATCAGTCACAATTTCCTAGTTCGGACCTCATTAAATTTATAAAACCTTAAAACCATCTAATAACAGCCGTTAAATCCAGATGGGGTGCAGATTATCAGTTTGATTTTAGCTTTCAACAACAATCGCATATAGTATCCAACAATTCAGCAAATATGATTCCATATTTTCCGACTTCTGTGGAGTATGGGTCCCATTACATATGCTTTGGATAACCTAATTATTAATGAAGCTAGAGGTTCCGAATTGCTTAAAACTGTTGCTCATATGAAACATCATTTAGTACCAAACATTGTCTAAATCATACCCCTACAATATATAGTCACGTTCTGAACTATAACCCAGATACTATTCCATTAAATTAATAGCTAAAATTATATGAAGGTTATATGATCTTCGGTTCTACCGAAGTTACTATTTACATTGTTTGTGGATATTTTTGTCAAATCGATTTGAACGCGTCCCAACAACAACAACAACAACAACTACTACTTCAACAATAAAAAGGCAGTATGTACAAGAACAAGGACAACTACAAGCATAATCGTGTTTGCCTTTAGCTACTTAAAGATTTTCGTATTAGTCGCCAACACTGCCACAATACAAATGTATCTAGGTACATATTGCTAGCCACATTCATTCATTCGTCTTTGTCAGCCTAAATATACTACAGAGTGCGGTGCGAGTACTCGTAAAAGGATAGAATAGCATTGAATTGGATTGGACAACTAATCTTGTCTTCGAGTGCTTACGCTTTGCCTTGAGTTAATACAAAACTTTTTGTCAAGTAATGTAAATCACTTGTTTACCAAGTATCGTGCTCATAAATTTAACTAGTACGTAATTTGAAATAGGGTGCAGAGAGTTTAAAGGATATTCCTTAGTTTCGGGTTTTTTTTTTTTTTACGCACTTGTATCAGTTGAATCTTGTTCAATATATTTAGCAAGAATTAAATCTGAGAATTTCAGGTGTTTCGTTAACGATTCCTACAAATAAACAATAAATAAAACGTTGAATTCGATAGTACCGAAGAATAAATACTCTTCAATGTTTTGAGTTGCTTAGCAAAATGCAAGACAGTTGAGTTCTTTACTTTTATTAGTGAAACTTAATGTTTAACGTAATTTAACCTTTGTATATAGTGAATCAAATTATTATTATTATAGAATGTTAGTTGCATTAATTTTAATTATTTTTTTCTTTTGCATGGGAGAAGTATATTCTATTCGGGCGCATACATACACACACAGGCAGGAAGCTGGTCCTAACTAAATAGACTCGCCGTGACATCTGAACACGAATAAATCTGTATGGTCTGTTCGTTACATAGAACTGATATTTATTTCTGTATATATTTGATCAGGTTCACATTGTGAGAAAAATTGTTGACAGTCATTCACTTGGGAATGGCCAACAATGATTCCTGTTACAAACGGTCCAAGCAACTCACACATCCGTTAGGACACGTATCTCCTGGGAAGCCTCTGAACACCCATTCAGAAATGAGCTAACGTGAGAAATCGAAAACCACCTCCCCTTAATAAGGGGTTGGTGCACTGGGCTTGGCACCCGCCACTGTAAAAATAAATATCCAATGGAAACAAACAGGAAGCCTCGGAAAGAACCCAATGATGACGACCCCCGCAAACGATATAAGGACCACGCATTACGGATAAGCACCAGGAATGTCCGCACTCTTTATTGGGATGGTGCAGATATCCAGCTCGGTTGATGTCCTCGAAAGGTGGAAGGCTGACATCACTGCAATCCAAGAAATCTGATGAATAGGACAAAGTTGGTCCTAAAAAAAGCATCTTGTGACATCTACTATAGCTGCCATGCGAGTAAGTACGAATTTCGATCTGGTTTCGTGGTTAGTGGGAAACTACGCTGCCTCGTCTCCAGGTTCATGCCTGTTGACGAGCGCATAGCCGCGGTACGCATCAAAGCAAAATACTTTAATATAAGCATGATTTGTGCGCACGCCCCGACGGAACAGAAAGACGACGATGCTAAAGATGAGTTCTATGAGTGCTTAGCACGTACGATTTCAACGCCAAGATTGGAAAGGAAGGAATCTTTGACCCAACCGTCGGAAAATTTAGCCTTCACGACACTACCTCCAATAATGAAGAGAGGCTAATCGATTTCGCCGCAGGTCGGAATATGGTAGTTAGTAGTACCAAAGTTCAACAACTTAACATCCACAAGGCTATCTGACTGAGTCCAGATCATCCCAACATTGACTCGGACCACTATCTTGTAGCAGCCAAGGTACGCACTAGGCTCAGCGTTGTGCACGCCGCACGTTCTAACATGCAACGAAAGTTAGACGTCGGCAAGCTGCAATCAGAACAGACCACCGTAGCCTTTTAAAACACACTCTCCCGACTTCTCCGGGAAGCCTCTCCGTCTTCTCAAGATATATGTATGTGAGCACTGAAAACATATCACCCGCTCCATTGATAGGGCTGCCAGGGATGTCATTGGTTATACAAAACCTGTGAATAATTCTTGGTACGATGAGGAGTGTCGCAAGAGAAGAACGCTTTCTAAAAGCGAACTCTGCAGTCGGGAGCAACGCGAGCTGTTACAGAGTGATATCGAGAGGAATGGAGAGAGGAGAGAAGCCTTTTCAAACTCAAGAACAAGTAAGAAAATCACAGTCGGGCGAAACCGACTGTAAGAGGCCCTGTACCAGCACAGGTCGCCTAACAAACACACTAAATGTTCCCCTAGCTTATGACCAAACACATGACCACTTCTCACTGCACCACTAAGTGCCTTATAAAACATTTTTTTATGTATGAAACGAAAAGGGGGGTCGCTCAAATTCAATTGCTTATAAAATCGTCATTTATTATCCGATTTTGATGAACTTTTTGGATTTTGGCTTAGAAAGACGATATCTTTATACTGGCATACTTACTTTTTTTTGTGCCGAGGAAATTTTTAGCCTTGGGGGTGATTTTATGGGGAAGGGGGGGGAGGGGCAAGATTTCAAAATAAACTTGTAAAATTCCGGAGCAGTCCTAGTCGAATGCAAAAAACACGAAGTCTCTATCTATTACCGTTTCCGAGATCCTTTCGTTCATACGGACGGCCAGACGGACAGACGGACAGACGGACATGGCTATATCGACTCCTCTATCACTCCTGACCATAATGGGGGTAACTTTGGGGGGTCTCCGACCATTATTTCTATCTGTTACATACATTTGCACAAACCCAATAGGCTCTTGTACCTTCGGTACAGGGCCTAAAAAGGAGCAAAAAATGCTTGAGTTTGTTACTATTGAAAGCTTATGGTATAAAAATGAAGCTCCAAAATGTTATCAAAAGGTCAAGCATCTGACTGACGGTTTTAAGCCCGGAGTAACTATCTGTAAAAACGGAAATCTGGCTACAGATGCACAGGAATCAGTGAGATTATGGAGGAGCAAGTTTTCTAACCTAAAAAAAGGTCGACCAGTGACCAAATATTCGAATTGCAACAAATCTTGGACCCGTGAGTTTAATAAAGATACACACCACCAATTTGTCGATTATAAAGCCGCTTTCGACACGACGATACGAACGAAGATTTTCGACGCACTGAGGTATCCCAGCAAAAAACGTTCGTCTTTGATGATGCTATCACACACACACACACACAAAAAGTTATCAGGTTAGGAAAGAAACTCACCGACCCTTTCATACCAAGAGAGGTTTCAGGCAGGGTGATGCGCTGTCGTGCAATTTTGTCAATCTGCTGATGGAATACTTCCTATCTAAATGACCGTACATACAGAATATGTCGGACTCGATCTTCCAACGCCCCCTCCGATTTTGTCCAAACTTAACAGGTTGACTTCTCCTCATCCTCTAAACATGTATACCAAATTTTATATCTGTACCTTAAGTGGATGCAAAGATATGACAAATTTTGATTGTCGCTTATATGGGGGAGGGGCAATACTCTCTCCGTTTTTATCAAAACGTAGCCTATGTTCTTTTCCATCATCCCATCAATCTCTATTCCAAAATTCAGACGAATTGTTTGAGCGGTTTAGCCGTACATACATCCATACATACATACAAACTTTCGCATTTATAATATTAGTAGGATATACCAAGCACCTCATAAGACAACATATAGCCTGATTGTGGACATTAAAAAAAAAAAACACAAAAGATCCCGCTGACTTATTAAAACGTAACCAAACTCCGTTCACAGTGGATTGTTCCAAAAAATACAGTAACATTTGCTTGAATGGAATCACTGCTGAGTATCTAAATTGATATTTACTTTAATGACCATACAAATGTGTATTCGTACATGCTGAACCGTTCTGCAATACTCTTGCATTTTAAAAAAAGAAAGGAACGAATGAATTGAGGCCTTGCATTTCAAATTTAAATGTACTCACACAAAATTGCTGACATCACATCATAGAAATATAATAAACGTGGTAATTGTTAATATTCTGCTGTCAATGGACCTTAGCCATGATAGAATAGATCATGTATCTTTGAATGTCGTGTACATTGCTATACAGTTTCAGAAAATTTTGATCCGGAATTGACCACAGCATAAAAATGTAGTGGAACGATTTGTTGGAAGAAATTCCATCGTAGAACATAAATTAATTTGACCATTAGGTGTACAATATGTGAATCAATTTCTTTGACCTAAAGAAACTTTGTTCTGGATAAGTTATGCATCGCAAGTTGAACATATCAAAGACATTGAGCACCGGTTATAGCTTAAGAAATCTCTTGAATTTACATTCAATGCATTTTTCAATGCATCTCTTAACAACTGTACTAGTTTGATTATTTGTTTATCGACGTCTCTTAATACCACTCTTTTCTCAAACTGAGTCGTAAAGTGCTTCACCGAGGTATAGCAACCAACTCTAATGTAAAAGCTGAGGTTAAATCCAAATAAAATTCAATGCTGCTTTGTGATACAAATTCAAAACAAATCCTGAGTGATTGAAAATATACAAAGAAAAAAAATAAAATAAAATTCATTCTGAGTAAACAGAAATGAAATTGCAAAATAAAATTTGTTTATACTTAAGGCAGGTTCAGACAGTGCCATCTGACATACTTTAAACATTGTATTAAAAAATTTACAAGTTTCTATTAAAAATGACAGCAAACTCGACAAAAAATAGTTTAAGATTGCTTTTCCAATATTAATAATAAATTTTTATGATTGAAGATAACACAATGGGAAACAAATTCCATGGCGCATATACAATTATTTTTGTTTTTGAAATTGTCCAATGTACTGATTATGTGAATCTTTAGCTCAAAATTAATAAATGTGTTTGTGCTCAGGACAGTAATTTTTTTCTATAGTCAAAGATATCAGAAAATTTTAACTAAAAGGATATTAACCAAACCATCTACTATAAAATGTTATTAATAATTTTTGGAAAAAAATACGCCTAACAGTTCAATACGAGTTTTGAACCGTATTGGTAAAACGACCTTACGGAAACAGAATTTGTTAAATAAAAGCCATACAGCAGACCATATTCTGGCCATGCAAGGAGAAATTCTAAAAATAATTTCAGACACAATGCATTGCTAAGTAATTGTGAGTTACGGACTCAATGGTTCAACAGCCCTATTTCCTATTTCCTTCGACGATGCGATACGCATCAAGGCTAAAAATTCTAATACAAGCCTGATTTGTGCATAAGCCTCGACCGAAAAAACGACGATGTTAAAGATGCACTTTACGAGCACTGTCCGCAACACGATGTCAAATTCGTGCTCAGTCCAAATTAGTTTTCTTAATATTGTTACGATCAGTCCTGGACTGAACGTGCACTGTTGAGCGCAGGTCAATGAACTGGCGAAACGGAATTTTAAAAACAAAAAGTTCAACGGTGACAGTGGCTTCGAGAGGGCAACTATAAATAGTGAAGTAGCAGTGAATCAATAGTGGCAGCGAAAAGATCGGCAGCGTTTGCGGCGACAGCAACTAACAGCGACAGAATTGTTTGACAGAATTATAAACGGAACAGGCAGGCAGACTGTTTTCTGGAGCAGAGTTGTGCAGTCGTGATTTCGCTGTTGATTGCGTGTCTGGATGAACGCTCGAGTGCGTTAAATACTCGAACTCTTGTCGTCGCGATAATAGTTGAAAACAATTATAAGAAGCAGCACTTTAATTTAAAGTGCGAATTACAGATTTGTTTTGTCCCCTTTTGAATGCAAAATAAACCTCAACCGCAAAGTCAACCGCTCGGCTACACTAAATTTCAAAACAATATTTAAAATTTATAAATCTAGTTTAATAACAAAATCTCTTCAAAATCACTTGCCAATCCTTATTCTTAAGATTTCGGATTCTATCCTTGCTTCGAAACCTTCATTTTCCGTGCGTTGAAAAATCGTTTACCGATGTAAATCCTCAATTCGCCATCCTTGTTTTCCAGGACGCTTCTCTCTAAATCCTTTTCAGAGCTCAACTCTCATAGCCTTGATCACTTTAACGCCGTTCCACTGTTAAACTCCATGCTCCAAAACTATGTACCGTGGTTCCATTTATGGCGCCAGTCTGTCGCGCGTATTCTTCTTTATACCTCTGCGCGCTGTCATTTTTACATGATTTTCAAATGCATTTTCGATGTCATTGGCCCCGAACTCATTTATTTGCGTTATATACCAACATACATACGCACAGCTCATTGCTCTGTTCGTCACCAATTTTCACAATTCCATTAAATTTTGCCTCCACCGCAGCCTCACAACAATGTTAATTCCCAACGTAATTATATCCGTCGCACTCTGTTACCAATGTCAAGCAACGTCTCTGTAGCTATTAGTTTTAAACTATGGTTGAACCGATTTTTGCTTCCCAGATGCCGATTTTCCCTGTGGACCCTAATTCGCCAAAACCACTTGCAATAGTTTCACATTGCTTACCACGAATTGTCCCTTCCTTTCATTATAACCACTGACGTCAACATATAGCTTAACCTGCTGCCAATGCCGGAAATGTTATGTTTCTAAACATAATCACCTCTGTCGTAGTTTGTCAACAATGTTACGCAACATAGCCATTAGTCCACTAGAGATTATCAAGCCCCGATCGTTCAAGCTGGCTCTGAGTTGTCTGCATTAACAGCATTGCCTTCCCCAATTTTTCCCTATTACCCCTTTAAAATTTCCGATATATGGCCTGTAACAAACATTTTCGTACTCATGCTGTTAACATGTGGCCAGTTCCTCAAGTTACGGAACTGAATTAGCAGCTATCGAACTTTCGCTGTTAATCATTTCCCTTCTCGACACTGCAGTGGCAAGCAAGATCAGCAGAACAAAAGCTTATTTATTTATTTATTAATAATAGCAACTACATGGCTAAACAGTTGCTTAAATTAATTACTTAAAATAATATACATATATTAATATAAAGTAACTTAAATCCAAAGATGGAAAGTTGTGATCACCCGTCTCCAAATGAGGAAAGATTACGATCACTCAGACCCGTTTGAGGGTCCTTGCTTGGCCGCCAGGCTGAAATCAATCATACAGTTACTTAAAATACCATATCGTAACCTAAACGTTTGCTTACAATACTACATCACCCGTCTCTAAATGAGGAAAGTTACGACCACTCAGACCCGTTGGAGGGTTTTTGCTTGGCCACCAGGTTGGCCGACTGTGTCTCGACAAGAGAGTCAACTTCTCCAATTATGATTTTATGAAGAAAAACCACAGCGAGCATCGACCGGCGTGCAGATAGAGTAGGAAGATCGATTAATTTTAATCGATCCACATATGGTGGCAAATGTACATCTGAAGCCCAATTTAAATTTCTGAGCGCAAATAACAGAAATTGTTTTTGAACAGAGTCGATACGATTTTGGTGAGTTGCATAATGTGGGTTCCAGACACAAGATGCGAATTCTAATATCGGACTAACGAGTGACGTGTATAGAAGTTTAGTAATATAAAGATCATCAAATTCTTTAGACCAACGCTTTATAAAGCCAAGTACACCCCTCGCTTTATTCACCATAGATACAATATGATTATTAAAGCTCAACTTAGTGTCAAAAATAAGGCCTAGATCATTTATACTAAACTCCCTAATAAACTCCCTACTTACTACGATGAAACGTCATTCACTTAAATTTGGAAATATTTAGATTAAGAAAGTTGGTTGAACACCAAGAATGTAACGAATTCAAATCTGCCTGAAGTAGATAATGTTGGGAGACATCAGAATACGACAAGCATAATTTAACATTATCAGCATACATAAGTGTATAAACATGGTTGATTGCTACAGGTAAATCATTCATAAATATTATAAACAATAATGGTCCAAGGTGACTACCTTGTGGAACTCCAGAAAACACTTCAATAGTTTTCGAAAAACAATTATTGAATAAAACTTTTTGAGACCTACCTACAAGGTACGATTTTATCCAATTTATGAAAGAAGGCGGGAATCCTAACATATTTAATTCAAAAGCTTTACTAAGATCAGTGTAAATTACATCGGTCTGGCAGCCAGACACAAAACCCTTATTAACAATAGACGTGAATTCTAGAAGATTTGTACAAATTGATCTTCCTTTGACAAATCCATGTTGAAATGGGCTAACAACTGATTTTAATGATCGTTGCAATTGATCAGTAATAATTTTTTCGAAAAACTTAGGAATTGCACTAAGTTTAGCAATACCCCTATAATTCGAGATATCTGACTTATTGCCTTTCATGTACAGTGGAATGATAAAGGATTGTTTCCAAATAGATGGAAACTTGGCTACTCTTTTAGAAACATTAAAAAGAGTATTCAAAGGAGCACAAATGGAGCTGGCGCAATCTTTTAGAATACAACTAGGAACATTATCAGGACCAGGCAGAAACGAAATTTTAAACATGTTAATACATTTCATATGTTAATTAGAGGACATGATATTATGTCATAGGATGGAATAGTATAGGGATAAGAAGCAAAAGAATTGGAAACACTGGGGATATAAGTATAGGTAGATTGAAAAAAAGTAGCAATTAAATCCGATATCAGAGAATCAGAGGATGCTACTTTAGTGTCAAGATAAAAATTTGAGGGGTAAGCCGTATTGTAACGCTTCATATCAACAAATTTAAAAAAGTTTTTAGGGTTATTGCGCACATTATTCCTAACTCGTAATAAATAAGCAGAATATCACTGTTTATTCAATGAGTTGAAGTTAGAGCGAGCAATAGAAAATTTACCGTAATCTACAGTGGAACCAGTTCGTTTGTATTTTTTTAAAAGGCGCGATTTAATATTCTTTAAACGACTTAGACCCTGAGAGAACCACGGAGGTCGATTGGCTGAAGTAGACTCAGTTGTATAAGAAACACAACATTCAAAATAATTGAAAATAGTTGAATAGAAAAAGTTAGATGCAAACTCAATATCAGTGCAGTCTTCAAGAACTGACCAATTAGTATTGAGAAGTAACTGACTTAACTTTCTGTAGTCCGTTTTTCTAAAACATCTAACATGTTTGAGTCTATGATTATCAGCTGAACAAGGAACACTTTTGAGCTGAAACGTTAACTGCAGTGTAGGATGATGTTTATCTTCCGGCAAAGTTATTGGAGGAATCCTTTTAATGGATATATCAAAACCACTGTCCACAAACACAAGATCTAGAAGCCGACCTGAAATGTTGCAAATGTTGTTGCATTGTTGCAAGGACAAATCAAGAAGAATATCTAGAAAGTCATGATTGGCAGATGGAATTAACATGCAGGAATCATTTACCATAGACCAATTTATAGTGGGTAAATTAAAGTCACCCATAACTAAAAAATGATCTTTATCACGTAAAAGTGTGGCAATATGAGAGATAGCAGTTGCATGCAGCATATATAGACATATGTCAGATGAAGGAGAAATATATGAACAAGTACTATATATATTAAAATTTCGTAAAGAAAGTTTAATACATATAAACTCAATTGTTTTGTCAGAAATACTGATTTCTTCAGCCATAAGAGAAGATTTCACTGATATTAAGACAGCCCCACCAGAACGATTAGGACGATCTTTTCTAAATGTAAGAAAATTGTCGCAGAATAATTCTGTATTTAGAATATGAGGCCATGTTTCAGTAAAAACAAATACATCAGCATAAGCAGATAAACTATCAAGGTAAAGATTTTTATGCTTCGTTCTTAGCCCTCTCACATTTTGATAATGTATAAGGAAAGGAGGCATATTTAGTTTTTTGGTATATTAGTGGTATATTATGGGAATGGTTAGAGAAAGTTTATTCTTAGGGGAATTCCTCTTCCTTCTCTTAGGAGAGGTATTCAGGAAATTCATCTCACTGAAAGATTTTTTCAACTGCCGAAATTTATCAGCAATTGATTTAAAATCCCGCTTGAGATTCAAAAATCCATCCCTAGTCTGCTTCATAAAAACGCAGATATCGTTTTCCACTGACCTGCAATCTTTGCAGGTCCAGCGTAAGCCCTTGCGTTCTTTTGTGGCATCAAGAACGCGACCGGTTAGACCAGCACATTTTGAATGCGACATATTATCGCACAGCCAGCATAAAAAGAAATCATTATCGATTTTCTTATTTTTAACTTGACAGTGTGGATCGTAACAAGTCACAGTGGAATGAAAAAATAAAATATAATTAATAAAAACAAAAACTGTAGAATAATTTTTGACGGCACTTTTTCAAAAAACCGTAAAAATGAGACCAACAACAAAATGTTTGTTGCCTGAAAAACAATCAGAATCAAATCGAAAAAAAAATTATATGTATTAATATTTTTAACTAAAAGCAAATGAGTTTTAAAAATAGCACAAAAACTGCGTGGGACAATCAAAATGGCAAACTTTAATAAATAAAGACTTTTAAGTAAACTAGAACTTTTAAATAGCTTGTTTAAACGCACACGAAACTGTGCAGTTTGTTTGCAGTTAAAGTACTGCAAAGAAAATAACGAGTCCAAGCGGAATTTCGCGATAAAATGGGAATAATTGTTGATAAGCCAAGAGACGGAGGCAGAGGAACTTCCAACGATGGATATATAGCCAGAAAATTTTTGAGTAACCCGAGTTTGGCATCTGATATTACAGGCATTGATGAAGCAGTGATAACCCGATGCGCAACGATATTGCAAGCCTTAGCATCAGGATATACCATTAATTCGAAAGCTATGCGTTGGATACTGTTAAGCAGTTGATAAAAATATATCCATGGTACTATCTTCCAGCAACAGTGCATAAAGTTTTAATTCACGGTGCGAAGGTGATAGAGCACGCGTTGCTGTCGATTGGAGAGCTCTCAGAGAAAGCTGCGGAGTCCAACAGCAAACAAATAAAAAGAAGTACCGGCTGCAACATACTCGGAAGATGTCTCGCATATTGACTAATACACATTTAATCAAAACACTTCTTTTGCGTTCAGACCCTTTTATAACAGGTCAAAGAAAAGTACCAAACAGAAACAAATCTAAATTTTTATCATCTACATTTGATTTATTAGAAGATGTTTGTTAAACTTTTTTGCATTCAAATTAAAATTCATTTAAATTTTACTTTATTCTTATATAAGATTGAAAAAACTAGAGAACCTCATTTGTTTATATTTCGAAAAGCTTGTGGGGAGGGAGAGAGGAGTTACACTTTCACAAATTTATACAGAAGATAATCTAAATATGCATATCTTGGATGCCAATAATGAAATTTTAGCACTGCAACTTTAATATTTTT